>CM060258.1:35073132-35673132 GCA_030684275.1 Acipenser oxyrinchus oxyrinchus
TTAGAATTATATAATGCAGCTGAGTTCATTCACATACGGAGGCTTCTGGCATGTGTCACACCTCATATTTCACTATGATGCACCCTCTTGTGCCATGCGGAAAGACGCGACCAATTTTATTAGATAATATTTTGCCTTAAAAAAAGAAGGAAAAAAAAAATCATGACCATCATGTATAGTCAGCGCTCCAGTTAAGATTTTGGAACATTGAGCTTTTCCGACCTTTGGGGAGGGGCTTTTGTGGCGGGATTTTAACTTTCCAACTGTTTTTCACCTTTCAATCCCAGCTGTCCATTGATTGAAATCCTGAAATTACATAAAAACTGTCATTTGTTTCGGAAAACAGCAGAACAGTGTTTCATTTTGTGATGAAAACCACGTTCGGGATAAGGACGGGATTAAAACAGATGGAAACAGCTAGTTTCAGACTGTCGGAAAGCACTTCTGATATTCAGGGCCTATGGGCCCGTTTTTCCCAAGTTGGTCAATTAGTCAGAGTAAGGGTTATTAACCTACATTGAAAGTTCCTTCCAATTTTCCAACATTGGTCCAACCTATAGCACTTGACTTTAACGTTGGCACAATGTTGGTCCACCTGAGGATAATGACTAGCATTGAATGAGCAAAATGATGTTGGCCCGCCGTCAGTTGCCTACGAAGGGCAACCAAAAATTGCTGCCTGGAGATGGCAACGAATTATTGCAATGAGTGGAAAAGAAAAAGTAGTACTATTGTAGTTTTGTCAGTATACAAAACTACAATAGTAGTTATAATTACATAATTTCATATTGGGGAAGACAATGTATTAGTTTTATTATTTTCTTTTAAACAGTTTAAAAATAGTTGCAATAGAAACAAGACAGTATGCGTTTCGTAGGTAATGCAAAATATATATTCTTTAAAAAAATATATGAATATGTGACATTCTTCTCGTGATTTGTTTCAACAGACTTTTTTTTTGTTTGTTTTGTTTTTTTGGCATAAACTTCCTTTTACCTGGCACATTCTTTTGCTCTGAGGGCAGGACTAAACACGTGCACGTTTTGCTCCTCACTCAAAAGTTTCCAGCAATCTTCGCAGTCCTTAACAAGGAAATATGAACTTAGTTTATGATCTGCTGCTCATGACAGCCGTTGATAAATTACACTGTAGAGTTAACTTGTGTTATGTTTTTTTTTTCCCTGATACACTGACAATTCTACAAAGTTAATTCATTTAAAAAGAAAGCATTACCCGAAATGTACAACATGGTGCTGTCCTTTGACTCGTTATAATTTTGACACATTTATTCGCCTCACCAGCTCCATGGGTCTGAAGGACTTCTTTCGTGCCGTCTGCTGCTGTGGTTGTTGTGGTACTTGCAACAAAACGAAAGAGAAAGAACCTCTTTTAAGGTAAATAATAAAATGCTACCTTCAGTACTTATCTACATAACGTAGTACGTACAGTATTTAAATATATAACGCTTAAACACAATACAATTAATGAGTTTCTAGGTTGAACCATATTTTATGTATTGTCGTTATGATAGATAGGATTTTTTTAGTTCACAGTGTGAATCTTGGAAGTTACAGATAGGCTGTACAGGCACTTGGGACTATGAAAACCTAAAATGTTATCGTTTGATTACGTGCAGCTGTGATAACCTGCTGTAGAACTGATTGTTGTGCAAGTTAACTTCTACAAGCGCCCGTAGATTTAACAATCAACAACTGAAAAGTCCAACACGGATTTTAAACAGCAGTATGCAAACAATTTGGTTTAGGTCGGTTTGACCAACTTTCTTTGTTTTACCGGTTGGTTTAAATGGATTTAAACGGATGATGATGATGATGATGATGACGATGAAGATGATTTGTTAATAGTAGTAGTAGTAGTAGTAGTAGTCCTATTTAGTGCCAGTAGGGGGACTACACTGGCTGCCCAGTGGCAGGCGGAGAACAAATTTGGTTTAGCACCCCCTAAACAAAAGGGGGTGCTAACAAAAACTGGTGTATTACATTCTAATTCAAAGGTGTATTGCCAGATAACGTTTTAAATATATGTTTCCATAGGAGTCAGTGGTAGAAATATCTGTAGTGGTGTAACCCTTATAACCCTTCAGTGCCCAGCAATTAACATTGCTATTGGTGTGCCCTAATTTAACATTAACATTGCTATTGGTGTGCCCTAATTTAACATTAACATTGCTATTGGTGTGCCCTAAGTTACTGTTCACTTAATTAGTAAATGCCTGCAAGCAGTATCTAACAAAAGGTGGGTGGCATCATCAGAGAAAATGTCATTGGCGGCGTTTACATGCACAAGTCATGACAGTTTTCCTCATGACCTGTTTGCTGTACTCTTCAGGAAATGCATTGCTATGCAGTTATGATTTAGGAAAAAAAATCACCATACCAATGCAGATTGCTCAATTCATAGTCATTTCTGCTTACTAAGTAGGAAAAGAACGACTCTGAGTATCGTGAGGAGAGCTTCATGCGTTGCCATGAAGATAAAAACATTTAACAAGAGAAATTGTCGCGCACATTCTGAATTACACCGCACATTAGCTACTTGTTTTGTCTGGTTACCTTTCCAACACACACACGCACACACACACAATTATAATGTTTTTATTTTGAATATAACCTTCAATACTCCATTATATATATACATATATATATATATATATATATATATATATATATATATATATATATATATATATATATATATATATATCTATATATATATATATATATACAAGCCTGTTGTTATCTCTACTGGACCTGGCAGCCATCAATTTCTTCATTTTGTACAAGGTAGGAGAGATTTCATCTTGAAGCTAACCACAGCGCTTCAGCAGAAACATTTCGATCAGAAAACTGCAAAGCTGCAGGCTGCAGCAGCTCCACCTGGATTCTGTACTGCGAGTGACAAACACGCAAGATAAATCATTTGTTACTTTCGTTTCAGATTAAAAACTACTTTTGTTTTTACAGTTTTATATGTGCATACACCAGTTTACACACTAGTTTCTTTTGAAATGTTTATTTTATTATAGTTTTTCATTTTTTGAAGTAGTGCTTTATATGTAGTAAGTTAGAAAAAAACCCTTTTATGTTTAATTGTTCATTTAAATATGGTGTTTCTGCTGTGCAGATGCTTGATATGATGTGCTTGAATAAAACTTTTCAGTTGTATCCGATAGTTTGTCTTTCATTTTAATATTGATGGTGTTTAAAATGTACCGGCGGTTATAGGTATGAGTATAACCGCGGCGGTTGTAGTGTTGACGTAGTCCATAAATGTACAGTGTGTGTGTGTGTATGTATGTATGTATGTTTTGTACGGCCTTTCTGCTGGAGATTAGGTGATATTAAGTCAGAAGAACGGGATCTTGACTACTGAAATCTGGTGAGCCACAAGCACGATTCCTGCTTCTGTTTACATTAGTTTTTACAGCTATTTTTATCGTGAGAAATCGATTGACCCTGCCCTTAAAGTCGCGCTGCCAAAAGGACGTCCTTTTGCTGTTTCACAATGTATTTGCATGACAACGTCACACAGTCATGACTGTAAAGTCGATTTTCAAGTGCATGTAAACCAAGCCATTTGTTTACCAGGCTTATGTATTTAATCTCTTTATTCTGGTTGGACTAAGGAAAGTAATGCTAATCCTTTGAAATCTTTCCAGGATCTGATTTGACTTTCATCTGGATTTCCATCAAAGCAGCCCTGCCTTATGTTCTGCAACAAAATAAAAAAAATAAAAAAAATACATTTGTATAAAAAATAAAAAAAAATAAAAGGCCTAACGTGGCAAATGTGATTACCTAAAACAGCTGAAGAAGTCAGCGACAGACACATCTTACACCTTTGTACATCAGTCTCTTTCTCTTCCCTTATTATATAATGCATCTGTCCAGACCAGTTAAACAAGTTAATAATGACAAGAAATAGAGATCAATCAGTCTTGAAACATTACTTTTAACTTCAAATCACGTTTGTTGAAGTCTGACACAACTGTGTTAATGGAATAATGCAGAGGTAACCAGACTGTTGGTTCTATATATTATGTAACTTATTGTTATCTTCAGAAATAACCACAGAGGTACCACGTACAGTGCAGAATCAGTGGACCTGAGCGATGATGAGTGGAACCTGTGGAGTGTCCCTCACGACTCCTCACACATGGAGTCTGATGATGACAGACAGTTGTACAGCCTGATTGTGACAAGGAACCAGCTACAACATGACACAGAGGTAGGAGAGCTCTGTCTGTGATTCTATGTAATTCGGTTTAAACGTCATACATGGTAAATGTGGGTCTACCTTCCCTTTAAGAGAAAAAAATAATAGCACAAAGTAAACATTTCATAAGAATGGAATTTTGAAGAATTAATTACTGTAAAAAAAAAAATGCAGGGAATGCCTTTCAATTAAGCACATTCCTCAGTGAAGAACACTAGAGGTTTTCAGCAAAATATGCTGAACATTTTTTATTTATTTGTTTGTCATTGAAGGGGATATAGTGGAGATCGTTGTACATTGTACATACACTATTCTTCAACACATACTGGGGTTGTATTTGGATTCAAGATATACCAAAACTGGGCTCCCGGGTGGAGCATCCGGTAAAGGCGCTCCGTGTGGAGCTCAGGATGCACCCTATAGCCTGGAGGTCGCCAGTTTGAGTCCAGGCGATTCCACTGCCGACTGTGGACGAGAGCTCCCAAGGGGCGGCGCACAATTGACCGAGCGTTGCCCGGGTGAGGAGGGCTTAGGTCGGCCAGGGTGTCCTCGGCTCACCGTGCACCAGCAACCCCTGTAGACTGGCCGGGCGCCTGCGGGCTTGCCTGTAAGGTGCCCAGAGCTGCATTGTCCTCCGACGCTGTAGCTCTGAGGTGGCTGCATGGCGGGCCTGCAGAGTGAAAAAAGCAGTCGGCTGATGGCACACGTTTTGGAGGACAGCGTGTGTTCGTCTTCGCCGCTCCCAAGTCAGCGCAGGGATGGTAACGGTGAGCTGAGCCTAAAATAATACCATTGGCTGTTTCAGATTGGGAGAAAAATGGGGTAAAAATCAACTGGCGACTACTACATTTATAAAAAAAAAAATTAAAAGAAAGGATATGCTTATTGATGGTATCGAGCCGGAGGGCTATAACCTCCCGATGTCTCACAGCCGGAGGGCTAACAGGCTTGCACTGCATTGTAAATTGAAATGTTATGTTGGAACAGGTAAGTAGTTCTGTTTTTTTGTTATGCCATGTTTGTTTTTGTTGTTTTTTTTCAGAGCAGACACCTGACATCACATTGGACAGCTAGAAAAATACATATTATCCTTTCCATAGCTTAATAGTGAAAGTTGGACAACTACGTCATGCTCAGGAATTAAATATTTAGGTTTCATGTAATTTAGGTTTATGATGGATTAAAGTGGATTTGTAACCTAATGAACAGTCCTGTAGTTTACCAGAAGTGATCTCTAAATCCATTCATGTAAGCTACTTTTCCTTAGTTTATCTTCAACAGAGAATTCTGCAATTTCTGACTTTAATCTCAGCTTTATTCTTTTTGTCTATATAGATCTGCATTCCTCATTATTTTATTTTAATTGAGCTCAATTGTGTGGAGTTCACAGGGGAGTGATGCAGTTTCTACAGTTACTAATCATGTCGCTTTTGCATTTTATTTAGATTTGAGGTAACTGGGTCCCTCACAGTGAAGGCGTTAAAAAAAAATTCTCTCTTACTTGAACGAAAACCATTTGCAGTTCCGAACATTAAAAAAAAAACTAACATTTATAAGAAACGTACTCATGTAGACAAACATTTCAGCTTGTGCCTTCTTCAGGGTACATTTAGAGAAGATAAAAATGTCATGTTTTAAACATATTTTATATAAGACAAATCCATGTGCTATAATTAAAGTGAACAGTATTGAAAAACGAGAATAAGAGACCCCTTAATGTAATTCAAGCTGTACATACCTGATAATTAAATATTATCCAAAGGTGGGAAAGTATCTCAGAAGTGGTAATGCCCCCATATGTTGTTCATAAGGTAACATTGTTCTGTAAAAGCTGATCAATTGCTCCATTGCTTTTTCCTTTATGGATATAGTCACCATATGGCAACAGTTCTTTATTCAATAGGTTTGTTCCATGTTTGTGATGTTAAAGGGTTTAATACATTTTCCCTGTCCTTTTTTACAGGAGTGGGCGAAACGTAATTACGACATTCACACCCTGTGGCAAACCCGTCGAGAGGTGAGAGGCAGATGGAGAAATATTTTAGAAAAATTAGGTAATACAATTTGGGTATAAAATATATGATATTTCAACTTTCTTCTTTAACTGTGTTTTTTTTCCTTTTTACTTGTCACTACTTTCCATGACTGTTATCTTTCTACATTTCCTCTCTGTGTACCGTGTTACACAGTAAACAATTATGTCAAGCTCACACGCTCGTATGCAGCAAGCCCAAGCATGCACAAAAGTCAAGGACAGAAATCTGCCTACCCAGCGTTTACATTGAATCCACCTTTACCGTCCATGGTAAATATAAGAAAGGTTGCACATTAGAAATGCATTGGTCATGAAGACAGATGTTACTTAAAATTTCAATCTAAATGAGAGTAAAAACTTTGCACACCTATAGGGCTTTATGCACATGTATTGTTGCAAATCAACAGATTAATCCATATTCAGTATTGATTCAGAATTGAAAAAAGCAGGATTAGCAACACATTTTAAAATGTTGAAACCATTAAAGATCGTACTAATTGTGCTGTAGGTGGACTCTAGTAACAATCAGCTCTTCAAGTTCAGAGCCATGCAGAGTAAAATCTGCAACTGCATAATGTATAAAGAAAAAAGACTATTTTGTGCGCCTCAAAGTTGTTCCTTGATAGCTTTATTTTATTTCAAGTGTTTTATTACAATTTGCCCTTGTCCTTGCATCAAAGGAGCCCGGTTCCTGTCATTTGATTGCAGTTAATGATTGTCTGTTTTTAGTGAAGCTTCAGAAATACTGTGCTCTAGGTAAGATAGAAGTTTATTTGTGATGATGTTTTTTCCTTTGGTGGTTCAGGGTTTCAGAAAGAAGTGGATTCCTTGCTGCTGGTTAGCAAATCGAGTACATTGAGTGGCTCTGAAAACCTTAGTGAAGCAAAGGAGGTTTTGTTAAAACTGTCAGAAGAGACCAGCTTATTTCCAAATGGTTTTGGAGTACAGGAAAGGTATCTTTTTGTACTGGTGAGATCAATTTTATTTTATTTTTCAAATGTTACGTACGTGCAATGTGTATGAGATAAAAGGTACAACAGGAAGATATCAGGTGTGCAATATTTAACTTGCCCTTTCAGATCTTTGTTAGAAAATTGCAACATATGGCCACATGATGGCACTGTGTGTTAAATTAAAATCTCAGTAAAATAATCCATAATTGCAAAATCCTAATTGAAGAGAATTTGCATTAAAAAAATAAACATTAAAACTTCACTTTTCCATTTCAAGAAGACATTCAATAAGTGATGTGTTTTGTATTTTTCAATTCATGTGTTGATCTCATTAACATGTCAAAATGTTATGTTTATTTTCATGAAAGGATCGTCTTGTATCCCTGGACGCTGCTGAAGAATTTTTCAAAATGGCAAAAAATATATATCCCAAGAACTCTGAATAAAATGTACAAATGTGCAGCCCACCGTGCTAACAGACATTTGCTTGATATTATTCTGAACATGGAGAGACTATCAAAGGGATCTTTTTATTCTTGCCAACAGATCGGCCAGTTGGAATTTCAGGAAGTCTCTGAACTGTACACAACTATTACAGTCTCTAACCCACTATGCAAGCTGCACAGTGCGTTCCAATAAAACCTGTGGAAAATAACTGAAAAAATGGCTAAATAGATATGTTAGTTATACTGTATTGAGTATGAATGGTAAGTTTTTAAATGTAGTGGTTAGACCATCTATATGAACATGTATTAATTATTGTATTATATAAATACAGCAAGAAAAGCTTTTGTCAAATATTTACAAATCATGACAACAGTTTTTTATTATTTTATTTTTAATAAAAGGCAATAAGGAACCAACAATGTAAGATAGAAATACATTAGCCTATTCTCAAAACAAGTATTCATATCAAAAGGTTCACTACAGTTTGACATTTATGAAAATGTAATAACTGAAAATTCATTCATTAACATTAATATAAAAGTAAGCAAGTAATAGGGAGGTCCCCATGCTTGTGTGATTTCCATTATATTTACTGTGCTCTTTTAAATTGTACATATGTTATTAATCTGGTTTATGCTGAGTAAAATTAGTTTTACATGCAACTTTAGTCAATATTTATTGTTATAGCATGTTACATACGCTAGGCGACATTGCTGGTGTAGGTTTTGGTCCAAAATGAATTAGTGAATTGATTAACCCACTGAGTTTGCCACAAGAGCTGCACTGATATTTCACCAGTATCAGCCAAATTAAAATAACTACAGGAATTGTATTGTGTTGATTAAAAAACATGCTCAGCTGGGTCAGCAAAGTTAATGTTGGTTTTGTTTTGCATAAATATTTAATCTGTAAAAGTCATTTTCTCTTCCTGTCACATTGCTACTGGTGGTTTGTTGTTCCCAATGACTGCAGGAAATACCACATTACGTCACAAGTGCATTTTCATTTCCGGTCACATGACTTTCGTTGTTTTATTTCAGTGTTATTTTTTAAAGGGGTTTGAGTTTTAAATGATTCTTTGGTAAGTATTCTTAACTCATAAAAAGGCGTCTAAATGAAATATTCTTTATATGGGTACAGAAAATATGGTAGTTTGTGCAAGTGTTTGGAATGATCCTTTCAGTACTTTCAGAATAAATTGGGTTAATATGTGCAGTAGTTGTGTTGAGTATATTTGCTTGGTATATTTTCTGCCATTCTAAAATGCATTAACTTGCTATTTTGTAGACCACTTTGTTGTGTTTTTATTTTATTTAGTGATGTTAATAAGCACCCTTTGCAGGGAAATGACCAGATGGAATATTAAAGTACAGCTGTAGAATATTATCCACCACAAGAATATTAAAATAACCCCAATGTGTCAACAATAAGGACTGTTTATTAGCATATACAGCATGCTGATTAACAGAGTTCTGTTGCACAAGAAAAATCATATCTGATAAAAAGCTGACATAAAGAACTTCTCTAAACAGCTGTATTCAAACTTGGGGTCTGGGGGGACTTTATCCAGCTTTGTGGTGCAATTCAGACCCCTCTACTTGAAGTAATGGGCTCTATTTTCTATTCACTGCACTGTAATATGCATGGCATGTGGTATTTAATTATCTTATAATCACACTTTCTCTAATTACAGCTGTATCATATTTTCCATTTACCACATAAACTACATTCATTTTCATATTGCAAGTCCCTTAAACTGGGCTAGTGAAGGAGCCTTTTCAACACAGCCTAATAAGGGAAAGTGGATAATTCAGCCCAATGTGTGTTCTCAGAATTATTGTATGTGTTCATCCTGGCATAAGGCTGTCCTCTTATTCATGCTCTGCCAAGAATAATACAGGTTTGCTGTGAGACCTGAGTGAACTTATGACACTGAAATATCCATCAATCTAGAATGACGCTACTTTGCTTAGCAATTAAACATAAGCAACTTTACACAATGTAATTATGCTTGAAGGTTTGATCTGTGTGCAGAGAGTTATATTACCTTGGTTTGTTAGTCAAAGTCTACCAGGAGTCTCATTGATCAATTGACACCAAGAACATGCAATCAGTGTGTATTAAGCAGATTGCTTTATTGTCCATGGCATGGCTAAAGCTCATTTGCAGTGAATAACTTTAGAAGATCAATTGAATGGTTCACCTAGTGCCTTACAACTTTTAAATGGTCTTAGTATTAGTTAGGCACAGCACTCAGAAGTCTCCTAGAAAGAAGTTTCAGAGGTTTTCAATTTGGGGCCATTCAAAATACATTGTTATTTCTGCATGCAGTAACTTCAAAATACCACAATAAGGCAGAAGACACACATCTCTGAATAGACCGTTCCACTCCTTAACAGGAAGGGAATCAGACTCAACACAAACAATTGTTTCACATCTAGTAACTATGTACTGTACAAGGTGTCAGCAGCATTTAGTGAAGTATGTTTTTCATAAAGTGCACAACTACTGGAGAACTGTAAGCCTACATGACTGTGCTAAAACCTTTCTAATTGGCTATATGTTTATCTCTTTAAATACTGTTACAAAACTGTAAGATATAATAACTGTAATAGTTTAATTTCTCGAAAATATAATATGTACTGCATGTTTTATAAAGAAAAAATATTATATTGCGTTTGGGTTATGGAAAAAAATAATATTATATTTGTGTGGTAGACTGGGCTTTAGTTTTGATTTGATCAACTCTGTCGGGATTAGACAGCTCATTTTTGGAGCATTTTACAGCATTGGAAAACACCCGGCATCAACCACCTATCCTGTGTTATCCCAGGTGGGATCCCTTTTACTGTAAAATGCTTTACAAACACAAAAGCTGTGTCTAACCAAAGTAGCATATAGGCTGATCAGTTCAACCCTATAGCTTCCTCACTAAGAGGGATATGTTGGCAATAAAACATTTTATCACCCAGGACACCTGCCATGACATGACTTCTGTTTTTTTGACAGCACTAGGTATAGTGCACAAATCATCTGTCTCCAATTTATTTCATTGCTTAGAACATTTGGGAACACGTAGAGCACTATGACTGAAAATCTGAGAGTCACAAGGGACCTCAGGCAAAGTATTCCGTAGCACTTAAGTGTATGCGACAGGATAATTGAGCTTTTATAAAGACCACTGTTGGATTCCTTGAGTATCACAAGGTGAGAAAACACTTTAGGAAGGTTGTTTGATATATATATAACACAAGTAACTTTTTTCAAAATCAGTTTACATTTATATCCCTGTTTATATTCATTCTCTAGGCATGAGATGTGATGTCACTGCGCCCAGGGCACATCTGCTCCTTATATCAACAGTTGTGTGTGGTGGCGTGCGGTGATGTCACTTAAGGGAAACTTGCTGAACTCTGTAATCTTCAAAATAATTAGTTATTTGGGTGTTTGTTTAAGCCAACCAGGATATGACTCAAAGCTTTTTTTATGACTATGATTTTAAAAAGTAAGCCTGTTAATTCTTTTAATCCTGTGCATTTCAAGGACTTCTGTCAGTGAAGCTGTAGTACAGATGTTTGAATCAGGGTCCAGGATTAAAAGTAAGGAACATCTATTGCTGCTCTTTGTGTCCATAACAATGACAGTTTTCATTATTAACTTTGATAATGAAAGAAGATACAAACTTAGAGATTAAAACAAGATTCAATTTTATGCCCTTGTCAAACCATACTCTGCCTTTTCTGATAATGTCCCTTTCCTCTTGGTGCCCTGCTTTTGCCTATGCTATAGTTAGTGCTTTTTCTTGAATTCTCTCTGTAAAATGTAGGGCACATGGTAATTTTGGTAATTGTATGGGTTTTTAAAATTTGTATACAGTATAATACATTTAAAAAATAGATATCAACGTATAGATACAGCACCATACCTATTACAGATCTCAGGGATGCCAATTATGAATAGCCCTATCACTTTTATTGAAGCAGCCTCCAGGAAATTAACAAGAAAAAGCTGTTCAAATCTGTTTTTCCAGCTTGGTGCTTTTTGGTTTAAAACCTAACATAGGTTTTAATATCCCTAAGGTGGCCTGTCTGTATTTTGGGGAACCAGCTCCATTGCACAGTTGGAGAACGAATTAGAAACAACCCATAATGAGATGACCTTTTAACATTCATCTGCTTTACTTATAAAAAAAGGAGGTTGCAAAACCCCATTAGTCTGAAAGTACAAACCTAGTAGTTTAATGAGGTTAAGTCTGACAAGACACAGCTGTCTGAAATGGCAGGGGATTTCATGAAAGGTAAATATTGGCTAACTCTCTTTAGCCATTTCTCCAATGACCAAATATTTTCCTTGTCTGTAGACAGCACTCTTTAAGGAAAAAGGTGACACAGTAATATACAGATTTGTACAACAGACTGATTAATTGTGGCAGGTGTAAGTCACATTTTCTTGAGTCTTTAGTCTGTTCCACTGAGTCACAGCTTTATGAGATACACCCTACTGACAAACAACATACCAGTAGTCTGTAATGCCCTATAATGTTATTTCTAATATTATAATGCATGCTAACATCTTGTCCTTCATGCAAGTATAAGGAATTGCTCTTTCAGTATTCTTAATACAATTTGCCAAATGCATTTTACTATGTTACTATTCCAAAATGATCATTCCAAACAAATAAAGGCCCTGGTGGTGTAAAGGTGAATTAACTCCAGTTGATTGCTCCACAGAGGAGGGTGAATGGCAATTTTCAGAGTAACAGTCATGTCAAACCTGGCTCAAGATCAACTTCTAACCCATGACCTCCCGATCAATATAGACCTTCACTGACTCCTTTTATCAGCCTGTTTAGAGCCAGATTCCTGTGTCAGTTGCTGTGAGATGCAAGGTCTTACTGTATGCTGTACAAAAGGCTCAGAGATATTGGCCCTCTGTATCACAGGCACCTAAAGCTCCCCAAAACAGATATTTTGCCACACTGTATAATATTTAGCTAACAGGATTCACATTGGTAAAGACATGATATTAGCAGTATAGTTTTACCTCAGAATTTATGATCATAAATAAGTTAGCAGGCTGTATATTATTATTTATTTATTAGCAGACATCCTTATCCAGGACAACTTACAATTGTTACAAGATGTCACATTATTTTTGCATACAATTACATTATTTTTTTACACAAGGTGTAGACAATGTCGACACAGGGGACTTTTTTGACCTGAAAAAAGAAACAAGGACCAGGGGTCACAAATGGAGATCAGATAAAGGGGCATTCAGAACAGAAAATAGGAGGCACTTTTTTACAGAGAATTGTGAGGGTCTGAAACCAACTCCCCAGTAATGTTGTTGAAGCTGGGATCCTTCAAGAAGCTGCTTGATGAGATTCTGGGATCAATAAGCTACTAACAACGAAACGAGCAAGATGGGCTGAATGGCCTCCTCTCGTTTGTAAACTTTCTTATGTTCTTATTATTTTTACATACAATTACCCATTTATACAGTTGGGTTTTTACTGGAATAATCTAGGTAAAGTACCTTGCACAAGGATACAGCAGCAGTGTCCCCCACCTGGAATTGAACCCACAACCCTCCGGTCAAGAGTCCAGAGGCCAAACCACTACTCCACACTGCTGCCCATATATAGCAACAAAATAACTGATAGTAAGTTAATGGAATGAATTGACACCTCTAGCCTGGACACCTTAGCAACATTGCTTTACATTTGGGGAAGGGAAATCCCAGCTTTTTGCTATTTGGCTTTGTTTAAACGACTGCGTTGATCAATAAAGAACTTACATAAAATATTATATACAACATGCATCTGTGTATAAGCTACATTAAAAAAAAGTGTAAATAAATGATTGGTACCAAATGTTGCAATTAATTAGATACCGCTATATATTGAATAGATCTGTTATATCTGTATTAAATTCTTAAAATATACATAAAATATATTATAATTTGTGTGTTATGACGATGAACATTTTGCTTTCCATTTATTTTCTGTAAACAAACCTAAACTCCCTCAATGTTCACACATTGACTCGTCTTTGAGTATCAGGCACTGCCTTTCCTGTAATTTACGTGTTTTTAATGTTCTTTTATGTCGCCTCTCGAAGTTGTAATTCATTTTTTTCATCCATGTTCCATTTGTTCATGGATTTTTGTTTATTTCTAAGAATTCTAATTAAAAGCAATTTAGAATGGTTTGAATTGATGTAATGGATTATGTTATGAGGTTTTTAGTGTTTGTTTTTAAATAAAGCAGTTCCAAGTGGCAGGGCTTCATTTTTTTTTCTTCTTATAAATACCGTATTCCTTCAAATTTAAGACGCACCTTTTGAACCATTTTTTGCTTCTCAAAAATAACCTGCGTTTTAAATTCGAGGACAGTATAGTGATGCGTGTATTAAAATCACCAACAAAAGACATGACTACCCCGAGTACACAAACAGCAACGTGACTGACTGCCAAGAAAAGACAACAAAGACGTCACTGCCCGAATGAACAAGAAGCAACGTGACACTGCAGAGAAAAGACAAACCAAGCTTCCCGAGGAATTCCAAGAAAAACGTTTACAATTTCAGCATTTTTAACAAACAGCACCAGCTTGGACAGATCAGAAATGCTGATCAGGTCCCCGTGTTTTTCGACATCCAAGCAATACCACAGTTCACAAATTGGGAGAAAAACAGGTGTGAGTAATCTGCATATGCGTATGTTATGTTCTGTTAGTTGCTATTGTGCATTCTGTTCTGACTTATCTTCGCAATGGGAACAATGCTGTTGTGGTTTTGGGTTACATATTGCCTGATGCTGTGGAGTGTTGTGTCGTGCTTGCTGTTGCCAGGATGTGTACTGCCGTAAGTGAGTGGTGGTATGTGTACGACAGAGACGCCACCTTACGTATCGTACAGTGCGCAGCACGATAAACAAGCGCCGTGATTAATCTACAAAAACACTGTTTTGTATGATACAATAGCGTAATTGAGGTTGTATCTTTGTAAATGCATATTTATTTTATGCTTTATTTTTTCCTCAAATTGAGGGTGGTCAATTTGGGCTGCATCTTAAATTCGAGGGTGTCTTAAATTTGAAGGACTACGGTAATCCGTAACGTCTAAGAATTTTACAAGGTAAAAAAAGAAATTAAAGTATTTTTGAAGTACCCTTAAAACTTATTTATGACATGAATGATTTAAACCTCTTCACATCCTTTCCCAATCTTTTATGTACAAATGTTTGGGACACCACATTAATAATACATTTTGCAACATCTGTTTTGGAACAGCTGTGGTGTTTTTACAGTACAGTCCAACATTTTTTTTCCAAAACATCTGGAGATGTCTAAGAGTGGACATTATCACATCCAAGCCAAGTTGCTGTGGTAAACCACAGGCGGGTCAAAGTTGTCATGGTAACATGAGTAATGGGAGTTGTGCTAATTTGAAATACAGCAGAAGTTAAAACACATTTCATAAAAGTGTGACTTTATTGATAAAATAGGGATGAATTTATTAACCAAATTTTCCAATTATGGAAATTACATAATGGTATATACCATTCTACTTTATGTGATTTAAATTAAGAGTTTTTTTTTTCTGTTAATGCAGATTTTCAAGTGCAACCTCTTGTCTTGTAATGTAGTTTGATTGAATAGTGCCAGATAAATAACATGGGTCAAAGCACTGCTGTATTTTTAATTGAACTTTGATCATCTTTTTTCTCAATATCCATACTGGCAATTGAATGACTTCTTAAGTAAATAAGAACATAAGAAAGTTTACAAATGAGGGAGGCCATTCGGCCCATCTTGCTTGTTTGTTTGTTAGTAGGTTATTGATCCCAGAATCTCATCAAGCAGCTTCTTGAAGGATCCCAGGGTGTCAGCTTCAACATTACTGGGGAGTTGGTTCCAGACTCTCACAATTCTCTGTGTAAAAAAACTGCCTCCTATTTTCTGTTCTGAATGCCCCCTTATCTAATCTCCATTTGTGACCCTTGGTCCTTGTTTCTTTTTTCAGGTTGAAAAAGTCCCTTGGACTGACACTGTCAATACCTTTTAGGATTTTGAATGCTTGAATCAGATCGCCGCGTAGTCTTCTTTGTTCAAGACTGAATAGATTCAATTATTTTAGCCTGTCTGCATATGCCATGCCTTTTAAACCCAGAATAATTCTGGTCGCTCTTCTTTGCACTATTTCTAGAGCAGCAATATCCTGTTTGTAGCGAGGCGACCAGAACTGAACACAATATTCTAGATGAGGTCTTACTAATGCATTGTAAAGTTTTAACATTACTTCACTATATATCCAAGCTTCTTGTTGACCTTTTTTATAGCTTCCCCACATTGTAGATGAAGACATTTCTGAGTCAACATAAAGTTGTAGGTCTTTTTCATTCCTTCTTCAATTTCAGTATCTCCCATTTGATATTTATAACGCACATTCTTATTGCCTGCATACAGTACCTTACACTTTTCAATATACTATTGGTGTGCCAAAAATAGGTTCTTTCAGCAGCAAGTTAAGAATGATCATTGTGGAGGTTTGTTGAAAGTGTATAAAAGTGCACAGTGAGTTAGCAGCATTATATACTAAAAACTGTTAACCAAGGAACTCTTTGCCTTGTTTACCAAAACCGTTCAAATCCTCCGAACAAATCCTCCGAACCTAAATTCTAAGTGGATGTGGATCTGTTCCCCTAGGCATTCAAGTATGTAGAACAATTCTGGACCTGAACTAGAGCAAGCAATAATGTATTATTATACATGCCCAGGGCAATAGAAACATATACTGTTGCAGTGTGTCCCAGAAACAGAATCTGATTTACTTGCTCAGGCTCAATGTTTGCTCCATTTCATTTCCGAAAGGAAAATAAAACCTGGTAATGAAGCAAAACTTGAAGCAAACTTCTAATGTTGTTTCAAGGTCCCCTGCATGTACCTAAGTTACATTCACACAATTGAATTTTCTTTCATATTGTACACCAGAGAAAACGCTTAATAAATTGGTCCTCAAATTCCTCACAGTCAACAGTGTGTAGCTCACATTTCCATTCTTTTCATACACCAGGTGAATGAGCCTTGGTGGTCTTGAGAATAAATGGAAAATAATACATACATTGCTCATAAGTCAAGATCATTTTCTTCATCGAAATTCAAACATCATGGGTATGGGAGTACTTTTCCACTGATCATCAATCGAAGCACAGGGTGACAAATCAGAGCTATCTTCTGGTTCTTTTACACATTTACATTGGTGTCAGAGATTAAAATATCCTATTATTCCTGTGCATGCATAGTGCACCACTGTTGTAGAAAAAGACACTTCAATAGATAAATATTTGTTCAGACACTTGGCCACATAACCTATATTTTATTTTCTGCCATAAAGTTTCCAAGTTGATAAAAGCATGTTGAATTAATTGCTGAAAAATAAGCACTGACATTATTGTTTAGGGAGCATTGTGCTTACTGATAAAAAAATCTACTTAAATTAGCCTCTTTTGAAGCACACATTAAAAACAAAGTTTTTGTGTAAAATATTTGTTCACGTTTTATTTAAAGGAGATTTTAAAACAAAAAGCACACCTGTATGCCTACAAGCCATAGGATATATTTTTTAAAACACTGTAGCCAAGTCACTTGGATTATATTGAGAAAAGTCTAATTGTGATGCTGAAACACTGAATGCTGGTCAGATGGTAATTTTGCTTGCCAGTTGTCTTGAACCAATCAAACACCAATACTGTTTAAGAACATATTAACATAAGAAAATGTATGAATTAGAGGAAGCCATTTGGCCCATCTATGCTTGTCCAAATCCTTGTAGCTGATTAACCCAAAACTTTGTCCACTTAGCTCTTTAAGGCTCTTAGTGATTCAGCATCAGCAACGTGTTATGGTACCAGTAATAGTCCATTAGTTATGGTAATACATCATTAAATAAGGCCTCTAGACTGAAGGAATCTATTGTTTAATAAACTTTCCATTTTGTGTGTGTGTAAAATAGTTATTCATTACAACTGGTGCAAATCAAAAGTCTCTCCAAGCCTACTGTTCACAGTAGGAGGCTGAACTGCTTTAGGTCACATTTAACTGGCACAAACCAGTTTTAGGAGCTATTTACAGCTGGACCTACTGAAATTGTACACCTGGTAAGAACATTGGCTACACAGTAGATACAACGTTTCTACATCCTACTGCAGAACTGGCCATGTTAAGGAGCGGGGGCTAGCATATTACTTTTGAATGAAGTTCATTCTGTGCAACCAAAGAACTTCATAAAGAAGCATTGGGACAGTGGGTTCTAAACAGTGATGACTGGGGTGTCTGCTTTTAGGTTGTTAACAAAAAACACTAATAAAGCATCATAAAACAAAAAGAATGAAACAGACACTTTTTTCTTATGAACACTAAATGAAGATCACTTATCACTGTGGAGGTTTTGTAGATATGCCTCTGATCTGTGCCCAGGTATTTCAAAGCAAGCATATTGTACTGTACTGAACATCAATGCACTCTGTTATTGTTATCTGTGCTGCTATTTCAATTAGAATGGTTCACAGCATGCAAAAAAACCTGATAAAAAAATGTTTTGGCCATCTACAAAGAGCCTGAAAATTGCTTAAAAGTAAACACAGAAGAACGAAAGAAATAAACACAGGAGCCTTAGTTATATTCCTCACAGTTGTGTAAGTCTAGGAAGCTTGGTGTAACATTAGTTCATATTTAGGGACTTTGCTCCTACTTGCTCACAGACATCCCTGCTGGGCTAATTGTCAACCAAACAATAATCAAGTGTATAGAGTATATCATTTGTGTATTGATGAAAAGTGGGTCTTATGATTCCAAGGTCTACCTGTCTGAGATAATGGTGCTCCAAGCATAAGAAAAACCTGATTTATTTGTTAGTACAGGATTTAAAGCTTTGGATCCTAAAGCTCTGTGTTGTTAAGGCATTCCTAGCTGATCCTCAAGAGCTGGTGGAAAAGTCTCTGATTATTTATTTATTTATTTTACATTGTTCTAAGACTTCTGAACCCTTATCTGTCTGGCCTGCATATCTAGATTGTACAGGGATTGTCTTATCATCTTCTCCTTTGGTGAATTGAGGAAGCCACTCCCTTAGTTGCACCAAAGGTCATTTACAACTGAACTGTAGCTTGAAGTCATTTAAGCAGAAATGAAATATCTGTAACTGATTCTCCCGTTGTCAGCAAGCTACTTAATTTTGCCCCAAATCTGTTATGGAAACTTTCTATGTTGGATTGGTTCTGGAATATCAGGTTACTTTGAGAGGGTGTGAAGACATTATTCAATTCCGTTGTAAACTTTATAATGTGTTGTCCCTGGTAGGTAAGAGTGGCTATTTGGGTCTACAGTTGTAATCCTGCTTCTCTACCGACTGTATGTCTATAACATTCTTTATTCTGGGAAGAGATGAAATGCTGTTCCTCCTAGATATGCCATGATAATCCCATTAAGGTTTGTTACACTTCTGTCTGTCTGCGTTTTTGAAACAGTGAGACCTGAAAGTAATCCCAAATAAATGGTAAAGATTACAAATTGGATGAGAGTACAGTTCTCACACACCAAACCGAGGAAGATAGCTATCCATCACCATAAGACTTGCCTGACTGTTTCAATGGGGTTGTGCTACAGATGTTTATAGAAATGATATTTATAGATTTTTACCTCGCTTGATCCTGATATCCGAGACTACTTATAGCTAGACCGTTTTGACTCTTGAAATAAGATACTTAAATCTTATTTTCATGACAAATCTCATGGAAGATTCTTCCAAGCTTATCATTTCACCAGCCATTGTTTCAACTTTCTCACCTCTGAATGGTTCTCCAAACAGCCAGAATACAGATGCACCCTGCTTTCACTGAATAAATAAATATGCTCTTGATATTTCTGTATAAAAAGTAGCCTACTTATCTGTTGACATAGGGCCTCATTTACGAAAGGGCGCTAAACTTTATGGTGTGCGATAATATGGGGCCAGGCTTCAACCACTGATAGGTGCTATTTTTCTGGCCTGAAAACTAGTGATGTACAGTTCGATTCTTTTTACTGACTCGGATTTGTTTGATGCATTCAGTTTAGTGAATCAATTCAACAGATTTGTTGGTTTGATTCACTGATCCACTAACAAAATAAATACTTCTTGCTGAATTACAGTACTTGGTTATGAACATTTGTTTGAACGAAATAATCTGGCAGCAAGGACCATTCACTTGGTGGGCCGCACTGTACATCATGTAAGAATAAATCATGGATTTGAATGTAAACAATAACAAGTAGTTGTCATGCAGTCAAAAACCTATAAATACCTCCAATGTTTTGATTCAAACACAGGCTCCCTTGAGAAAGATATGTACAACATATCGAAACGTTGGGCAGCTGGCTCTTTGAGCTAATATATATATATATATATAACAGGGTTCGACACTAGCACAATTCAGCCTTGGTCAACTTGAAAGTGGAGCCAGAGAGAATTAGTTGCCTGAGCCGGGCAACCACAATTTTGTTCATTATCAGATCAGAACCTGTCTAAATATAAGAACAGTCTGTTTCGTTGCACTCTCTCTGTGTAAACTGTTGCAGAAGTATGTATATTTCTGCAACTACTGAGTAATTACATAGGGGTGTGCTGGCATTGTCTTACCTTATCTAATTTCATGGTAAGACTTACTTACCATGTAAGAACAGGAAACATTGGTAGTTATTATCATGTTATGTTATTGGTCATCTATGTCCGGTAATCTAAAGCGCTACTGTTGAATTACATGATACTCCTCAGAATACAGCTTGCAGAGATTGCCGTTATCTGCTTATTAGGGGATAGCATTCCTTAAGGATCATAAATCAATAAATGCCCTATAATTGTATTACTGCTGGTATTCTATATTATACAGTAATTTATGTGCAGCAGTACTACAGAGAGGCTTTCCAGATGGTTGATTATAACCCAAGAGCCTCAGGATGAAGTCTGGGCTGCCTTGAGCCGTGAGCTCCTGAAAGGGAAAGCAGGAATCTTCCTGTAAGTTGTGAGTGATGTCCTCTGACTCAAGAAGCATCTGGCTATCATTAAACCTCCAGGACCGGCCTCCGCTGCTTGCAGAGGTTGTGCTCTGGGGTTCTCAGTATCTTCACAGGGAGTGGCAAGGCACCACCAGGTACTACTGTGCCCCTGCAGCTGCCATGAATTTTAAAGGGTGGCTGATTATAATTAAACGCTCACACATAGACAATATTCCTTTTTAAAAATCAATCACTTATTGCCCTCAAATGGTGTAACCAATGTGAGTCACAGACCTTGAAGTGGAACACATTTTCTGAATGGGAACCATCATTTACTGCCTACTTACTGCAGTACTTTCTGAGTTACATAATGGTCCTGAAGGCATTGTTTTATTTTATTGTTTTCTTTAATAACTGAAATAAAATATAAAAATGATCTAAACATGAATTAAGTAGATGTTTCAAATTACTTTTTCAATATACATTCTACTTCAAAATGTGCCATAAAATAGTATTAATTCTACTCCAGGGATGCCATAAAATTACTGAAGTTTGAAGGAAGCAAGAAAATCCATTCAATCTTACCATCTCAACAGAGTAATCAAGAACGGAAATATCACAATATAGTCTTCTCTACCAAAATGTGCATTGCTGTGTATGGTAGCATGGGCTATCCAGGCTAATAGGGTGTTGTGATATCTAATTTAAATGAAATGTATTTGTATTTCACTTTAGTTTAATTGCAGAGGAATTTCTATCAGGAATGACCCATGATAGGCTGCTTGTTAGAGTGTGCCTGTATGCCCATGTTTACTGTACCTCACATAGAACCTGAGCCTTTGTAATTCAATCCCAGGTGTGCGAATTAGTGAGCTACCAACACCCTGTGATTTGCACTTGTTGAAATACAGGGACATGTTTTAGAACAGATGGTGCTATAAGCTCTGAAAGGGAAGAGCACCAGCAAGATCTCCTGGAAGGCGGTTCTCAGTATCTTGTTGTCAAATCCCACCCCGTACAAAGAGTCGGGTTTCTGTGTTAAGTGGCAGCCCGGAAGATGACTGAGAAAACAAACAGACAGCAACCTTTGTAGAGTTACAAAGCAGGTTATCTTGTGTAAGCAAAGGTTACAAAGATAGTACCGGTCACTGGTTTTCCCAGAAAGAAGAGAAACAAAAGTTTAGAACTGGCTAAAATGATAACGGGACTGTGCAAAGCACAAATGGGAGTGGGAATGATGATAAGGTTTATCCATTCCCCCTTAGCAACTAAGGAAGCAATTAAGACTCCTCTCAGATTTGCCCACAGAAGCAGTTTTTGTAGGATGAGTAAAACAAACTTTATAGTCTAATAGCCTATTAGTAAAAGACAAATGCTCCGATAAACAAGGTATTTATTTTGATTTGTACTAAAGCCTGTGCATTTATTGTAATTACAATTATTGTAACATATTAAAGGCTTCTTCCACATAAACTAAATATTAAATAACAAAATAATCAAATAACAAAATGGAGACAAAGCCACACAACTCTGTTGCGTAAAACAAGACAAATACTTATTTAAAATACTAGGGGAATTCACAAAGCAAAGTGTCCTTTGCACAATTTTTCTGAAAAGAGAAAAAATACCTTTTGAAGCTGCAAAACATGAAATCAACAACGCAGGTATTTAACCCAAGGGCTCCCAGGTTGTTTATTTCGAGAATTGAGACATTTTTCTCTTTTAAGAAATAAAGGTGCTAATAACACTTTAGAGTAAAGGGCTTTAATGTGGAATATATTTAGTATTTATTTTGTGTATATGGTAAAAATCATGTGGAGAAATACTGGTATGAACAATTTGTTTTCTTTACATTATAATAGCTCCTTGCCATTTGTCTGTTGAGCCTCTTTTGCTACCACCTGTTTTTTGTTTTTTATCCCATTTGCATCTGCATGCTAACAACTGGGGTGTGTGTGAAATCAGTCAGATTAGCGATGGGGGGATGGATAACTGCGAATCGGTTCACAGTAGATAAGTGTTGTTTTTTGCCATTAAAGAGATCAGACAACAGCACAGATGAAACAGAAAAGGTTAACGTTTGCCCGTCAAACAGCTAACCGGTAAAAACATTTACGGTATATAAAACACTATAAAATCTGTAATTGAAATGCTTTCTTGAAATTAACTATACCTACTTCATGTACAGTACCAATTCCTGCACAAGGATGATTGGCTAGTTAGAGAAAATGTCAAACCAAGTTCTCTCTGATTTTAATATAGTAAGGATTCCACAGCACCCACCTTTGAAATGCATGGTTTCCACCCTGGTGTCAGCCTCCAACCGTTCTTTCCCTCTTTGGAAACAAACACATGCTTATGGCTACTCTGTGTAATGTATATATGAATCTCTTTAATCAACTACAATTTGCGGATTAGGATAACTGTTTTTCAAATGCAGCTGGGGGTCCTTTTTGATTTGCAGGAGAAAGGCCGTTGGAGAAACGCCTATACATTTGGGGATTTTTTTTCATCCAGATGATGAGTTCATATTTCAACAATCCAGTACAATGAGTTTATTGTTGGTTTGCTTTTTGTTTTTAATATAACAAGTTAGTGGTCATTTTCCAAACTCATTAACAGTAAGAAGTGTAAATAATGGAAAACAGTATTATTTGTCATACTGGACAATACCACATGCCTAAACAAGTATTGGGACAGATGGATAAAAACATAGTAAAGAAGACTGGGCTGGGGTATTTTTTTTTACTGAGCTTTGACTGTTTTACTGAGCTTTGACTCTTGACTGTTTTACTGAGCTTTGCTTACTAAATATATTGTTATTCCTGAATAGACAATGGTTCCCTCTTGAAATATCTGCAAAAAATTGGAATGACCAAGCCATTTCACAAATATGATGTGGTTACTTCTACTTGTCTGTTATAACTCAGGAAGCATGACACACATAAAAAAAATATTGTCTTCAGCTTGCATTTATAACGTAACATACTTCTCAACTTCTCTCAATTGCATCAGGTTCTACATGTTCAAGAAGGGTTACCACAGCAGAAATCCAATAGCCCAGAACCAAGGTAAACTCTAATACTTTTTTGCACATGCACTTTAATGTTTGGGGCACCAACTGTGTTAACTCTTAAAAAAGGAAACTAGATATACCTCATGTTTTCAATTTGTAAAAGAAAAAAAAAATATATGAGTTTAATGGAAAATGTTAGTCAGGAAGCTCACTTGTGTAATACAATCCCCACAATTTTTGATGGAGGGTGGATGTGCAATTATTTGACAGGACCGAAGAGGGTCTGAAGTAGGGGTGGATTTACAGCTATGATCCCAGTCCAACTCCATCTTATATTTTTGCATCATGACTTGGACACTAGCATATTTTATACAGAGCCTGATATAGTATTTTGAAAAATATTAAAATATACTGTATATACATTCCAAATGCAAATTACTATGCAAGCAAAATGTAGCTATATGGGCTGATGTAAGGATAGGCGTAGTGCAAACAATTGGCCAGGCAATTATTTTGCACTGCGGCCTATGTAAGCTTAAGAGCAATGCAAATTACTCACCACTAACAAATAATGAGCTGCAATCATGATAATGAGGGTAACAATTAATGCTGCCTGTGCATCAGGTTATTTAGTGGCCACACTTACAGCCCAGAGGTGAGGTGAGAGGAGTACAGAGAGCAGTAGATGCTGTATGAGATTTGTGGAGCATGAAAATCAAACCAAACAAAAAAATATGTCAGCAGAAGGGCAGCAAAGTCCTCTTGGCGCACGGAAAAGAAAATAAAAGTTTTCTGATCTAAGAGTCCTTATCGCTGAGGTCACTCAGCATGAAATGTAGTTATTTGGAAAAGCCTAGGCCAACATCAGTTATGTTACCAAAGAGGCCATATGGTCCTCTATAGAGGAGAAAGTCAATGCTGTAGGTGTTATCAGGAGGACAGTCAACCAGGTGATGGAAAGGTGAAATTCAGTTATTAGGTCTAGGATGACCTGTGGAGTGATACAATGACACCTTACCACCGCATCCTCCGGCATGCCAAACAAAGTGACCCTGGGTTTAAATATGCAGGGTCTTCTCTGTCTTGCCCTTCTCCTCCGAAGGTTTTCCTGCCTGTCCTCAGCAAGAGCCAAGCGTCGCCGCATCAGGAAATGTACCACAGCAGCCATCCTGAGGCCAATGACAGGTCTCTGAAGGTGTGTGGTTTTATGCAGCTCTTAATTACTCGCTTCTACAGTAAGAGGAGGTGCAAAGCTTTTGGAGGGTCAGCAATTGCCCAAGTGCAAGACAAAATCCTTACATCTCATTATAATGTTTGCAACCACTTAGTATTCCAGATCCCTGCACAATTCCATGCTCTCTTCTTCATGTGACTACATTTCAATATCATTTAAATGGATTAATGATGGCAAAGTGCTAATTTCATAGCGGGTGCAGAACGGCAGGTAAAAAACATTTTTACATACGCCGCATTTTTAGTGGCTGCTAAAGTCCCACTTTACAGCAGCTAAACACGGTTTATGCGGTGAAAACACAGATTTTGCACATATCCTTACATCAGCCCCATAATGTACAGTGTGTTGAAATAAAGATGTAATAATATACAAATACGGAAGGTAAACTCCCAGTTAAAACAGAATGTGCGTTATCTAGCTTGCTGCAAAAACAGCAAATTACTGTTTCAAAGTCTGGAAAATATTGAGTAATGGTCTTGAAATGGTTTATGATTTCTAGCCAGAGTTCAATCAGAGGAAATCTGAATATAAACTTTCTTTAAAGCGTAAAAAGCGTAAATATATATATATTGGTGCACCGATAGTGAAAGAAGAACTACTGATCCTCCCCCTACTTTCTTATGATAAAGACTATGCCAGCTTCTCACATGGGGTTATACCTAAGTGTGTTTAAAATGTATAAACTATACATTGCTTGAACTAGTCATTGTATTTATCTTGCTCTTATTTTATTATTACCTGTACTGTAACACTTGAAATGTATTTGCTTACGATTGTAAGTCGCCCTGGATAAGGGTGTCTGCTAAGAAATAAGTAATAATAATAATAATATAAGATTTATATAAGACAGTGTAACAATGAACATGTTTCCAAAATAAATCATCAACAAATGTCGTGCTTCTTGGTAACACATAATCATTTTCCAGTTTTTGCTTTAAAAGTATTTTTAAATTTAAATGTTTTAAATTTTTAGTTAGCCTTCTTAGCAATAGCCTAATTTAGAAAAAAAAGGTCCATCATCTCCCATAATTCTCTTGGGTATTATTGTTTAAATAGTATGCATGACCTAACCAAAACGGTGAAGTAGTTATGGCTAGTAAAAAATGAAATTAAGCAGATGGCATTGTAAAGTTGTTATGAGTAGAATCAGGAGAGAGAGGGTGTTCCAGCAGATGCATCATTCCAAAGAATATATGTCATACCTGTGTTTATACTGTATTGTACTTTTATTTACAGTAAACATAGTATTTCTTTTATTCATAGTTGCTTTTTAATGTATTGAAGTGCAAAAACGTTGTATGGTATTTGAAATATTTCTAAAATATGTAATATTTAATAAAAGTATTGTTTATTCTGATAAGACGGACACCATATTACCTTATCGTATCAAACAGTTACTTGTCACATCTTATCTGAAACTAATGTTTGCAACTCTGCTATCATGTAGGTGCCTGTTTTACAGCCTCCCACAGCATAATGTCCTTCATGCATATTGACATTAGACTGGAAATAACTGGAATAGTGGACAAAACAGTGCATGATGATAAAAACCTGAAGAATGAATGGACTCAGAGCTTCCCAAAGAATGAAGAACATCTCAATAGTTTTAGAGTCTGTTTAAGGTGATGTTCTGTGGGTAGACAGAGCAGGTGTTTGCCTGACTTTGCAGAGTAGAATCCATTACAAACTATGTAAAAATGACTCTTGTCACTGCTGGCTAACCACACAGGGCAGCTGCAGTCTGTGTAGTTATTAAGAAATGATCCTCGGACGTTGAATTGCTTTGACTACAGTGCATAAAAAAATGATCAGACAAAGAGAAAAAGTTCTAAAAATGATGGTGATCATCATGATTTAAACCATAATTACTACCTGCCCCCTCCTTACTGAGCAAGGACAGGTGGTCTTTCGCATTGCCAGAGAGCAGCTTACAAAAATATTTTATAAGAAAATAATTTAGAATAAAATGCTCTATGAGTCTGGTCTCTCCTTTTTTAAGGATGTGGATTTTATTTTAAAAAAGAAAAACATTTTTTAGCCGTTTCCGCTCTAAATGTGACTTCAGCGATGCAATCATTCTTCTGGCAGGCTGTGCTTTGCCTGTCATTTTCCTATAATTGCAAGATAACAGGATTTGGAATCCTTGTGAAAGAGAAATCCCACTTGTCATATAATGTCCCATATATTTCACAATATATTCACAATATTGTCCAATAAAGAGCTATATGTATAATGTTACATCCAATACTCATTATTTTAGTGTGTATAAATATAAAGCTGGGGGAAAAAGCACCAAAATATGTGCCTATATATCTGAATTAAAGCTGTAGGCTGCAGCTGAAGACTAGCGTCCTAGTGCCCCATAGGGAACCCACCCCTATGTGACCCAGCTGTCTGACGTCTGAGGTGGCCAGGGGTGAACTAGCTGAATCAACACATACAGTATTCTGCCAGAGACCTTTAAACAGGATTACATTTTTTTTTTTTTACAATAATCCATAACCCCTACGATCTGATTTAATTTTAAAATGTTGAAGTTGGCACATCAACAATGTTAATGGCCATTTTTAAAGGCTATTTGTTTATGGCTTCAGAAACAAATATGCTGATATATTTTTAAATGAACTAAACTCAAATAATGCTCTCCAGACTAATTAGGTAATCTTTTTAATCATGGGAATGTAAATTTTGTAATCCCCAGCAGACTGTTTAAGCAAACAGTTTGCAGATACTGGAGCTGAAACAATGAAGATTAATTTAAAAAAAAGTAATGGGCAGAGATTCTGTTGAGTGGGAAAGATACACTTACCATGTTCTTCAGGATCAGGTAAACAGATAAAGCACAGTAAAGTTAAATCCATCATTCAGAATGAGACTGCAATTAGGCACGACTTCAAGGTCAGTGTATAACTGACAGCTATAATAAACATTTTACTACATCATATTACAGTTATTTCCTTTCAGGGGTAGCCGAGCTCAAGGGCGTAAGTCTGATGTGTAATTCATGTTTTGGCAAAGTTCAGGTGGACCTGGAACGTGCCCACAGGAGATTATTCCACTCCCACTTGTTCCTCAAAAGATTCATAGACTAGAAGTTTTGCTTCAGTAACCTTTGCGTTTCTACAGCAACACTGTTCAAGTGAGGAAATAATACAGTTTACATTGATTTGCAAAGCAAACACAAGCTAGAAGTCTTGCCCCCCTGTTTTCTATCAAAGCATTCAAACACAGTAGAGAGCTGGGTCACTGTTTCCTGCTGTAGTGGTGATACTGATAATGAATTGCATACCTGTATGACCCTACCACTGACCAGACCTTTCCCCTCGGGCAATCACCCCTGAAATCGATACACGACAATGTAATAATTCCATTATTACTTATCACATGCCAAAAAAAAAAAAGATGGACTATAGATCCCGACTACAGTGTTATAAAGGGGGAGCACTTTACATGAATTAGAAGCAACTCAGAAAAGATACTGTACTGAGTTGATAATAAGAGTTAGTAATAATAAGAGTTAGCTCTGGGGGTCTGGTTTATTTCCTGCTGTGATATCCCCACAGGAGCACATAATAAACTTGCTCGTTCCATAAAGTTTAATTGAACAGTTGCATCCCCAGATGAGGGAACACAATGCAGTTGTCTTTCATAGTGGTCTCTTTCATAACTGGTGGTCAGGATGAAAACACACACAGCCTGTCTTCCCAAGCCTACACCATGGCTCGGGGCCAGAGGGTGGAGATTTTTATCATGGAAACTTAAACGCTGATCATGCCCAAGACATTTATCTCTATACCGCTCAATGCTGTGTGTTAATACCTTAGACAAAACAACCCACAAATGAACTGGAATGTGTATCAATTGCCATTTTCTATAATAACAGTTAACAGCTTTTGCCATTTTTAAAATCGGTAAAATCGCATACAGTTATGAAGCGTAAGCACTTTCCCTGACAGACATTTTTATAGTAGGTACAGTCAAAGATCATATAATATGTGTATAAATTACAATTAATGTACTTAAAGAAGCCCTTTTTATTAGAAAAATACAGCCATGGATTCTGAACAAATATTGCACAGTGGTCTTGGGTATCAGTAGCAAACTGGTAATGATATGGTTCAGATATGGTATCAATGTGCTGTAATGTAGTGTGGTGCAATTGTGATAGCACAAGTATGTGAAAGGATACAAGTAACACACCTGTGGTACCACTCTTCCATTCTACCATTGTCCCTTGTTGTCTGGAAAAAGCTGGACAATTTATTGAAAATGTTTTTTTTTCTCCGACAATGTTCATGGAAAGACTGATTCAACAAATGTGCATATAATAGTAAAAAAAAAAAAAAAAAAGAATGGGTTCTGTGGGGTTTGCAACGTACTATCTTGTACAGTGTACATGTGCTGCCTCTTGGGACAATCCATAAAAACAGGGTAGTTTGCAAGGACTTATTATCCTAGTGTTGACATTCTTAATAAAACAAATACATGTTTTGCCTTTCTAAAGCAGCTTCAAAGAGATCCAACTGACTGCTGGTCAGGACCCAAGGGGACACTGATTGTAAATATGCATTTAGGCCTGTCAGACCAGCTATAGAGAACAACAATTATACTTGCCAGCTGGGGGTTTCATATGACATATTTCTTCGTGGCAACTTTACCAAGAACATAAGTTTGTTGTGTTGTATTTTTTAATCTAACTTGAAATCCCTTGTTGGTTGACTGACAAGTATGTATTTGTTTCCCCATTAAAACTAAAAAAACATGCCACACCAACAGCATAGCCTTTCATTCGAGTGTAAGAATGTTTACCCTTTGTTTTGAATATAATTATAATGAGAAGTTATGTTTAAGCCATGAAGAGAAATGAAAAAAGGGTTTCTCTGAAACAATGGTTTGATTAATATTCCACTGTCATGGATGGCTGGGTGGGTGACGTCACCAGACCAGGAAATAGACAGAGAACAGTACAGTGGGGTGAGTCGCCAATGCGCTCTTTCTTTATTTAAACAAATGAAACTTTAAATACTAAACAAACATACACCAAACAAAACAATACCGTGCTGGTCCAACTCCAGTATGCGTAGCAATTGTCTTATATCTACATTCCTCTGAATCTCCATCTCCCTTCTTCAAAACTCTCCCCCTTCCCAGCGCACAGCTGCTGTTTATATTGGCGTGGCTGTCCTCATCGGCAAACAATCAGCCAATTTGAAGACAGCCACATTCAGCACAAGTATTTCTGACAGAGAAGGTTTTTAACTAAAAACAACAATAAATAATAATACATAGTTTTAACATAAAATACATTTAAACAATAATAATAATAATAATAATAATAATAATAATAATAATAATAATAATAATAATAATAATACAGATAACCATAGGGGCAGGGCATACCCCATCGCAGCCACACGTGAACATTATCAAAATGTTTCTGCGACAAACCAAATTGAAAAGAGAAGCTTCAGTCTTCAGTACCGGCACTCCTACTTTGGGGTTCCTCCATTCAGCGGTGATGCTAGTAAGATGCATGTTTGCTTGGCTCTACATTATTTCATTTAGGCCACTTCAACTTTTAGGGTATTATTGATAAATTTTAATGATCCAAACAGTGGGGGAACAACTTAACAGTTGCATTCTTGAATTCTGCATGTGACCTTCAGCTAACAGAGCTCGGTGTCAGACAGTCACAGTGCTGCAGTGCATGTGTGGACTGACTCTTCAGAATTCCGTACCCCCTGCTGCTCATGCAAGTGTAAATTCTCCAAAAAGGAGGAGATTCTTTTGGATTGGTAAAGGGACAAAAACAATTCTATAGTGTAAACACGCTTACAGAGTTTGATTAACAGGTTGTCAACGGCATCGCGGGTGTCTAACAAGCAAGGCCAAATGCTGATAAGGGGGAAAGGTTAGAAAAAAAAGTCCCTCTGTAGGGATATGAAGTCATGTAATTAGTTAAACGGTATACGCTAGACTTTTCCAGGGGAAGTCAGTAATATATCTGTGTGTCTATTTGCATGACTATAGCCTGAAACAGCTCATTTGCAGAGGCAAAAAGGCAACACATAAGTCTCACTGAGAGTTTGCTGATCTGCAAACATTATTTCTTATTTTCATAATATTTCATATAATGTACATACGGTAGTATAGTATGAACCATTAGAGCATAGACCAATACAGTTTTATTGTGCTTCATAATATGTGGCAATAATAACCATTTAAAATGTATACAGTGTAAGGGCTTCTACAGCATAACCCTAGACTCAAACTGGTGAGTGCATGAGCTGGAATTAGGAAGATCCACTACCAAATAGAACTGGGATTTTATGGGATCAATGTCAGACCATAAAAATGCACTAAACCAAAACTGATGTTATTTGAAAAGACTAGATCAGATCCAGAGTGGTTTAATTAACACATGTGACAAATCCTAGTTTGCGACCCCCAGACAGTCAAATAAGGGAATTCTCCATTCTATACTGCTTCTACCCACATTTAACACCCTCAGGTCTTCCTAATAGACCATAGATTGTGCCACTTGATCCTAGTTATTTTGTAACCTTGTCTTGTGCCTTCATATATTACCTAATTTTCTTTTTACAAGAACAGAGTAATATTGTTTTGCAAAGGACTCCGGCCAAAACATGTATACTTGATGGTTCAACATTTTATCTGACTAGCCAATAATTGCATTTTGTAAGAGGAGACAATGATGTTATCCTTACCATGATAACTGATAATAATTGTTGACCAACTTTGATATGCCCAGTTAATCACATTTACATTTTTTTAATACAAATGTTATGCCTTAATGAAAGAAAAGTCTGCAGTGCCAAATAAATAGTTTATTCTTCCTTTCTTAAGTTAAAAAGTTTTAGTTTCTCAACTAAAAAAGTGTAGCCTCTCTGAAATTCTTAAGCAAATATTGCTCTGTACAAGCAGTTAAACTGTTAAAACTTGGCAAATACAGGATTGATTATCCAAATCCATGAACATGTAGCACCAGATGTATTCAATTAGAAATTCCCTATAAATCTATCCACTCACAAGGCTTTCCGGCATCTACTCATATATATATATATATATATATATATATATATATATATATATATATATATATATATATATATATATATATATATATATATATATTAGCAGAGACCTTTATCTAGCTGCAGAATCACTTACAACAACAAAAGACAAGAGCACAAGGAGGTTAAGTCAAACAATGAGTTAGCTGAGGAGGGATTTGAACCGGGGCCCTCCTAGTTACAAGCCCATTCCTTTACCCATTGGACCACACAGCCTCCTTTTAGCAGTGTCTGCTTTTCACCAATATCTTCAACTCAACCCAGTAAAGCTTGATTGTGCCCTTACAAAATAATTTAAAGTTACATATTTTTCTAAGCCTGATTACGTAAGACTCACAAGAAGAACCATTCCAGTGTGAGTAATACATTTCAGACCCTACAAGCAGCAGAGAATCTCCATGGGGGCTAATTCTGAAATGATTTTAGTGTATAGGAATGTAACAGGAGTGTCTGCTCTGTTACTGACCATGTATCAGATGTAGACAACAGATATGTAATTCAGATAGGATTTCCTTATAAAGGAACTTCTTAGCAGCTAAAACTTCAATCCTCAGTTCCACGGGCAATAGTGTTACTGTTGGTGTTGGTGGTTTATCTGTGTTGTAACCAAAAGCCAGAGGAAAGCCAAGTGAGATGATGTTCCACTTGAGCAACCTTTGGACATTTCAATAAATATTAAATATTTAATTTCCCTCTCATTGAGGGAATTGAAACATGAGATCCAATAACCCTTTTCTTTTGACAGCATTGAAGCCAAGGCACTAAAACAATTGTAACAGTATAAAACTAGCAAGAAGCTACACAGAGACCTTCTAACCCCTCCTCTCTGCACTGGCTTCTTGCTAATTTGTTTTATACTGTTGTTTAATACACACGTTGTATGCCTCTCAGAAAACATGCCGTCAGATATGACAGGTCACTATGCTCTTGTGCCTTTTAAATGACACAATCTGTATTCTAAATAGAAAATCTATCACTCAAAAGAGATTAGGAAATTACCAAAGTGTGAAGTAAAGAACCTAATCCCCTTGTGCCATTAGCATGGTTCTTTACGTTTAAATGAAGAATACCAGTCGGCTCAAAAATAATACGTTTATTAAAAGGAAATTCAAATAGTTTACTCCTCCAACCCAGCTCACCTAACAACATGGTAAATCATTCAGCTGGTTTCATAGACCTTGATGAGCTCTGAACTTGGACTGCCTAATGTTACCTTATGTAGTCCAAGATTAGTGCTAATTGTGGTCTATTAAACCAGCTGATAGTGCTGAAGTCATTGGATAAGTAATGCAGATGGTAGAATCTACATTGACTGGCACAACTCGGCATAAATTCTTAGGTAAATGAATAAAGATTTTCAGCCTAAAAGAACATTGACAAGTGGTGGAATATCTGTGCACACGTGCACTGTGGTTTTCTAAATCTTCTTGTATTACAGTGCACAGTATTACACAATTTTTTTTACTATTATCATCAACATATTTATATATTTCTAGTGTTCTCCAGAAGAATGTTTGAGAGAAGTAGATTTTTTTTTAATTTACTTTCAGGATTTGGGGAGTGAAATCTCTGAAGCTACAGTACATTGTCCTATGTGAGGGAGTATGAGTATTTGCTATTTGATATTTAATATTGTTAATGGTGAAATTGTATAATTCTTGAGAAGGAGCACCGGTTAAGCTGGTCTAACAGATAGCAGGTCCGCCTCCATTTACATCAGGATATGAAGGTACAAATAGCCTAAAAAACAGTTCAATTTGTGTTATAATTTAAGCTGTTAGGTACAGTACACTTCTCTATGGAAAACGTATATATAATAGGGTTCAATTTAGAAGTCTCACTAAGGGTTTTCACAGATTCCCTCCTTTTGCTTTCCTCCTTTGATAAAAATGATTGCTATATAGTAGTTACCAACCATGTGAAAATTGTTAACACTTTCTCTTTCTGTCTCTCAATTAAGTGCAGACACATTTAGGCTTGTTGGTGTTAATTAGATTAGCTTAGTCAGTTCCAAGTGAATAATGTTTTAATTCTCTCTATTATCAGAAAGATGTCACATTCAAAACAAGAATCAAGTGTGAGAATGTCAATAAAAGAATGCTCAAAATCAAGTAATCAGTGTGTTTTGTGGCATAGGTTCTGGCTTTGTGTCGTAGATAAATGTGTTCAATGTTCAGTACATTTTCTGCCTAGATGTGAGGTGCAACGTATTAACTTATACCATGTCAATTATTGATATACGGTATCCACTAATATAAATGTATAAATGCAAAACTACTGCAAACATATAACTGATACAGTACTATTTTGTAGCCTGATAACTCATCATCATCAAACTTAAATTAAAATGGTTTATTCAGTATTTTCAAAAGTGACTTGTCATCGCGAGAGTGTCTTGAAGCACACTGATTGGTTTATTAAATTTTTCAAGAACCGCCGTCATATCATCGACTTGTTTTGCATTCTGATTTCCACGAGTGCACCTCATCTCTACGAAATGTAAAAAAGCGGCAAAACGCTGCTGTTTCTCTTGTTACAAAAAGTTGGAAATTGCTCAAGCCCTTGAAAAAAAAAAAACTGAATCAGACACAAGTCACAAGCAAATTGTGTTTTCCATTCTAGTGAGTTGCTTCACCATTCTGTTAAATAATGTTGTACATGTCTTGAATATTGCTCCTGTACATGTAGTCATAATTAATCTAGAGCTCCTGCTGCATTTTTTACATATGTAGGGGTGCTGTGTTCATTTATTTTGACAGTTAGTTTATTAATGTTAGTTTGTCTGTTACTTTATTATTATAGTTTATTAACATACATACATGCTTTTCTCTTACTTATTCTTCATATATTGATGCACGTGTGTCATGACAAATAAAACATATTTATTTATTTATTGATTCATATTGTGTCTAGTGGTCAAATCCGTCTTAAAGAACACTTCAGCTAAGAAAACACTTTGCTTGCTTCCCGAGGGTTGTTCTCTTAGCCGGAGACTACTGTATCTCTAATTTGATCATTGTTCTTTTTTTTAGTAATTTAACTGGCAGTCACCATTACTTCCTTTTTTGCTGTAAAATGAAGAACACGCCCACCTATCTTAAATTTGACCATTAAGAGATTATTCACACTTCTCTCAATCAGGGGTGGAGTCCAAAATAATATAGGGATTCTCCAACCATTCCAACATTGGAAGACATTGAAAAAGACTTCTAGTCAAACTCTTTGTCATTGGATTTTAGTTTCTTTCAGTATTCTAAAGTGAAGAATCACACAGCCATTTTGCATTATTATTATTATTATTATTTATTTCTTAGCAGACGCCCTTATCCAGGGGGACTTACAATCGTAAGCAAATACATTTCAAGTGTTTGGCAATGGATAATATTTTGTGTATTTGAAGTATGGACAATAATCTATTGAGGAATATTGTACTGCTATACAGTGGGTAGAATAATGTATTCAATATTTTCTGGAAAGTAATGTATAATTATTTCTAATCTATATGTGTGCATCTTTGTAAATAATCGATTGTGTCTGAAGTTTCAGTTCTTCTAGCTGGAGGATTCTGAGGGAGTGCCCCAGTTTAATGAACCTAACTGGCCCAAAAGCACATATTCATGTTATCCATTTATCATTCACCAGCTCCCCATATCGCACTGAGGGGGAGTAGCTATCTTGGGGATTAAAAAAGGCGCACAGAGGTTTTCTTCTTTGACTCTTAATGTATTGCAAAATCTCCCATAATTTCCGCAGATGTTATCAGTTCAGAGCAGGTGATCTGTATGAAGGGAGACATATACACATGTGCTTATGATAATAAAAGTCATACACACTGTAGCACTGGGAAATACAAATGTACTGGCTTTTACTTTTGTGCTACATTTAACATTTATCTTCCCTTTTTATAATTTCCAATGTTAAAATATAAGGCTTTATATAAAATGTATTTACAATATAAATTGTAATAGAGTAATAATGTTGAACACAGCTCAACACAGTAGGATTCCAGGGACAATTTTGCCTTTCATATAAGTAAGGCTTGTGGATATTCAAACTTGCTTTGTTTTTCGTTTTTTAATCTGTTGAGGGTATAATTCAATGATACTAACTTCACCAGCAGCTTTGTCACTGACGCTATTATTCCTACAGCGCATGGAAATCAATTCCAGACTGGATCATTCTACCAAGGATGCCAGAGGAGGGCAAGGAACCCTGGCAGTGCAGTATTGACTTTAAGTTTTGGAACACCATGGACTATCTGATGTTGCAACTCGCTAAACAAATCTGGAGAAAAAAAAATGATTTTGTTGGCAACAAGTTTGCAAGTTTTGCATTCAGGTATACAAAGTTTCAAATTCAAATTGAATCCTTAAATGCTATTGAAAGTTTAGAAAAATAAGTGAGCTTCTTTTCCCATAGCCTGCCAGGTTAAATAAACAGCTTTAGACATGTGTAATGCACATAGGAGGTTTTTGTAACTTGCTTTTCCTGCTGCTTTATAAGAAGTGAAGCTGCAAGAAAAAAAAATAATAATAACATGGTGTTGAACCTTAACATCTACTGTCATCTTAAGGAAAAAAAGATCATACAGCAGTATTTTGAAACCCATCAAATGTCATCCAAGCTTGTTTACACAGTACATTGTTACAACAATGTATAACTGGATCTGTAATAACTTGGTAATGCATCTATAACGCGTTAATACAGTATATATATACACTTTCTGAGGCAAACCTAGAAAGAATGTATATATTTACCTCATTCTATTGATGCTACCCTTCTAAAAGTTTACCCTGGTAAATTTGCACAGTAATGTTGCTGTGCTTTTACTCTGGTACACTTTTATAAGGGTAAGGACACAACCTAGCAAGATCCACAAAAAACCTCTACGTAGTGCCCACATCTGATCATACAAATACAAACTGTATACTGCTGCTGTTTAAATCTTTATTATCTTCCTGTGACTGTGAGCTTGACATACTTTTACAGAAAAAATAAAGCTACTTCCTGTACATGGACCAGTTCTAATCAATGCTGTTTAGCAAAGGGTTAATGGCATAGTTAATATATTAATATATATTTAATCTATTTTCACCTGTGTGTCTACATTGTGTCAGCAGGCTCATAAACTGCTCTTCTTTGTTTTTGATCCTTGACAATAAGCTCCCTAGACAGAATACATCTGTAGCAGGGTGGTAGAGAGCCCTGTACATAGATTTATTTGTTTATTTCAGAACGGGGTTTCCCCCTCCGCCCCTGTGTTATTTTGTATTTGTTTTATTATTATTGTCGTTATGAGTGTGTGTAAATGATGGTGAGCGCCGTGTGTGTGTTATTGTTTTTGTATTTATTATTATTATTATTATGTATAGATGACGGCGTAGCCGATTTGTTATTATTTAGTTGGGTGGATGGGAAGCCCCATCCACACAGTAATTAAGAAAACTCGTGCAGATTGTGGCCGAGGGGTAATAGAATAATTGACAGCTAGTTAAACCCCTCGGCCACGATATATAAACCGGCAGCTCTCTCGGCAACTCGGGGGTGTTAGAGAGGAGCGACAAAAAGACAAAAAGACAAAAAGACAAAAAGACAAAAAGACAAAAAGACAAAAGACAAAAGACAAAAAGACAAAAGTTATTTAAAAAATATACAGTGACAGCGACTGCCCAGCCTGACCTGTATTTATTATTTTGTGTTTGTGATTTGTTTTTTTAAAAAATATTTGTTTTTGCTCTGCGAGCACACAGTGTTTTTGTTTAAATATTTTATTTATTTTTGTATTTAAATAAAATGGCGCGGCCGCATCTTTCTTTATTATTTAAAACTGCAGTACTTGCCTGGTGTCAGTTTGTTTACCTTCCTGCCTCTGCCTGACGTCACGTCTCAGCCAATCCTGTCACAACATCACAAAAGTTTCTCCTAATGCCTCTAGAAATCAAGACTAGTTTGATCTCCAAAATACACACCCACCCTCCAGGGATAAGACTTCTCAAAGCTAAGCAGATTTCTATCAGATGTTATGCACATCTGATGATGCTTCAGTAAAATGCAAACAGTTGAAATGGAACTTTTTTTTTTTTTTCAAGAAGATTACCTGGGGCCATATTACAAAAGCATCCTAAGTAACACTGTTATCTTCAGAGGTAGAATGTCCTAACTGAAGTTTGGGAGAGTTGATATTACAGAAAATGCGCGCCTAACTTATTTTCCTATCTTAATTTAAGATAGTACATAGCATATTACAGAACGTTCCTAGCTTGTTCATTTCCTAAGTTTCTTTCCTAACATTTAGTACTTGGTGGAACATTTCCTATTTGTTGGTTAGAAAAGAAAATTGTTAAAATCCTATCCTAGCCATGAGAGAGAAGATAGGAAAGCAAGTTATGAAATTGTTCTGTAATACGGCCACTGGTGTATTTTTGGTCTCTTTGACTTATATTCAAATATATACATAATGCATGCTCCTGTTAAGTTAAAGCAGAAATAACCTAAAAACCAAACATACTCTTACAAACGTTTACCACAGTAAAAAGAACAGCAAAGTGTAATAAAGCATTTTGAAAGCATTGTAAGGCACAGAGAGGTATGGTTAAGCACATTAATAAACAATGCAAACCAGGGTAAACAATGGTAAAACTGCAAAAACACTGTGTAAAAATACCATGGTAGACTTTTATAAAATGTTATTGGTGAAGAGGGAATGGTTATTTTAATGTGACTCCATTAAGCTATAAAAACAAGTTTTGAGAGTGGGCATGAGTTCACAGGGAGTTAAGCTACAGATTAAATGGACCAGAATCAAAGTGAAAATAAAGTGACTTGAAAGAACACTGTTGTGTTAATGAGCGGTAAACACAGTATTTTTAAACCCCTTGGTTACCTTCCTCTTTAACTACTGACACTGAACATCCCCAAGGTAACCTGCAAGGGATCATCAATGATGTCATGTTAACTTGAAACCTCTTTTATGAGGGGAGGGTCTTCTCAGCTAAAATCCATCACTGCAGCTTAGGTTCAATTTAAGGACACAGACTTACCATGTAATTCAATCCCATTCAGGTTTCAAAAAGGAAGTGGACCAATCCTTAGCCAAAACTCACCACATGAAAGACAAGATTGCCTATGAATTGATATTATCAGCAAGTACAGTACATGCCGTATTTGATAAACAATCATGTGCCTCTTTCTGCTGCAACATAATAACAGCCAAGCAGCTTGTTTAAGTGAGATTGATGTTGTTTCGCCCAGTGCCAGCTATTAACCAGATCACATCTTCAATACACTTTGGAAAGCATTACCAGATAATCATGCAGTGGTATTTCCTTCTTTGTCTCAGTGGAGGCCTGTTATTTTTAAATGTATAGAACATTACAAAATCACCTTTTTACCTTTGTCTTTTTGCCAAGAAGACAATACAAAATATTTCAACAGTTAGCTTTTATATGGTAAAATACTAAATTGTACAATCTTTCTTCCTTTTATTGTCTGTGACTGAGCTACCACATTTTATGACCTTGAAAAAGTATTATATTCTCAATGGAAGTTTTAAAGAATAAATATATTAACTATTTGATCTGAGGATGTATATTGTTTTAACTTTTATGAACAGGAATCAGGGAATGTACATTTTTAAAAACAATAAAATATTTTAAATCACAAAAAAAAAAAAAATTCAAAACAATGACAAACAATGCCCAAATATAAATGTTTTAAGATACAGTACATGATGTATTTTTTACATGTGAAGACATGTTACTTCACCCTTTTAGGTGCCAGCACAGCAACACTGATGAAGGCATTGGCAGAATAAATTTGTCTACAGGTACCCTGGTTTTTTCTTCGCTGAAACAAGAAGAAAGGCAAAATGCAATCAGTAAAAGTGTTTGGACATGCTACTACACTTTTATTTCATGCCAGAATGGTGCTTGCCAAAACAAAAAGGGGCAGTAGAACCCACCCTATCTGAAGAGCTGATAACAACTTCAAAACTCTTTTGAGATCTGAATCACCACTGTCCTTACAGATGAGGTGCTCTGAACCAAGTTATCAGCCCCTTTACACTGTGAGCGACTCACTACAGGAAACCAAGCAGGCTGAATTCCACACCACCCATATCCAACCAGCTCTCCCAGCTGGAGGTTCAAAACACCAACAGAATCAGCATTCCTCCTCTATGTGGATTCATTCTCCATTTTTAGAAGATTCTAATAAAAATGTTACTGCATGCAACTATTCTTTCAGTTCCATCTGATATCTCTGCTAGCTACAGCCTACAACGCTACAGATGGACTACGGTTACGCAGAAGAGGATTCTCTTTTTCTTGCGTAAATACCTAGGGGTTAACAAATGTGTCCTGAAGACATTTATGCCACCTGTTTAGAACGGTTTACAAGGTTATACCGATTTCAATACCATTGATATGCCAGAAATTTGTAGGAGCTTTATAATTATACACCATTTTTGAATCCCATAAAATCTCCAGGATATAAACATTAATCATAAAGGATAGGGGATGCATACATTCCCTTCAATTTCTAAAACTTCACATCTGTTACTCATAATCAAAAGACAGGGCTTAGCCAAGCAAGTAAAACAGCTTTGGGGCATGAAAATGTTACACGTCCAGGCATGTCATTGTGGAAGCAGTCAAAACAAATTAGAGGGGTCCTCCACTCTTAGAACTCGACTTGTGATACAGCACGATTTATAAATCTGTGGCAGCAGTGTGGAGTAGTGGTTAGGGCTCTGGACTCTTGACCAGAGGGTTGTGGGTTCAATCCCAGGTGGGGGGGGGGGCACTGCTGTTGTACCCTTGAACAAGGTACTTTACCTAGATTGCTCCAGTAAAACCCAACTGTATAAATGGGTAATTGTATGCAAAAATAATGTAATTGTATGTAAAAATAATATGATATCTTGTAACAATTGTAAGTTGCCCTGGATAAGGGCATCTGCTAAGAAATAAAAGTGATAAGTAATACATCGTCATTATCTATTTGGCCAAAAAATACAGTATCTCTGTTATGAATTCTAGAGCTGAAGTCAGTCATATTGAAGGAGATTAAACATAGTACTTTACCCATTGAGGGATTCAGGATTAAAAATGTTTTTTGGATGATGATGATGATGATTAAAACAGGTTTACAATAATAATAGCCTGCAAAATTGCAATATTTATGAGCACCACTATATTTCTAAAATGTTAGATGTATTTATTTCTTCATGGACAAAGTATGAAAGGATTTTTCAAGTCTCCAAATTTACAGACTGTGAGTCACCAGTTAGGTCTTCAGCTGACAGAAAAAAAGTAAGAAAAAACAGATAGCGGAGTCTGACTTCTGGCATCAGACCAAACTACAGATAGAACAACAATCACCGGAGGGAAATAGAACACAGAGCATGTATGAAAACCATGGCATTGGGTTGTTTCCAAACAGAAACACAATTAGCTCTACTCAACATACACAAACACAGACAGCGGTTTGCTTATCCCAAGGTTTGTAGAAAAGGCAGGTTAGAAAACATCACCCTGAACTTGTTGTGTTGGGTGCCATATTGGGTCAAACTGCTCTGTATATTTATATGGGTGAATTGTGAGAATGTGCGTTAGTGTTCATTGCTCAGGCTGTCAGTTGACCCAAAGGAACGCCCACAAAAACTCAGCATCGTGCTTGCATTTCCTCACCTTAACTTTACAGATTCACTACAGTGTATACTGGAGATTATTATCACATGTAATTACACTGGAAGCACCATTTCTACAACATGTGTCCAGTTGTTTTGTTTCTTTATCGATTCAGTTTCAATGGGCTTCAGTGCATCAATAAACCCACTGTAGTTCATAAATGACTCAAAGAAATATGATACTTTATTACCAGGGTAGCACGGAAGCTTTCTTTGCTGTATTTATGGCAACTAGACTTTCAGTATTCCAGGTGTCTGCCAGTCAAATATTACCATAAGTGCTGCATTATACATTTGGATACTTGCCTTAAAGTATATAATTATGAGTTGGCAGAGCAGAAATGTGAGAATTAGTATAAAACAACATTTAAAAACACAGTTGACAGTATAAATAACTTGATAGAAACATCTTCAGCATCTGTATTTCTTAAAATCTTGTTGCAAAGGAAGCTGTGGTAATGCTATTTTAACTTGTTCACTGTGTGCAATTCCAGGCATATGAAGTTTGAACTCAGTAGTTTACTGGAATTATCAGGGTCGGAAGCTAAACAGTAATGAATATAGACTGAAATTATGCCAGGTTACACAAACTTATTTCTGAAATTAAAAAAATAAAATAAACCTGCAGTTTTCTCATTCAAGAATATGAATAAATTACAGATATCAAAAGAAAGCTTGCATCTTACAGTAAATAACCACAAAATCCATGGAATTTTCCATAGAAAGGAGGGCTCAGAAGAAATGACCGACACTTACCAGCAATCCTTAATTATAGTATACATGCATTGCATTTTCTATATTTTAAATATACTCTAATCTTGCCTTGGTAAAAGACAACAAAGTCAGCAATCCAAGCATGCGACTGCATATTGACCCTGAATTACAGTACTATTTTGGCTTCTGTAGCTGTAGTTGCGTCCCCTGGAATTTAAGTTCTGCATTCTAAACATGTATTTTTTTATACTGTACATGCTGAATTGGAAATATAATTTGCTTAGGTTTCTATGGTAACAGAAACTGGGTTCCCGCCCATGGCTAAAATACAAATTACAAAAATCCTCTCCCTATGTTTTTCCTTGGCTAATAAGAAACAGAACAGCTACTCAGAAAGTACGAACAACCTTTCAAAAATGCATAACATCTGAAAAATATTCTTTTCACAGGCTAAATAGCATAAATAGATACATACATACTAAAATATGATGTTTTCTATGGTTTTATAAGGGGGGAACATTTTAAATCACTGGAACTTTGTCTTGCAAGTACTGTATATTAGCGTTTATACACTTCCAACAAGTGCTGGCACATGAATAAAGGAGAAGGACCTAAGAATGGGGACTATGTTGCTGGCTATACCCCACTAAAACCCCTCTCTCATTAAATAGCTAAGTATCTCCTTATCAAATACTGTATATGCAGAATATTTTAATAAATTAATCTGCTTGAATACTTGTTGGAGCGCATTATATTATAATTTGTATTGGATGCTTTTCATTTACTTATTTACTAATCTCAAAATCAACCTTAAATGCATGTTTATAACAACAGAACTAAAGTACTTTATTGATGTGAACCACTTTATGTACCAAACAGCCTCTTTCCCAAGTTCACAATCTTCTCAACGTTCCATGGGATTCTGACTTCCAATTGTTTTAATGACATTTTTAAATGGCTAAAGTACGTAAGAAAATGGGCCTTGTTTACACAGGAACCCCTATTAGAGCTGACCTTCATCTGGTGCAGCTGTGAACACAAATACCATATGGTTTATGAACAGAAATAAAAAAAAAGGCCAATTCATGTTTGCAGAAAGCTTTAAGACTGGTGGATTCCATCTCATGAGAACTGTTAACATTTTAATGGTCATTATTTTTGTGGGATTTTACAAATTACTTTCCCAAGCACCCTCTCTCTTCAATTCAACAGAATGTATGCCTCTAGCTCTAACACAGGGATAATATGATTTCACACTTTGGAAAGCCCGCTTTCAGGGGTTCCTAATTTGTCAATCTCATGAATCATCATTTCAACAAGCCCTTGAGGGGGCTAGGTGACTCAGTGGGCTTATTCTTCGCTTCTCATGCCTTTTACGAAGGTCAGTCCACACCGCAAACCCATCACACAATTCAGCACAATTGATGGTCTCTGCTTCAGAGAGGCCCTAACTCTGAAGGATAGAGGTATTCTGTGCTGTAGCCATTACCATTGTTACTCACCTTTCATGAGCTCTAAATTAATTAAAAGAAAAGAAAACATACCGAAATACAAGCACATATTGTATATTTATATGGATTTATATGGATTAATTGGATGGGAACCCCTGATTTCAAACACTATCAATGCACTGTGCAAGTTTCACATTATATACAGTATTGTGAGCAGTATACTGGGGTAATAGTATTTTATATTGAATGCAATGGTGTACAAGAGGTACACTTTATAGAAAAGATACAGTATAGCCTGCCATGCACATTATACACGGGCAGGGTAATATGCATTATATTCTTTGTTCTTTGCTGACCTCCTTGGCCATTGCAACTGCATTTAAAGAGCTGAATATTCTGCTACTAAATCATTTGTGTTTAAGTAGGCTGCTGTCTTGGCTGTCCTCCAGGTAACCCTGAAAACAAAGACTAAAAAATATTTTCAGAAATACATTATTTATTTGACTTATAAACATAGCAAGCTATTGCCAGATAGATGAATTCAGGTGGGAAGGGCAGCGTCCTTAACTCTGAAATGCCCAAGTATTTAAATGAAGAAAAGCTACTACATTTAAAGTAACCATTCCTTTAAAGATCTGGCCCGCAACATACTGTATAATGTATTGCATAGGAAAATGTTGGCTTTTGAGGCTGAATTGTAGAATGCTACAGAGGGGAATTGTGTGTCAAATGTTTCACACCAATGAGCATTACAGTGTTAGTGTATCAAACACTGTACATTGGTAACCTCTTCCGAAGGACTTCCAAGTTGATCCTCTGGATAATTTTGTACTAGAATTTAAAAAAAGAAAGCACACAGGAAGCTGACATTTAAACCATATTGTTTAGTTTTTTGTAGTTATCCTCTACATTCAAATCATACATTGAAACTGCCGTATTAAAAAAATGAAAAAAATGTACTCAGCAGAAATATGTTTTTCTGCAAATGTATAGCTTCTAAAGTCAATGTATATAAACTATTTTGCACTGGCTGAAGGATACATTCAATAAAACTTAATTTAAAGTTTAAAATGCTTTTTTTTCTCACCAGCTCCAGGGTGTGCAGTAAGTGCAGTCTTACCACACAACCTGCTTGGGTTTTTCTTTGCTGGCTTACCGTACTACTTCTGGTAATCTTACACTTTAACCATTTGAAACCTAACCTTATGAGAGTTGCTTGTGAGAAAATGTCAAATTCTAAAACTCGTGTACTGGAGCTAAGTGAATTAACACAAGACCTTTTTTAGTATTAACACTTGACTGGTAAATACAGACAACTTCCTGTGGAGACTTGAGGTTTGTTAGTTGTACTCAAGGATGATGATACTTCAAATACAGATGTGATGTAAATGTGCAAGAAATGTCCACACCCAAACAAGTAAAATATGTCACTGACTCAGCCTTGGCAGAGCAACATGTCCAACAAGATCCTTTCAGTATGAGTTTTCTCCTACTTGATAGTTTAAACACATTTTTAAACAAATTGACTAAGATGGACAAGGACGGGCAGTCAGACTAGGCAAAAACAAACCACAAAGTCAACTAGCACTGGAGCAGGATGGTCTGGAACCCATCCTTGCAGTACAACTAATTCCAGACTGTGGTTCCTTGTTCTTTTAGGTGTAGCTCTCACAGGAAAACATTTAAGGACAGCAGAGTCACAGGCATGAATGAATTCAACACAGGTGCCTAGCACGTAAACAGGATTTATTCTGGGAATAGCATTAAAGCTAAAGGTATTTCTTTACTCTAATTGAACACACTCATGATACCTTCACAGCTACGTTAATATACTGACTTAGACTTCTTGCTTTTCTAGTTTTGTTTTATTTTTATTTTAAATCACAACAACTGTGGTATATTTACAATGATTTTATTTATGTGTTTGTTCATTGAGTTTGTTAACGAGGGAGGGATTACAGAGATGTAACACTCTTTTGAAAAGTTACATTTTTTCTTTTGGTACATCTTATGTTATCCTATGCCTGTACATCCAATTACCAGCTTCTCTATAATGAATAAAGGTACAGAATAGAACCAACACTTGTATAAAATACATACATACAAACAGAAGGTCTTCATAATCACATAACAGCAGGATGCTGTGTGGTCAAAGAAAAGGGCTTGTAACCAGGAGATCCCCAGTTCAAATCCTAGTTCACTCACTGACTCATTGTGTGACCCTGAGCAACTTGTGTAAAATCAAGGCAGTTATCGTGTTCACTATGTATAGTGTGACAGACATAGACAGATATGATTAGTGCACAAGGATCCCACATTTTTTAATGAGGACCCTAAAACAGCTCTCTCCAGCCATCCCTGTGACTCGGAAACATGGAGTATCTACCGAGGCAACATGATTACTACATTCAGAAACCTACTAGTAACTCAAGGTGGTTGCAAACATTTTGTTTAAATGAATGCCAAAAAAAGCATTTGGAATTGCCCCCCATAAGAAAATGTGTCAGTTACTTTAAGAAGAGCAGGGATACAAACTCAAAACCTTTTGCCACTGAATGGTTTAATAAATATAATTGGCATCCAGAAAAGAAATGGTGTTCTATTAGCTACTTATAAAGTGTTTTCTTAGTAAATGCTTCACCTTGAAGAGACATTTGAAGTTGCTGGCACTTTAAAGCAAACATTAGCACAAGTGTCTCAATATTCAATAGGTAATATCAGAGGAAAAATATGATGTAATGTAAATAAAAAGCAGGGGTTGAATAAGAGGCTCTTTAACTTGAGGGAAAAAAACAACATGAACTGGAGTTATGTTTTAGGATGTGTTTGTAGTCTGTACTCCAATTACAATTTTTGTTTTTGTTTGTTTATGTTTGTGCTACTTTTAAGAAATAATTTAATTGCATTTAAACTGCGTTCCAGGCCAACAACCATGCATATTCATGACAGACCAGTTATGGCAAGGAGTTCACTTTTAAAGCAATATTATTTTAAATCAATGAAGAAAGGTAGTATATTTCATTTTATCTGTAAATCATTTCTATTTGAAAGTCTGTAAATGAACCCCTGTTTGTTTCACAGACTGTAAATGTCCTGTTTTTTTGGAGAATTGGTGGTTTCCATTCTAACTCGCACACTGGGTGGAGTACGGTTTGCGTAATATTTTTTTTTTTTTTTTGGCTCATTATGTTTTGCAGAATTAAATAAACACACCTAATATATTAAGGTTATGAAAACCAAAATCTCGAACACTGAATGTGAATCTCTTATGAGTAGATTCAATCAATAAATACTGTTGCATGTCACTGAATCGATTGCTGGCATATATAAAAGTTTTTTTTATTGAATACCCCCCTTTGTGTGTTTTATCTTTTAATGTATGTGAAGTATTGCATACATGATTTAATGGCTACTGTAAATGCTGTAGATCCTCCTTTGTTTCGATCATTGGAGTAGTATTCTACCTTATTACTTACATTGTAAAATTGAGGGGGGCTATTAAGAGTCAAATGTACCATACTGTAGTGCGAGTATGAGAGGCGAAATACAGCAACATACACACAAAATATCAAAATGAATCATAAAGAAAATGGAGCAAATAAATTCTAAAACAATACTTTAAACATATGTAAATATAAGGTGGCCTTGTTTAAAATGAATTCTAAAGGTAATGGAAAAGACTGTATGGTTATGCTTGAGGCATCCTTATTGGGGACAATGTGGGGAAGCTCACACTTGGATTTATAACCTATTTGTTTTTAAAAGGCTCTTGCTGCATACAGTATAAGACACCATAGAAGAAAATCCATTATTAAGGCAGTTAAAAAGATACAGCAGCATACAGTAACATGTTTTAAATAGTGTTGTCCTAAAATTGCCCCTAACTCATTATGCCCAACTTAAAAGTCAAGTCCAAAGAAAGTGATCTGACAAAATAAAAGTCAATGTAGACAAAAATAACTTTTGAGGCCACTGGAAAGGTGGCGGAAGGGTGCTGCATGAACTATTAAAATCTGATGTTGAAAACAAAAAGAATGCCACACTACATGCCAGAAAGTAGAATAGAAAGCTATAGTACTGTACTTCAAGTATGAAAGCTTACAAGGTAGAGACTGGGCGTGAAGCGATGACCACTATGCCTCAAGCAAGTGTCTTAACTACTGCACAAAAGAGCCATCACAAAGCACTACCCGTTACACCAGTAACTGCTAAACTGCATTGCTTGCAGAAACAGATTCTAGGAAGTGTTGCGCTCACAGAGTCAGGACTAGCAGAAGGGCCGGCACTCAGATAAAGTTGTTGCTGGCTAAGCACATCCAGGTGTCCTTGTCAAACAGTAACTCTGATGGGTGGGTTAGTTTGAAATCTGATTCGGAAAGGCTTCAGACATTATTCAGGCTCACATTTGTTTTGAGGTTAAGGGTATTGTGAGCTAATAAATTAAATACAAGTGAACCTTTTCACATAACTAACATGGGCAGATGATTAAAGTTATCAGCACAGCTCAAATGAAGAAAGCAAACAGACCAGTGGTGACAAAACATTCCCTTCTCGCCTCTCCCCTACAGTCTAGACAGGAGTACCTGAGTAATCCAGGCACTTCTGGACTTTACAAGAGGGCTTTAAAAATGTTTCATCAGGAATATATTTCTTTCCTGGGCCTCCTCCATGCCAACTTTACCATGCATGAAAATATTCAGAGTTCCTGTAAGTAGTTTTACATGCTCCAGATTGTAAAACTGTGCATAGTATGTATGTAACACTGGTTACTGGCTGTGATGTAATGTGTCCTCCCTACCTAAAGGGGGCGCACCTGTAGTCTGACCACGCCACTTCCGTATATAGGACAGAAGACCTCCAAACAATATAAAGTTCCCTGCTAGGTTCTTTACTAGGCAAAACAGGTCTGTGTCTATGTTCCCATCCCCTACAATGCACCAGGGAAGAGACAGATTCCAAAAATAACAATATTTTATTATTATAAAATAAAAGACAAATTATTAACAAGAACTATAACAAGCTCTTCAGTACTTCCTTATCCAAGAAGATAAGAGCTAAAATTAAAGCATATAGGTCTTTACTTTTACTACAATTCAATTAATCAAGAGGAAATCTAACAATAGAATATTAGCTTATTAGGTGCACCTATTCATTAAAGAATATAAAATACAATACAATTCAAAAATCTTTTCTACAAAGAGCTGGCGTAGGCGGATTACTGCACGGTACAGCGGTGGCTTAGCCTGAGCGTGGTTGCCTTCGAGGTAGCTGCCCACAGTCCTGTGCTGGATTGGGCTTAGTTGCCTTCGCCCCTGTTACATGTATTCCAGGTGCTGGGTTCAGAATGTCTTCATGGAGACTATACGGGGCAGTGGGTGTATATGCTGCCACCATATAAAGGTTTTTCACCTGGAAAGCTGGATAACCCATTAACAAATAGACCAAAAACAAAACAATTGGAACATGAGTGACAAACTGTAAAGAAACTATGGAAAAAGAGACATAAGGAATTAAATGTTAACTGAAACGAATATGAATTGTTCAATTGACATTTAAACATGACAGAACAAAGTTTCTTAATGGTTTCCAAGGGCTTCTTAATGGCACAATATCCACCTGAAGGTCTGTACTCAAATATATTTTCCAAAGGCAGTTGTGATTTGACTTTGTGTATAGTTAATACTGCTTAACACATTCTGACAATAAAAAGACACACACTCACACCACCTTTTCCTTTATGTGTGACTTGTGCTGTTGTTAAGCAGCAAGCTATATCGCTGTTTGAAACTGACTATTCAGCATGACTTCCAATGTCTTTACAAGACCTTCCCCAACTGATAATCAGTTAAACAGCTGCTAAAAGCTGTTGTTTCCATGGCAATGACATTTCTGGTTAAATACATTTTTTAATGGGGGGGTGAAAATGAGAAATGGCGGCCCATACTGGGGTGAGTTCATTCACTGACTAGAATTGTCTCTTAATTTTTGTTACATATTGTTATTGCTTAATTTAATTGAGCTTCATCCAGCTGATTGAATTTCAATGTTTAATTTCAAGGGTTAACATTTATATTGTACTTTTTTCCATACAAGGACATATTTGAAAGTGCTTTAACAGAGTAAAAACAATGAATGAAGGTGTCTGTGACATCCTACTCACAGATGTGCTCATGTGCAGACTCCATGCCATTTTCTTTAGTTAGTTATTGTACTTGTGTTTTTGTGATGTGGACTGATTTAGCTGGGCAGGGTACCTAACAACTCCATTTGTAATCTTCAGTCCAGATTTGGATAAGGTCTGGTGAGGAAGACTGTTGCAAGCAGGGACATTGTTAACGTAACTGGGAAATTATTAACTCCACAGTAATAACATACACTACACTGTACGCTGTCCTTCTGCTATACTGCTACTTAAGTTAATAACTTTTTTTCTCTCCTCTAAATTATTAATGATTGTAACCTCTTACTTCCAAGGTTGCTTGAATCATCTATTTCTAAACTACAGTGTGCTGACAAGTCTGCAGCTGGACTCCTCGTACTAAATCTTATTCATCGCACACATAAACACCTGTCTTCATTATATGCTGGCTTTCCGTTGCTTTGATAACTAATTTGAAATTAGTCTGTTAACAGATATGATGATTCTTGAGCACAGCACCTGGAAACGAGTCTGATCCACTATACCATTATGCTCTTTCTAATACTGCTAGACAATCTAAAGCTGGACATCTTTCAATTCTTGTGATAAACCCTGGCTCTTTATTTTTGACTGGGTTACCCTATCTCAGGAATTACCTTTATGAAAGGGTATATGCAGTTATAGTTTCAATAAAGTCAGATAGACATATTGCTCATCAGACATTAACTGAAATGTTTACCTCTATGTAATATTTCTTACTGATGAGTTTCGGTTGGACACGTTAATGATTTTCCAGGTTAGACACAATTATGTGGTTAGACATCAATACTGGTAAAGTATATACAATATATACATTTATTAAGTCCTGCTGAAATTGAACAATATTTCACTCAAAGTTAAGTATCTACAAGGCTGAGCAGTTACTAATGCTCTTAGCAACCTTTTCCATCAGTTATCAAGGATGAATCGGGATGTTTATCTTTCTTGCCTGGATGTAGACACTTTTGTAATGTTACACCAGGAAGGTTCCAATATTATTCACTCACAAATTACTTCAGGGAACAGTGTTCAGCTCAAAGAATTTATCAAACAGACAACAGAAGATGAGTACGAAGCAGCTCATTTATCTTTGCAAATCATCAACAGAGAGCATTGACAACAAGATTAAATATATTAGTGTTAATAGAGCCAGAACAGACAAAAAAAATAGAGAATAGTTCATGAACATCCATGGAGAACTGTGGATTTCCAGGGCCTATGGCATCCTTGTAGGCAAAAAAAGCGCTATAATTGGCCACATTGGCTAATGGGTATCAAAACGTGATCCTCAGATAAAAAAAATAGTTGTATAATATATAGCCTTTGTCTTCCCATATCAAATACAATTATAACATATCTATAAAAACAAAATTATGAATTTAACATTAAACCTTCTGTTGAAAAAAAGCAGAGAACAAGTGGTTTGTGACAGGACCTACCACAAGACTTCCAAGAGGAAAGCATTTCACATATAAATATCATTACCATTTTATAACTTTGGAGAATAACAGTTTTAGTGTATTTGTTCCGAGATAAAAATTGTTGTAATAGCTTTTTACTGTCTCTGTTTTCTATCTGGGTAAGGATTTTTTTAAAGCCTCTTTTGTTTATACATATGATAAATAAATGTTGAATAGGTATGGAATGTTTTCATAATTGATATTATTAGAATGTGTTAGCATAAAATGAAATAAAGCACCACAGGCTATTATTTATGGTTATAAAAAGGCAAAGGACTCCTGCTATTCTTAAGAACAAATTTATTTTTCGAATTCTTAACATCAACTACGATTAGACCCCTTTTTGTTTACGTAACTGGTAGGGAGAAGGAAGCCCTGCACATAAAAAGGGAGCAGGGCAAAGCCCTACTGTAAAATGTATTGTTTATGTTTATTTAGCATGGGTGAATGTACGATATTATTTAAAAACATGTATGTATTGTTTGGTGTTTATTGGTGACGAGAGACTGGATATTATGAAAAAGTCGCATTTTTGTTATTGTTTGGCAGCGTGGATGGGAAGCCCCAACTCCCGATTTAATTAATTGATTAATTTGTTGCTAAACGGGAGATGGTCACCAATATAAAAGCCTGCAACTCTCCCTGTTTGGGGTGGGTGTTCAGAGTGGAGAACGTGAAAGACGGGAGTGGAAAGGAAAGGAAAGGAAAGGAAAGGAAAACTAAAAACAAAATAAAATTGCCACGCGTGTAGGAAGCACAGTGTTTGGTTAGTTTTTGTGTTCAGGATTTGTTTCTTTCTTTTATTTTTGCTCTGTTTAAATATTAATTTTATTTTTGTTTTTTCACCCCAGTACCTGTGTGTGTGTGGTAACTCTTGTTGGCCTGACGTCACCGCCCCGGCTACCCTGTCACAGTAACGTTACACTGTTAAAAGTGTCCGTACTGTACATGAGCGGACAGTTTTCTTCCACAGATCGATGCAAAACACATTTTGGTTAACAGACAGTGGTATATTTGGCCCACATTAAAAGGTTTCACCTTCATCATTGCACTGGTGTGTAAGAACGCAGCACCTCCAGTTCCTCTTTGCACATTAAGCTAGTGGTCCCTCCTTTCATCTCCAGACCAAACCCCTGTGTAGGAACAAGGTATGAACTCTTTAATTCTAAATTCAAACACACCTTGTAGGCTAACGATTAAAAACGTCATTTTTAGTTTGAAACAAACACCAGTCTATGCTCCCTACTTACAATGCTTAAATAGGTTACTGGGTGTTATACTGCTGTGAGCGGTTTTACGGCCCAGATTTCCTTTACATATTTTTTTTTTTTTTACCATAAATATTTTGCTGTCAATGTGTCTGAATCTCATGATTAGTTGCTTCACACTTCTGAACTACACTTGATCCTTGAAAAAAAACAAGGAACTTGACCAGGGTTTGACTTTATTGCACCATAACGGTTTAGCAATGATGTGCCAATTACCTGACCAAAAGTATTAATGCTACACTCATATATTCCATCACAGCCTAGTGCTGTGATAAGTACTGGTCAGGTGTGAGGAATTACCTGGTCTCGGCCATGCATGACAAACAGCTGCTCTTCTCACCAACTCACTTAATTGCTCCTTTATAAAGGTGGGTGTGGAGGTGAGAGTGAAAACTTCAGCAATTGTAATTATACCATATTGTTAATCCCAACACCTGTCAACCTGCAGGGGTTTGCATTTTCTCCAGACCCAGGCTAACACAGCAGGAGGGCCTATTCTTCATGACGGTGTGCAGAGCCCTTAGTAAGAGGGGATTAAAAAAAGCCTAAAAATACACAGTAAATTAAAATGCTTTCTAGGTGGAGGCAAATTAATTATTATTATTATTAATTGTTTATTTAGCAGACGCCTTTATCCAAGGCAACTTACAGAGACCAGGGTGTGTGAACTATGCATCAGCTGCAGAGTCACTTACAACTACATCTCACCTGAAAGACAGAGCACAAGGAGGTTAAGTGACTTGCTCAGGGTCACACAATGAGTCAGTGGTTGAAGTGGGATTTGAACCGGGGACCTTCTGGTTACAAGCCCGTTTTTTTAACCACTGGACCACACAGCCTCCTATAGATCATTAAAGATGCAGTGGACAGCAGGATTATACTTTACAGAATGCTAAATATGAAAACAATTAGAAAACACTTTGGAAGTTGGATATTAAAGATGCAATTAAAGTGTCCCATACTCTTGTTTAATTTTACATTAAAATATAATTTCTCAGTGTTTATTTTAGTCTGCCATAGCTTAGCCTTTCTAATAGTTTTACCTACAGCAGCAGACATTGGTGAAATACTTGTTTAGTTTGTTTGGCTATATTTACCCTAATAGTAGTTTAATTTGTTGAGACGCGTGCTTCTTTCTTCCTGAAATCTGTGCTTACTTGTTGAAGTATAAGGTTATACAGGTCTTTAATCAACTCCTATTGTTTTTAAATGAGAAAACATTCTGTTAATGCTGAAGAGAACTTGAAATAAGCAATACAGTTTTTTGTTTCTATTTTTTGCTGGTGTTGTTCATTAAAGACTGGAGAAAACACTTTGAAAATACGGCCCCACATGTCATGTTATAGCTCAGGAGGAAAAACAGAAGTTACGAAATGGGAGCTTTAATTCATATACTGTACTTTTAATGTGTTGTTTAAATTCCATTGTTTTTCAAAGATGAAAACAAACTAACTGATCACAGCTGGTGCGGCATTGCCTTTGGAGCAGACCTGTTAAGGCCTGAGCTCAAACATATTTGTCACTAGCTTGAAACATTAAGTTTTGTAAAACAAAAAAAAATCCCCTTAATTTACATAAAATATCCCAATTTAAATACATGTAATATAGAAATATATCTAATAATCACGATACAGGCGCAATTACAGAAAGTGTGATAATTACACATCTTTTGACCTTACTGAATTAATTAAGTCATGTCTCCTCAGTTCTCTTGTTGAAATATTCCTTCCACCCTTACAGCATTTAACTAATACCACACAGGTGTTATTTACTGCAGCTGAAAAAGAAAACCAAAAAGATACCTCTGTACGTGTGACATAAAGTGCTTGGCAAAGTAAGCAAGAAGCAAATGTATTCATCACGATTGAGTGCACAAGTAAACTGCAGTTCATTTACCAGAACCCTTATGCTCTATAAGCTAAAGGTGTTGCCCAAGGCTGTTGACAAAGGGGTGTGACATAAACATAGTGGAGATGCATACTAAGCCCTGTTTGTAGAGAGCAAAAGAATCGAAGCATGACTGGGTTTGATTTGGGGGTTTGCACAAGAACACCAGCTTTGGGGGCATGCAAAAGATGTTTTCAAGGCAGTGGTTTGCATTACATTCTATGGTCTTACTTCTTACGCAGAGAATGGAAATCACCCCGCTTTTACAATGGTGTAACTATGTGATGGTATTGTCCAGTAAAAATCTAAAGTCTGTAATTTGTTAAAGGAAGATGCACTTCTATCTTAATTGAACCCTGCTCTATATTGTACTGCAGTGTTATAATGTCTGCTGAACTTCGGATTTATTTTGAATACCATAGAAACCAAGTTGCTTACCACAAACTGCTGCTGTCTGTTAAATCCAGTATAAACACTGTATTGTTATTTGTTATTATTATTTGTTTATTTAGCAGACGCCTTTATCCAAGGCGACTTACAGAGACTAGGGTGTGTGAACTATGCATCAGCTGCAGAGTCACTTACAATTACATCTCACCTGAAAGACAGAGCACAAGGAGGTTAAGTGACTTACTCAGGGTCACACAATGAGTCAGTGGCTGAGGTGGGATTTGAACCGGGGACTCCTGGTTACATGCCCTTTTCTTTAACCACTGGACCGCACAGCCTCCAATTGCAGAACCAAACCATTTACAGTAACTCTCAGGAATCATAAAGCTACAGTACAAGCTACCACAAAAAAAGAGTAATGAATTCCAGTTAAGTATCTCATACATTGCATGAATATGGGGCCTTAAAGTGAATACTTTATACATTAAAATCTTAAAGATGCAGAAGACCGTTGTTGTAGACCATTTTTACAGTATGTTGAGTATATACATTTTAAGTGGATTACCATTCAAAACATTAAACATCTACCCAAAGCATATATTCCAGCCCCAATTGGGACATCTCCACACAGCCTCCTATATTGTATTGTGGATTGCTTTTAGAAGCAGTCAATGAAAAACATGCACTGATGTGGAGAAAATGCCCCCACTGCATTTCCCAGTCACAATAGCCCAACACAGTCTTCCTGTCTTCATCATAGTGACACCCTTTGAGCTACTGTTGTAAGGTACTTTATATTAGCAGCTTCATTATTATATTACAGGTATTAATCTTTAATAGTTTTTATTTTATTAATAATTAACATATTTATTTATTTTGATTACTTTACAAAAGCATCTTTAATACTGTCTGGGATTTTTGTTTTGTTTTTTAAATTTGATTTGAGGAACATGGACTTGGCTCCATTCCCCCCTGTGATCCTGTTTGTTCATGCCCATGCTATAGTGCTTTCCCCCAGCGGGGAGCCTGCAGGCAAGCCAGTTTCCTCTCACTGCCCCCCACAATCTGATAACACGGCAGGGTATCAACACGCAGAGCACGTCTTCGGTTGCCTGGGTATCTTGTATTACATTCCTGGACCTCTTCAACCAGACAGTACACTGAAGAGCAGTAAAAACACAACACAAAATGAAACTGATACCCTACAGTACCTCCAAGGAAGGAGCGTTTATTGAAATGTGGTTATAAGAGTGGGCTGATATCTATTTATAGGATAAAATGCGTCATTGATGGATTACATTTTACTAAATTATAAACTTAGAAAACATCATGTTCTTAAAATAACAACTTTCTGACATTTGACCAAAATTTGTGATTCTCAGACCTGCATGTTCATTAAAATAAAAATAAAAAAACACCAACTTCACATCCAATTTGATGTTGTTTATGATACAGAAAACATTATTTTGCTTTAAACCTAGTCTATGCCTCTTTGTTAACTGGTATATTGTGTGGAGGAGGCAGAGAGGTCCAGAAAAGGGCTCCAAATGTACTCATTTTGTATTGGTCAAATTTATGTTCAACATCTTCTTTCTGAGTAATGAAGTCATGGTCTAGATGGAAAGATCTGGAGATTGTTGAGAGTCATGCTCCGAATCCCACGCTTAAAAGAGTTCCCATTGCAACCATGTATATTTTTGCAGAAGTTTTTCAAAATAAGCTATTTGGCAAGAATATGCACAGCCCTTCTTAACCCCTTCCCTTTCTAAACTACACAGCAGTAATACCAGTGAAACTATCATTACTACAAAAACAAGTAAAAAAACAATATAGAGTAGACTAAAGGGAGAGTTATTCTTAAGAATGAGATAGAACAAAGGCCTTGTAACCTTCACGCTTTTCTAAAAAGAAACTCGATTATACAGAATGTGTTGGAAGTGTTTCATGTGATTAGCCACTGCACAGAACATCATCCATCACAAACTCTATCAATGTGGAAAGCTCATGGGGTGGGTTTAAACATGCATCAGTGATGTAAATCAGCCTGTATATTAAGTATCTTGAGTGCCTAATGCAGAGGACCCCAAGTCTTCCCTAAAAAAAAGTGTTCCATTGTAAAGCACATAGACTTATGGTAAAGCCCATTGAGGTGTAGTAAAAACATGTTAACCTTTGGTAAATGTGTATAGCCGTGGGAAAACTACAAATTTACCATGGGAAACTTTTATAAGGGTTACTTATGCATTATATGCTGTAAGCAGCACACACCACCCTTGATAATCATGGCTGATTAGGCTACTATATCTGCTCAACCCCTTGATAATGTATCCTCGCACCCCAGCGTCTTAATTTAATTAATGGAGGTTAAAAAAAAAAGGTGTGACAACATTCTGGGTTTGAAGACACTGCTGTCAAGTAACAATGACTTCAGTGTGAGACAAATCTGCTATTCACTGAATAGAAGCCTGCCGAGAAGTGGTCTGTAAAGTTGTGTTTTATCATGTGAACGAACCCCCTTCACAGAGACCCGTTATTTCAAGCAGATTTACAAATGACTGGAGCTTGGTTTCATTGGTTCTTACAGATACTGCAGACAGCAGACAGCAGGCAGCCTGTGAGAGAGAGATCTGAGGGGGAGATCCTGAATGCAGACAGACCAGACGCTGTAAAGCCACAGGAACACTCGTTTCATGAATGGAAAAATCAGATGTTGTTGGCACTGCTTGGAGAAATGAGTGGCTCAGTGATTCATTTAACTGAAAAAACAGTTAACCTCATCAACTTGTCATCCGTCCACACTCGGATAGCCACTTACTGGAATATTGCTGGGCATTAGCGGGTTTCTGCGACAATATTATGAAGTGAATCAGTTTCCTTAACTTATTTGGGACCTCAGTATTTTTGTGTTCAGCACAAGGTATTTTCCCACTAGGAACTAGTCACCATTTGCTGTAGTTACAGTAATTACAGTTTTAATTTGTCAAAATATAATTTGAAATAAACATTTGTTTAAACTGACTTTGCAATTATTTGTTTATTAGCAGACACCTTTATCCAAGGTGACTTACAGAGACTAGGGTGTGTGAACTATGCATCAGCTGCGGAGTCACATACAATTACGTCTCACCCAAAAGACAGAACACAAGGAGGTTAAGTGATTTGCTCAGGGTCACACAATGAGTCAGTGGCTGAGGTGGGATTTGAACCGGGGACTCCTGGTTACATGCCCTTTTCTTTAACCACTGGACCGCACAGCCTCCAATTGCAGAACCAAACCATTTACAGTAACTCTCAGGAATCATAAAGCTACAGTACAAGCTACCACAAAAAAGAGTAATGAATTCCAGTTAAGTATCTCATACATTGCATGAATATGGGGCCTTAAAGTGAATACTTTATACATTAAAATCTTAAAGATGCAGAAGACCGTTGTTGTAGACCATTTTTACAGTATGTTGAGTATATACATTTTAAGTGGATTACCATTCAAAACATTAAACATCTACCCAAAGCATATATTCCAGCCCCAATTGGGACATCTCCACTTCCTACTGTAGATAAATAAACAGTGAGCAATAAGTGACTCAGGAATTTGACAAAGCAACCGTAGACAGGTAATATATACAGTAATATGGTCTAGCTGCCGGGAGCACTTGCTCACCTTTTGCTATCAGCAGCTCTTTCTAGTTGCACAGGTCAGCACACATATATTAACCTAAATGCATTATTCTTGTGTTGAGGTGCTGGTCTGAACTTTGCCCCTCAAGTGACACAGACATTGCTACATGATCATAAGCAGGAGTTTCTGACAAGAGGAAAACCCTCCCTTCCAATACTGTTACTGATGCTTTAGAAAAGGGGTTAGATTGTGCTTAATAGCAGCTTGGTCTTACCACAAATTTGACTCAGTAGCCAAAGACAAGTTGTTATAAAATAAAATAATGTTTTGTAAAACCTTACATTTAAAAACTGGAATTTCAGGCACTAGTTCTGAACTGGTAGCATATGTACAATATATGTGAACATATTTCTTGCATGTGCTACTATAACAAACAGTATACAGTGTTTACGATTAAGAAAATTGTTCTCTAACCATTTAAATTAAAGTAATACATAAGAAAACGGGTTATTAGCTTTATTTGGCACCAACTCACCTGATGATGTGTAGTATTTTCAGCTCAACTCCAGTTCAGCCTATTTGTAGGACAGAATATTGCCATGGCTACCTAAAGTTAACCTCAATGTTGTTGTTGTGTAATGCCTTTTTAGTATATACAGCTATGACGTTTTGCATCACCCTATAGAATTAACAAATTTTGCTTCATAAAGTCAAATGAAACCTGCTGAATAATGTTACGTTAACATATCGAATTACATACCGCTTTGTAGTTTTCCTATATACTGACAAAAATAAAGAAAAATGTAACATTTCGATATCTAACATGAAATACTGTACTACTATTATGACTTCCGGGAGACTTTTGCCATATCATTTTGTAGTTTATTTTATTACATGATGTAAATAAAACATTTAATTATGTTCATATAGTAGTTGTTTTTTAATTGTCTCAATCGTAAGATTCTAATTGATGAAAAAGTTTTGGCCATAGCTGTGAATCTGCATATACATACAATATTGATATCCTTTTGTTTCTAGTGTGGCTCTGCACAGCATGTGAAGATTACAACTGCTTATCAGTGCAGCCTCTGCTTGCTCACATATCCTGTTGCTTATCGTTCATAGTTTTTCTTTCTAGAGTTGATAGCACAAATTTATCAATTTCTTAGATAAAGTTTACATGCATGTTAGATACTGTATTCAAATAGTGTTTAAATTACAGAAAGCTAAGCAGGGTAGTAATTGACATAAAATAACAATGTAAGTAGATTCTACTGGTAACACTCTACTAATTGGTGAACTCAAATATTATTTCTTATTGAATTTCAAAAAAATATTATACTGTAAATGCATGATAAGTCCGCAATTAGCCTTATTCCAATCAAACTCTAATTCGTATGAGCTGACACTTCATTTGAACCATTTTATGACCAACTTCAATTAAACATGGTGGAGTAAGTACTGGGGTTTACAGAGTGGCTTACTTGGTCTTATTACTTGTCATGGGCCTTTTTATAATGATGCATATTTTTTCACTGCAAATTTAAATCTATAAACTAACTACAATTTAAACCAGAAACCCGAGTGCATTGCAAAATTAAATGTTAAAACTGTTTTGGAACAATGCAGCATTAAAGAGACAACTTTTCGTGTCCACATTGTAAACATATTTGAGGAATTTGTAACCGCTGTAAACACCCAAAAACATCTTCTCATTGCAGCTCAGCCTAACATACATTTTTCCCAGAATAGCCTCATCTCTCAGATGGTACATGAAAATGGCTCTTAACATAACAAGCAGTTCAATTATTTTTTCACTCATACATGCTCTTTAAGGGTTTCATAAAAAAAGGTATTGAGACACACAAAGATAGACCATCTAAAACAATGCAAACATGCATTGTAGGTTTTATTGAAAACTATGAACCAAACAGTATAAAAAGGGAAGTTCTGTGTTAAAGTTCTCTGACTTAAGGCAAATGTGTATGACATGCAGAGATTTCACATATGTTCACAATCAATTACCTTGCCCTGCACAACCCCTACTTGTTGATGGCAGCACAGAAGATTAAAAATCCTGTTACTCACCTGACCTCTATATAAGAACTAGTTGTTGAGTCCAGACTCAATTAAATATTTGTTTTCTTACTTACATCTAAATGTGTTGGTTTTTTCTTGTGTGAATTTTGCTTATTCTTCACTGAATGTTTAGAAGACTAATTATAGTATTAAAAAAAAACATTTAATAAGATAAGGTGTTTAAATTGTACTATAATCTTTGACTTACAAATTATTATTATTTATTGCATCAAGTCCATTGTTTTAAATGGAAAATGTTTTCAGAAATTTGGACCCAACACATAGACCTTGACACATATGTTTTGGGGTTTTTTGTTTTGTTTTTCAATTATTTGCTTTTCATTTAATTATGTTATTTTATCATTAAGTCGATTTGGTCTAGAGATAACTAGTTCTAAAGCTACCCTCCAAAAACAGTTTATAGTAAAGTGATAGATATGATGAGCAGGTGAATCAAAGTAGTTTTGTATCCATGTTCCTTTTGTCAAATGTAGTTATCTGCACCAGATTACATGTATCTCCCCCATGAACCAGTTAGATCACATTATTTATCCCATACAGTACTTACTTCGAAATGCCAGTCCTGCAACTTCGAGGCAATTATTGTTTACAGAGACAAACTGCCTACAAATCACATGCATTTCATTAATGTAATAACGCAGATGTAGAACATAAAAATCGAATCGAATTAGTTTAATGTAATTAATTATAATGACCGTCTGGCTAGCAAACGTGCTGAAAGCTCTTCTGTGCCATGTTGTATCGTGTATTTAACGGCTTTTAATGACAAAAAAAATAAAAACATACCGGTACACACATCAGCGCTAAGAGGTCTAGGTAATTAGCCTTTGAACAAATTCCCAAAAGCAACCAATACAGGTTGGAAATGTTTGTTTGTTTGGTAGCCTACCTTAACTGTGCAACCAAAATAAACATCACTTTTTTAGCTGAAGAGATTTTTTTTTTTAAAATAACGGTGTACTGTCCAAAACTTTGTTTGCAAAAAAATGAATAACCCACCACAATGACGTCTGTTTCCAGTTAGGGTAGGTAGACCCTCCTCTTTTTCGTGTCTCTGTGCATATAAACCTCGCCAGGAAAGTAAATCTGCCATTGGAAGGGGCTGGAGGCTCAAGCAAAGTCAAGAAGGGAGAAGAGCCAAGAGAACAATTTGATTTGAAAAGGATAGGAAAGTTAGCTGCCTCCAGGATTAAACCCAGCGCAGTGTTCTTCTCCTTCGAAAGAACATTTGCAGAAAGGAGCCGTACACATTATTTTTAAATATAACATTTGTTGACCCCCTTTAAGCATAAACATGACCAGTAACCCTTGGACGGGGTTGCTGGTTGCGCTTTGCCTAGGCTGCGCTGTGCACTGTATGCCAAAACATGCAGGCAAAAGCAGAAGACAGGCGCAGCATCAAGTAAACCCGAGCGATGGAGCGTCTTATAACCAGAGTAAGTACTGTACATGTTGTTGTTGTTGTTGTTGTTGTTGTTGTTGTTGTGTTTGTGTTTTTCTCTCGCTCTGTCCAGCTTTAAAATATAGATTAGTTTGTTTGAATTCATTATTAATGGCATTTTGAAAAATCATAAGATTAAGTGCCTTTTAAAAGAAAATAAGAAGGTTCCATGAAAAATGTACCCAAGAAACATGGAGGCATATCCTTTAAATATATGTGCTGCTGTTGTTTAAAAGTTAAACGCAGTGTGTAACTAATTTATTTATTTATTTTTTATGAAGTTGACCTACGTTATCCGTGTTGGGAGTATTTGATATTAAACTTTGTCTATACTGTTAACTTTTAAAAATACAAAACTTCATAGTATCAAGTTGTGGGGTGCATGTGTTTGTTCTTTTGCAACACGAAAGTATGGGTGCTGTAAACCTTCTGTTGTGTTTATTATTGTAACGTAGTTGAATCCTTTCATCCCAGTCTATGGGGACATATGCAGGACGCAAATGCACTAGCCTCAAGTCATAATATGCAGGGTGCGATTTGTCAAATTTCCAGGGAGGGGGTATAAAATAGACAAACAACAAAACATCATGGCAAGCCTTGATACATCTGTAGTACACAATTTAAACAGTTAAGAGAATCACCAAGTTACTTTATTTAAACCAAATCAACTGCTAAAGAATCTTTAGGAATCGCACATTAATCTGCCGTCATGCAGGATAAATGCAGTTATTTTATTTTTGTTTATTTTTTTTTTCTGGATACGGAACTGTATCAAAGCATTAACAAAAACTACCTACGTTACAAGTACACTAAAATAATGTTAAAACACTTGCATTGTTGCACATAACTTCACTGATAACCGCACAGTGTAACAACAATATATGGAACATAATGCAACATACGTATTTTAACAGCTTAATCTGCATAAGTTCATTGTTATAATCGTTGCCTTTTTTCCCCACTCTGCTCAGCGGGTGACTCTGCGGGTAAAAGTTCCAGTCTTTGGCTCAGGGGCTGTTTTTAATTTTTTTTTTTTTTTTTTTTTTTTCAGCTACGATGGGTTTTTAGTGTCCTGTCTTAATTTCTTTTCTTTAGTCTAGAATGTACTTCCGATGACCATAAAAAATAAGTTTGAAATACATGAATGACGTTGACGTAGTTATTTTTCATTGGTCAATTTGCCTTGCTACGGTGCGTACAGCACTGCTATTGGGTGAGTGGGATCCGAGCCTGATTCACGTTATACAGCCAAACTTTATGATCCGGCTCCAGTGAAACTACACTCCATTACTTTCATTTTTTTTTATAATACAATGTGTTCCTGACCTTACGGTCTGCAGTGCTAAGAGCGAGATTTAAGTCGCTATTTCAGCAATCTTCAATATTTCATGCATGTAAGGGTTAAAGAACAATATTAAAGTGTATTGTATTTTTTTTTTTAATCAAAAGTTTAAGTGAAGCATAATTCAAACGTTTCTTCGCTCCTAGATGGCTGCCGTGAAAATGACAGAACTTACCAAATTGGCCAGCAATGGGAACGCGCATACCTAGGCACTACTTTGGTCTGTACCTGTCTAGGTGCTCGAGGAATAAACTGTGAAAGCAAGCATGAAGGTGACTGGCATTATTTTACAAATTTGATTTGTATAGCAAAACTGATCTAAACACATTGTGTACATGGATCAGTAAGTCGGATATACTGTTGTCCTACGAAAAAATTGGTAGCTGGGGTCGTCCAGTGTACAAGAGACTGGTCTTTGGAAGATGATTATTGTCTAAATCTCTGCAGTAATACAGTAACACCTTTTTACGCAACCGCATTTGAAATATGCATTCTCCATACTATTTTCTTCTGCAGCTGAAGAGACTTGCTATGACAAACACAATGAACAGTCATATCGTGTTGGGCAAACGTATGAGCGACCAAAGGATGGGATGATCTGGGATTGTACCTGTATTGGGGCTAACAAAGGGAAAATTAGCTGTACAATTGCAAGTAAGTTTAAAATAAATAAGTGATGCTTATTGTGTTGTGTTTTGTTTTGTACTGATTGCATTGTGTTTTTGAACAATGGCTCCTCCTTTAATAGACCGCTGTCATGAAGGTGGGCAGTCCTATAAGATCGGAGATACCTGGCGCAGGCCCCATGATACCGGCAGCTACATGCTTGAATGTGTGTGCCTTGGTAATGGGAAAGGTGAATGGACCTGCAAACCAGTATGTAAGTAACTGAAGACTTGTGGGGGTTGTGTTTTTTTGTTTTGTTGTTTTTTTTTTATATGTACATTAACATTTATGGTGCTTTGTTAAACTGTTGGACTGCAGCTGAAGTAATCCATTGTTCCATAATGGGGATATTGTCTGAAGTACTATGGACAAAGCATATCTCTGCAAATCGTGAACCAATCAAAGCTGCATGTAGGGTACTTAAGAACTAATCACTGCAATGAAATGCTGTCTTTCCCCAGCTGAAAGATGTTATGATAATACTGCTGGCACCTCCTATGTTGTTGGAGAGACCTGGGAGAAACCCTACCAGGGCTGGATGATGGTAGATTGTACCTGTTTGGGCGAAGGCAGTGGACGCATTACATGCACGTCCAGAAGTAAGTGCTTGAAATGAATGGTTTGTTGCTAATTGGTAGAAAATGCAACCCCCTCCATTTAAATATCCCCGTAGTTTAATTTAAATACTTTAATTTAAATACTTACTTACTATTTTAATCATTTGGGGGATTGGACCTTTATCCTCGGTCATACAGTAGTTATTTCACATATGAAGATTCATTCATTTGGTGTGTTACTAATTTGCATTCTGTTTCTGCAGACCGGTGCAATGACCAAGATACTAAGACCTCATACAGAATTGGAGATACCTGGACCAAGCCTGATGCCAGGGGCAATGTACTGCAATGTATCTGTACTGGCAATGGGCGAGGAGAATGGAAATGTGAAAGACATGGATCTCTCCATACCACAGGACTTGGTAACTAAACCTGTTGCAGTTTGAATACTTTTAACACTGTTACTGACGAGCAGTTTAGTTCATATAATTTTTTTTCGTGTTTTAAGGTTCCGGTTCCCGTGTGGTTACTAATGTTCAGACTGCCGTGTATCAGCCCCAACCCCAGCCTCAGCCCCCAACAGAGGGGAGCTGCATAACGGACTCTGGAGTTTCATACTTTGAGGGGATGCAGTGGATCAAGACCCAAGGCAGCAAACAGATGTTGTGCACTTGTCTAGGCAATGGCATCAGCTGTGAAGAGATGAGTGAGTATTTTTCTAAAGAACTTGTGGATTTCTCCAATTAGACAGGCTGACAAGCAATGTGTAGATGATACCTGCATCTATTGATCTTGCACTGCTGGTTTCACAGACCCTGGTCATCGGTAATCTAACTTTTAATTTAAGTAAGACGGACCAAACTTACTTTTAACTTGGCTCTACGGAACAAGCTGAAAATGTAACTGTGTATTGAATGAAAAGTAGCCCAAATGTGTATACATGGATTTGTATGTGTCACTAATGACTCCAATGTATTTTTCTTCATAAAGCTGCATCCCAGGTGTATGGTGGCAATTCTGATGGCCAGCCCTGCGTCTTCCCGTTTGTCTTTATGGGGAAGACCTACTACTCCTGCACTTCGGAAGGGCGAAACGATGGACAGCTGTGGTGCAGCACCTCCTCTGACTTTGAACAGGACCATAAATACTCCTTCTGCACAGAAAAGAACGGTGAGTTGTCTTTTTCATTTGAGTCCTAAAGGTTAATGTGCAGGTGAAAACACTATTGTGCTCATTGAAAGTCAACACGATTAAACTTATGGTATACTTGTTATATTCCATATTCCCCCTCCCTTAATTGCAATTTTCATTGTTGAAAAAGATATCTGCCTTTTGTCCACCTAAGGATAATCAAATTGTATCTTAATGTTTTAAAGGTTTAAAATCTTATAAACAATCCTAACAAAGTAAGCTGCCATTTAACTTTCGAAACTTTTTTTTTTTGTATAAAGCATTTTCAAATGGCTTTTGTCCTTGCTTCCTGATCTCTGATCTTTGCTGTTTTATAGACCATAACTCTTTATTTCCCATCCTTTTGTCCCCTTTTTAATGACAGTACTGGTTACCACCCGAGGTGGCAACTCAAACGGCGCTTTGTGCCACTTGCCTTATTTGTACAACGGGCGAAATTACACTGACTGCACCTCGGACGGCAGGCGGGATGGGATGAAATGGTGCGGGACCACTGCTAACTATGACGGCGAACAGAAATTTGGATTCTGCCCAATGGCTGGTAAGAGTGTCCAGGAATTCTACAGACTAGGCAACCTACTGCTATCTACGTGCTAGATACTTCATACTAAGAAACCCTGCATTCAGTTAATGAAAGCAGGGGGTTGTCTGTTTACTGTGATGCAAATTGGATTGGTTAGGAAGCTGCAGGGGGTCAATTTCAGTCTGGGAGGGGAGGAGGGTTACAGAGTTTATAGACTAACACACTTGAATATTTTACATGTTGGATCAGCAATACATTTTAGATCTCTTACAGCTGGACAGCATTCACTTCTGTGACCAAAGGGGCTCCTGAAAATCTGGCTTGAGGACAATGTACACACGCACAAAGCGCTCTAAAACATTGGAAGCCTGGCTGGCTGTCGGCGTTTGGCTTGCGTCCATATGTATCAAAGTCTCTAGCACTTGAACTCTTTCTTTTAATACTGAGTTTTCACTTGGGGCCTCTGGAGAAGATGACATTTTGTAACAATCCTAGAGTAATTGACTTTCTCTGTTCTTCCTAGCTCATGAAGAAGTCTGTACCACCAGTGACAGTGTGATGTACCGTGTTGGTGATCAGTGGGACAAGCGGCATGATGTTCTAGGTCACATGATGAGGTGCACGTGCGTTGGAAACGGTCGTGGAGAGTGGAGCTGCTTGGCGTACTCGCAGCTGAAAGGTCTACATCCATTTCACTGAATTTAAATATTGGCCTTTTTAAGAAACTGATGTTCATGCTAGATTTGTTTTTGATTTAAGTTTGCTTTGCAAATGAACCATGCTAAGAATTGTTTGGTGTCCTGCAGTTACAAAGGCACAAAATGATTTCCAGGATTCTGTATAGGTAATTTGATCTTCTTTCTTGGTACAGATCAGTGCATTGTCGATGGCTTGACTTACGAGGTTAACCAGACTTTCACTAAGCGCCATGATGAAGGATACATGATGAACTGCACTTGCTATGGGCAGGGCCGTGGCAGATGGAAGTGTGATGCTATTGGTATGTTGTAAGCTTTTTACAGTAATTTAGAGAGGCAAAGCCCATATTGTGACTCTACTAACTCTAATTGGGGTGTCTGTTAAATTAGCCAGAACAAAGTGATCTCTTGCCTGTGCCCAAACAAGGTAAATGCTGATGTGTGATCTGACCGGTCTCTGTGCCACGTGAAAGCACAGCGCTGCCAGACCTGGTGTTTAAGTTTAGGTACAATTGAAAGGAACACTTTTCCTGATTTGAAATTCCTTAATGAAGGCATGGGAAACTGAAATAGTGAATTTGCAAATCTTTGTATATGGATTTTAAGGTGGAATATTAGAAAAAGCAAAATCTAACCTATCCAACAGTTCTGTATAAATATAGCCATTTCTGAGAGGCTTAAGTGATCAGCTAGCATCCCTGCACTGTTTTATACAACTGACTGACCAGTAAATTATTCTAATATGCTCATCTTGTATGTGCTTAGGTTGCAAAAATAACTTGATTGTTTAATTATTTATTGTCAACAGTACGATTTAAGCAAGGGCTTGTTTACGTTTCACAACCAGTGGTCGTTAATCCTTTTCAGCTTGTACCGATCAGTACTAAAGTAAAATGTAATTGTAATGTGCCTAAATGAGCTGAGCTTGAAGCAATCTGCGGTGCTTGCGTAGGACAATGGAATTTTAAATGATTAGCATGTGTAGTAAAAGCTTATGCATTTTCCTTCTTTTTCAATCGTTTTAGACCAGTGCCAAGAACCTGAGACTCGTGCATTTTACCAGATTGGCGAGTCCTGGGACAAGGTGATCCACGGTATCCGGTACCATTGCTACTGCTATGGAAACGGCATTGGAGAGCTGAGCTGTGAGCCGACACAGGCACACCCAGGTAGGCCTGTCTGGAGGCCTGTGTGCTTTGAAGTGTGCCTCTTGTCAAGGCAGGGGTCAAATTGCTGTGTCCCAGATATTGGGGGTGGTCCCTGAAGCATTCTGTTTTCCTTTAATAGCAGCAGGAGACATTCAAATAACATGTTTGCTTCCTGGCTGCAGTGTTCTACTTGAATTCACATTCAGGTGTTGGAACTATTTCTCTCCTCACACATTCATGTGATAACGTGTAATTAAACAGAATAGTGCCCTGGAATTAAAGCTCTAATTATATTGGGGGGGATGCTCTACCTTCTACATTTTTCTATTCTCATTGCTATGTAATTGGCTCTAGAGGTGGAAAATAAATATAAAGCTGTGTTCTTTAACTGTACTTTTTTTAAATTCAGCTATAGAACAGTTAAATGCTTTGTTTTAATCGGATTACAAGCATTACATAATGCTGTGTCAAACATGCCAAGGAAAGGGCAACTACCCTGCCAATGATCCCATTAAGTTTAAGAATTTGGAACAGGTAAGGAGGAGGGAATAGAATGTTATATACTGGTATGTGGTAAGTAATGTATTTGGTAAATGACTAACAAGGCAACGTTTAGGCACATAAGGTATTGGTTTATTTTAAATTGACCAACCCAATCTTGTGCGTAATGGAGATTCTTGAGACTTTAAGCTGTGCATTTTTGGCTGTACTTTATCTATTGTCTAGGAGCTTTTCAGTCATTTTTATGCAGCATCGCCAAGTGGAGATACTCCTAAACAACAAGTGGCTAATGCTGACTTGATGTTTGTCTTTTTAAACTCTCTTTGCATAACTTGTGCTGCACAATTAATCTGGGGGGGGAAATAAAATTGCAAGTGTACAAAATGCCTGTACCTAAACCTGCTCAGCAGCTGTTCCTTGCTGCAGGAAAGAGAAGAGAAAAATCTGGCATGGCTGTGTGAAGTCTGTGGCATGGGTTTTTTTTTCTTTTTTTTTTTTTTTTTTTTTTGCTGCTTCACTGGGGAAGAAACATGCATTCTCAAATCTAATTGGTCCATGTAGGTTTTTAATAAATAGTGTGTGTACACATTTTACTCTTTAATTGGTAGTATTACTGTGAGACTCACTCTTTATGCCAAAACAGATTGGTTCTGGTTTCAGTCTGTTTTGACACCTGAAAGGTATTCTAAAGTGCCTTGCTGAAATATAAAGTTTTATTTATTTATTTTAAAGTCAGTAACTTTTCTTTCAGGAGGACGTCGACCAGTTCAGGTTATCATTACTGAGTCTGGAAACCAGCCTGACTCTCATCCCATCCAGTGGAACGCACCCCAGTCCGCTCATATTGCCAAGTACATCCTGAAGTGGAGGCCGGTAAGTAAGCCAGCAGCTTACAGTGACTTGACTGTTTTAGAATATTTAGTAAACTTGGTTCCTTTTGAAACTGGATTTAACTAAAATGTTTTGAAGCATGAGCCCACCACCCGCCAGGGACATTTTAAACATTTACTGGATTATTAACTAAACAAACAAGCCTTGTACCAATCCTTCATTGACTTTTTTTTTTTTTTTTGGTTTTTGTTCCTGCAAACCTGCTTTGTTCTTTTGAACTTTGTCCACCTAGATTACCAAAAAATCCCCTCTGCCCTTTTTACTGTAGCATGAATGCAAAACTTGGAGAACCTACTGTACAGATGTTGACCTGGTGTAATTGGTGTGTTTTTTTTGTTTTCAAATGTAAGGCCCTTAGTCAAACAACCAAATGTTTCTAAAATTATGTATTTATTTATTTTTGTTGGTGTGTTGGACAACATTGGTTTGATTTTTAAAACAAACATTTGCATTTTCATGTTCTTAAATAACTGCCTCTTTCCAGACACTCCCAACAGCCATAGTTTCCAGAAGAGAAAGCCAGCAAGGTTAATGCCAAGAACAACATTGGTCACCATCTATGTGAAAATAAATTTAAAAATAATTAATCCCTCTTGTACTGTAGAAGCATCTCCATTTATTTATATAGATGGATATCTATATAGATATAACGCTAAAAACCTATGAATGAATAAATACAGTTTCAGGAAACTGAGGTGACTATAAAACACATGGGTAGGGTAGAGGCTTTTTACTCCACAAAACATGAAAATACTATTTGCTCATACTAATATATATATATATATATATATATATATATATATATATATATATATATATATATATATATATATATATATATATATATATATATATATATATATATATATATATATATATATATATATATATATATATATATATATATATATATATATATATATATATATATATATATATATGTATATATATATATATATATATATATATATATATATATATATATATATATATATATATATATATATATATATATGTGTGTGTAAATAAAATGAGTATATAAACAAAATTACATTTGTTAAATAGGAGGCTTTTTTCAGTCTTGTCTGATTTCTTATTGGTTAAGCATTTTGAGATTGAGTCTTTTTATAAGCTTTTTTTTCCCCTTAGAAAAATACCCGTATTCAGTGGATGGAGGTCATTGTTCCTGGCCACCTGAATTCCTACACTATCGCTGGCCTCCAGCCAGACATCACCTATGAGGGGCAGCTGATTAGCATCCTGCGTTATGGACAGAGAGAGGTCACTCGCTTTGACTTCACAACAACAAGTGGATTTTGTAAGTACTGTCAGTCTTGATTCCTGTCTAGACGGAAGCTGGAATATCCTCAGGCTTTTTATCTGCAAGCATTAAAATCTATTCATCCATAAGTTGAGACGATCATAAATTGAGGCAAGACCATAAAACTAAGTCGAGCAGACTTTTGTTTCAGTCTGTCGTACATTTACTGATTTGAAAGCATTAGATGAAACATTTGCTTAGTTGACTTATTTCTGGCTTTATCTCTGTTCTCTCTGTTTGACTCTTTTTTTTTTTTTTTTTTTGTGTGTGTGAAAATAATCCTGCTATTTGATATAGGACTGTGTATTAAAGTCTTTTTAAATCCCCCTGCAGTGCCCACATCTGAAGGAGAGACTACCCAGCCCCCTCCTGTGGTGGACACTTCTGAATCTGTGACTGAGATTACCTCCAATAGCTTTGTGGTCTCCTGGGTTTCTGCTTCGGACACGGTGTCTGGTTTCAGGGTTGAGTATGAGCTCAGTGAAGATGGATCCAAGCCTCTGGTTCTTGGTGAGACATTTTAGCGTTCACAAAAACAATTGGAACAGGTGGGGGAAGTAGAGAATTCTGCAAATCCCAGCTAAAGTTTGCTTTTATTGCTTTGATTTGGAGTTTCCTTGACAGTGCCATCTAGTGGCCAAATACTGTAAAGCCTCTTGTTTCTTTAAAAAAAAAAAAAAAAAAAAAATTTGCCCTGTACTAATGAAGCACTTTATGTTTTCAGACCTTCCAAATAGTGCAACCTCCGTCAGCATCCCTGACCTGCTCCCCGGTCGCAAGTACACTGTCAACGTCTACGAAGTCTCGGAGGAAGGAGAACAGAACCTTATTCTTACCACGTCCCAGACAACCGGTAAGTCCCTATCGTACTTCTTGAGGGTTCTTCGATGCATTGCAGAATATCAACGTTGACTTACTAAAATATATACATATTTCTTCAGCTCCTGATGCGCCAACTAACTATAACGTGGGTGAAGTAGGAGAAACCTCTATTGTCATCAAGTGGTCCAGACCTGCAGCTCCTATTACAGGTAATCTGTGCTCTTAAATCTGTTAACTGTACAGAGGGGAATTGAAAGGTGAACTTTTTTTTTTTTTAAATCATTAACTGATCATGCTAAACCATGTCATCTTGAATCCCTAAGGTTACCGTGTGGTCTACACCCCCTCTTTGGAAGGAGAAAGCACTGAACTTACCCTTCCTGATACAGCCACCTCTGTCACCCTGAGTGACCTCCTACCTGGCATTGAATACAACATCAGCATCTACGCAGTGGAAGAGAACCAGGAGAGCATTCCGCTCGTTGTTCAGCAGACCACTGCTGGAGATCCACAGCCAGGTAATGATCTGCAGGAGTCTACTGCAATATTGAGTGTGCATACATGGTTCAAATGAATAACTTGCAACAGATTAATTGTGATGAAATAATAAAACAAAACTGGCAAAGCTGTCTAGTGCTACTAGTTACTTGGGGCTTTCCTTTTTATTTTATTGCAAGTGTAAAGTTTGTTAGAATTTTGAAACATGCATTGATTTAGAGTCGAGCATTATACCCAGCTCCTGTTGAATCGAGTTGCAGTAGTGACCAGGATTTGGAGCATTTTACAATGTGAATTATTTGTAAAACCACAGAACTTGCTGATGTAAGCAAGTCTGAACAATGAAATGGCCAAATGTTGTAACATTTAAAAGCTGTGTTGCATTATAACAAATATTTGTGCTTTTGTGGCAGTCCTTTGCCAGGCTGATTTAATCACAAGTGCAAGCATTATTGATGAATAAGTAACTGCAAACAGGTCCAGAGGTGGTTGTAATTAGGACTTTTTTATATATATATAAATGAAATTAACACCAGGTGGAATGTCCTGAAGAATTCAGGTTCCGGGATTCCAGGGTGCCTGTGTATCCATATAGGGACAAAATTGTGTCTGGTACATTGTATGTTAATTGACTCCAGATTAGGAGATTTTGGAAATATACCAGCTGGCCCCTTCTGATTTTCAAATGCAAAGCAAGTTTGTGGGTTTGATAAATCAACAAAATGTGTGTGTAATGCAGGGTGGTGAAGGGCTGTTGGCTGTAACAGTATTCTAACTTCAGCGAAGAATCATCAGCTACGTGACTGCGTTTTTTCAATTGGCTTGTGTATCTGATTGGACCTGTTTCCAGTTCAGTTGGAGTTATGAGACTGCAGGTCATTTTTGGTTCTCTTCTATTTTTTTTTTTTTTTTTTTTTTCTCAAGCTGTTTTTACTGTTCTGCAAATCTTTCTTGATCTGCATGTTAAACTGATTGTCCCTCCCTCATTTTTGAATGCAGGTTTGTTCTTGCCTCTGCAACAATAATTAACATGCTCTCCAATGTGCACACTCAAACACATGTCGGAGTGGTTTAAGATGCCTGTCCAAGCTAGTTGCTCAAAGCTGTGGCTTTTAATACATTTACTGCAGTGACCTTAACAGTCTTTCTTTTTTTTCAGACACAGTTCCATGCCCCACTGACCTGCAGTTTGTGGATGTGACAGATGTGAAGATCACCATTATGTGGTCCCCTCCCCAGGGTGAGGTCTCTGGTTACCGCGTGACTGTTCTTCCAGTTCACCTCCCTGGCACTAGCGGAGAAAAACTGGAGCTCCCCGTCGGCAGGAACTCCTTCGCCGAGGTCACCGGGCTCCAGCCTGGCACCACCTACCACTTCCAGGTCTATGCTGTTCACAGGGGCAAAGAGAGCGAGCCATTGGAGGGGGATCACACCACCAGTAAGTACAGCTTCCTGTATAGGTTAACCACATTTTATTATCCATTTGTGATGTGGCTGCTTTTATTTATGAAATTCTGGTTTTTGTACAGTACCTCCAACATCTAACACATTGGTTTTTGTCATGTATTCCTGCAGGTTACTGGTAGAGTACCATTTATTTAATTCTGTTGGTGTACAGACCACTCGTGCAGTGAATTAAATACTAATTGCACATTTTTTTTGCTCACCTGTATGAATAAAGTGCCACCCTGTGATAGTTAGCCATAAAGCTGGTACTATAGTGCATTGTATAGCCACATAATGATGGGTTGGGAGTGCATGCATCTAATTTATCTTTTTTTTTTTTTTTTTCCCCCAATAGAAATTGATACCCCAACCAATCTGCAGTTTGTCAATGTGACAGATAGCAGTGCCATTGTTGTTTGGGGTGCTCCGCGTGCTAAAATAGCTGGATACAGACTGCTGCTGAGTATTTCTGGGGAGCAGCCCAGACCGTTCAATGTGGCTCCAAAGGTGAATCGTTATCCTCTGAGAAACCTGCAGCCTGATACACAGTACACTGTCACAGTCGTCGCAGTGAAGGGCAATCAGCAAAGTCCGGAAGTCACAGGACGCTTCAGTACATGTACGTATTCAGTTAAACACTTGCTGCAATCTGCTTACAGATGCAGTAGTTCCCATGACTGTTGGAAATGTTAACTAAGCTGTCCAATTGCAACCTCATTCATAAAGTAACAGTGTAAAGGAAGAATGTTGGTTGCTATGGCTGCAACAAAATGTTTCGAGGAGGTGCTAAGTTCCCCTCCACAGTAAGTAAAGCAGGGTTATGATTTAATATTGGATTGGCTAATGGCCACAAGAAACAGAAGCTGCCCAAAACTATCTATCTTCAAAATTTGTTTTTTTGTTGGCTTTCTTAAGGCAGCTTTAGAAGTCCTTTCTTTCACTTAATAACCCACGTTCCCATTTTTGCAGTGGAACGTATGGGTAACGCCCCACGTTACAGCACTGAAGTGACAGACACCTCCATTGTCATTACTTGGACACCTGTGCCAAGAATAGGATTCAAGGTATTTTCTGTTTAAGACTAATGTAAATGTATTGGTGAATTATATGCTAAACTTGTTCTTAGCTGTACAGGACAATTGTTGCCTTGCATGGAACACCCAGTGACCTAGGTATTCCAATTGTAGAAAACATATACCACTGGGTGCAAGAACAAGTTAAATGCATCTAAAACTTAAACATACAAAATATATAATTAATATTTGGGAAATGGGAGGAAATCAAGTTTAGCATTCAGTGCTCACTGTATTCAATTTCTTTTTTTACACTGTCTGACTTGGACTTGACCCCCCTTTATTTTTATTCGGTTTCCAGCTGGAAGTCAGACCAAGCCAAGGAGGCGAGGCTCCCAGAGAAGTGATCTCGGAGTCGGGCAGTATCTTCATCTCTGGCCTGACTCCTGGAGTGGAGTACACCTACAGCATCCAGCCACTTGTGAATGGACAGGCACGTGGAGCTCCAGTCACCAAGACTGTCGTCACACGTAAGTTTACACTCGGCCTTGATCCCAGTACAGTAAAGCATGTATTGATGGAGGATTTCTATCCCTCCTGCCTCTGTTCTGTTTGTCTCTTGTCCATTGCTGCTGTAGTGCAGACCTGTGCTGAAATGCCAAAACCTTGATTCCAAACGACTACTCCTTTTTGGCTTTTTTTATAAATGTTTCTGCACTTTCTTTTAGCTCTGACTCCTCCTACCGACCTGAACCTGGAGTCTAATCCAAACACTGGAGAGCTGACTGTCTCCTGGACAGATGCCAAAACTCCTGGTAAATATATTCACTTTTACACGCTGTAAAGCTGCAGAGAAATCTCTTTTGCTGTTCACTGGGGATCAGGAAATAAATGAAACCTGGTTTTACAGTAGGTGGCATTTGGGAAGGTTTAATGGGACACTGCATGGCATTGGATCATATACCAGCATTCAGTGAACTAGATTTTGCAATTAAGTAGAGTCGGATTGAGATATAAAATGCAGAACTTCAGACTATTTTACTGAAAAGTGTAGTTCACTGAATGCTGGTGTATTATCCAATTCCATGCAGTGTCCTATTAAACCTTCCATCCTCCTCCTCTTGGTCTTTTTTTTAATTTTTTTTTTAAACTTTTGTATCTGAGCTCAATTTCTTTTGTTTTTTCATCAGATGCGACTGGCTACCGAGTGACCTGCACCCCAACCGGTGGACAACACGGTAACTCCTTGGAAGAATTTGTCAAGATCGGACAGAACTCCTGCACACTGGACAATCTGAGCCCTGGCATTGAATACAACGTGAGCGTCTACACTGTCAAAGATGACATGGAAAGCATGCCAGTCTCTACTACAGTAACGCAAGGTAGGGGGCAAGGCGGCTACTAAAGAAACGTCCTCTTTTGTGGTATCGCTGTACAATATCAAAGCTTATTGATGCATGTGGCTTAAATCTTTTAAGTCAATGGAACATTAAAAAAAAAAAAAGCAAAAAAAAAAAACTTGAGGCTGATTTTATAGCATAACTTATGGAAATAATGGTTTGTTCTATGGAACTTTCCACAAATCAAACTTTTGCTATCTTGCCTTTTGACATCTGCTTGGAAAGCGGATCACTCTGCAGATGGCTTCCTTTGAAAGGGAAAGTGACTTTCAGTTACTTGTCCCAGTAATTGAAAGCAGTGTAATTCATGCTGTGCTGCCTGCAACAGTAATTCCATACCATTTTACTAACTCAATGTGTTCTTTAATGGTGGTTTTAATTGTCATGCTATTGTGCTATGAGAATTACCATGCAAGTTTTTAAATGTATGAATCCATGCATTTTAAATTCAGTGGTACTTCATTATGAAGTTTTAGAACCCAATTGACAAGTCCTGGCTTACCTTTTATTAGGTATTTGGTATCTAAAAATCAGTGCTAATTGGGTTAGATGAAATCGGTTGAGTACAGTAAATATTAGCATCTTTAACCAAAGGAACTTACTCTGTCAAATTTTATGCATTCAGTGTAGCGGCTATCTTAAAATTGCTATGGTAACATTTAGAATGCAGCATGTTCCCTTTTTAATGAAATGCTTAACATCCCATAGTTCTTGTAAAACAATCATTGCTGATTTTCACCTCTGCTATTTAAACCCGCTAGAAGTCCCCCAGCTTACTGACCTCGGCTTTGTCGATGTTACTGACACAACCATCGGCCTGAGGTGGAGCCCGCTTAACTATACCGCCATTACTGGCTACCGCATTACGGTAGTTGCTGCAGGAGAAAGCGTCCCCATTTTTGAAGATTTTGTGGAGCCCACTACAGGATACTACACAGTGTATGGACTGGAGCCCGGGATTGATTATGACATCAGTGTAATCACTCTCACTGAGGGTGGCGAGAGTGTGCCCACTACACTGACACAGCAAACTGGTGAATTGAATATCTTCAATTTTTTTCAGTCTTATGTGTTTACATTAAATGTTTCACCCGCTTTCTTATGGCGTTAATGTGCTTTGCTATAAATGCCTTTAAGTGAATTATTTTGAAATCCATGTGACTGTTTTGTGGAAGCGTCATTTTCTGGGTATCGAGCTTGCTTTCACACCTTGCAAAATGTTTTGATTTTTTAGGGAGGGAGGGGGGCATTTCTTCACCCTGGAAAGTGAACTTAAACCATTTTATAGCCTCTGCTAGACATATATGTTTTATATTCTTAATCTACTACAGGACGTTGAATGTCTGTTTTGGTTATCTGATGGCTGGGGCTAATTTCAATGTATTCTGTGGTATAGCATTCATGTTTATTGAAAACCTGTTAATCTACTGGATTATGTTCTTTTAAAACACAGCTGTTCCTCCTGCAACCAACCTGCAATTTAATGCTGTGGGTCCAGAGTCCATGCAAGTCATGTGGTCTGCCCCTGAATTGATAGATATCTCCAGATTCATTGTGCGCTACTCTCCTGTGAGGAATGAGGATGACGCTGTTGAGCAGAGTGTACCCGGAACGAGCAACAACATCATACTGAGAAGTAAGACCTTCAAACTAAGCGATATGCAAGACTTGGTTTATTATTATCATAACCAAGTGCATGCTGGTTTCACTTGTTTTGAATAATCTGTTTATCAAAACTGACAATGGCCCAATATTTAGCTCACTTTTGGTTCCCTTTTTCCCCAGTTTATATGAAAGGTGACTTGGCATAAAGGCCCTTTTTTTTTTTTTTTTAAATCGGTCGGGACTTTTTTTTTTTTTTTTTTTCCCCCCCTCAATTAATTCTGTAAACTTTGCATGTATACTTTTTTTTTGTGCTCAGTCTGGCTTCACTGTTTTTCAGATCTTCTGCCTCACACTGAATACCGTGTGAGTGTCTTCTGTGTGTATGAGGAACGGCAAAGCGCACCGCTCACTGGAACTCAGAAAACTGGTAGGTTGTTCCTAATAAACAGGGAAGATATTTTTCATCCTCTTAAACTGTCTGTTTGGATTTATTCCTTGGGTGAAATGTTTTGCATCCTGTCTTATTTTCTAATAGAAGGTTGTGCAACATAGATGCCATTTTTAAAGATTGTTTTGGTCGGTTTGAATTGGGTAACCTCTTTCAAAGCCCCTCGTTGGTGCAGGTATTCATTCTGTTTTCACACCCTCCAGCTCTGGATTCCCCAACTGGCATAGATTTCTCTGATGTGTACCCCAACTCCCTCACTGTCCACTGGCTTGCTCCCCGAGCCGTCATCACGGGGTACAGGATCAGGTATCAGATGGCAAGCGGTGGGAGGACAAAGGATGAGCGTCTGCCTCCTAGTCGTAACTACTTTACTCTGACCGGCCTCAACCCAGGAACAGAGTACATCATCCACATCTTTGCTGTGAGCGGGGGCGACGAGAGCCTGCCTCTCACCGGCCGCCAAGCTACCAGTAAGGGCTTCCGTCTATTTTTATGCCTCTTATTTGTCCTTGCTTTTACTAATACTCAACTATAATTGTTTTTCACTATGTGATTTAATACATTCAGTAACGGATCCCTGCTTTCCCCTCAGTTTCTGATGCTCCCACTGATCTGGAAATTGTTTCTTCCACCCCGACAAGCTTAACAGTCAGCTGGGATGCTCCCTCTGTCTCTGTGAGATACTACAGAATCACTCATGGAGAAACAGGTTGGTGACCCTTTCCCTGACTTGCTGTGTGCGTGTGCCCTCATCCCATTGCTGTCATTTGGGTCCTGCCCAGAGACCTCCAGAAAGTGACTTCCTTACTGTCATTGGAAAGCAAAGTGTATCTCTGTCTTGTGTGATAGTATAGTGTAATTGTCTGCACTGATAGCCGCTACCAATTGCTTCAATTGCCAAACAACTCTACTGTGTTGGGAAGACCTAATTTTGAAATGTTGCTTTTTTTTTTTTTTTCTCCCCCACTCATGCCCGAAGGTGGTCACAGTCCTGTCAAAGAGTTCACTGTCCCTGGCTCCCAGTCCACAGCCACTATTGAAAACCTGAATCCTGGTACAGAGTACACCGTGACCGTATATGCGGTTACTGGACGAGGAGACAGCCCAGCTTCCAGCACGCCCATCACAGTCACTCACAAAACAGGTATTTCAATAAGGCTCGGGGAACAATTTGGTGCAGGTTTTTTTATTTAAGAAACATCTAACATAATAGACATGTACACCCATTGTGTCTTTCTGGAAAGTTCCTGCAGGCTACTACTAGCAAAGTATCTCTCTTCCAGGTTTAATGTTCTGGAAAGTCACTTGCATGCTAACAGTGGTACCTGTTTGAATGTTTTTGCAGACATGGACTCTCCCTCTGGCATGGAGGTGACTGATGTGAAGGACAATACCATTTCTGTAAGGTGGACACCATCTTCCGGATCTGTTACGGGTTACAGAGTAACTGGCGTGCCCAAGAATGGTCGTGGACAAACTGTCTCACAGATTGCACCCCCTGGTAAGAAATGGCATTTTCCTATTTAATTGAAAATCTGTGCATTAACCAAGCTGTATGTAGACATTGCTAGACAACTAAGACGTGTGTTTGTACCGTGTGCCTATAATTTAACCATTCAAGCATTTGTGTAACAAACAATAAGCTGGGCATCCTTTTGTTTCAGACCAAACTGAAATGACCATTGCAGGACTGATGCCAGCAGTGGAGTATGTGCTCAGTGTGTACGCCCAAGGTCCGAATGGAGAGAGCGCTCCCCTAGTTGAGACTGCAGTCACCAGTAAGTCTGCTTTTTACAATTCTGGGTGCCTTCTCCAGTAAAGGACCACCAGTGTTGGTGTCCAGGTTACCTTGCAGCACTCTGCATATAAATTAGAATTTGATTTTTTTTTTTCTATTCATCAGGCCTTGACCGTCCTAAAGGACTCACTTTCACAGATGTTGATACGTCTTCCATCAAAATTTCCTGGGAAAGCCCTGAGGGTCAGGTGTCTAGGTACAGAGTGACTTACTCCAGCCCGGAAGATGGCGTAAGAGAGCTCGTCCCTGCCCCCGATGGCGAGGAGGACACAGCCGAGCTGCACGGCTTGAGGCCTGGCACTGACTACACCATCAGTGTTGTCGCTCTGCATGAGGATCTGGAAAGCCAGCCCCTCACTGGAACCCAGTCTACAGGTAAAGGTTCTTCTGTATGTTACTAAATTAATGGAACTATTTTAATGTATATGTAAACTAAACCATAGCATTTGGTAACTTGTCTTTTTAAAAAGTATGATCTAGGGACCAACTTGCTTAATTTTTAAAGTAATTTCAGAAATTATCTTTTTTTCCAGCAATACCTTCTCCAACTGACCTGACATTCAGTCAGGTTGCCCCATCCAGCGTGGCTATCACATGGCGGGCCCCTAATGTCCAGCTTACTGGTTATCGCTTGGTGGTCAATCCAAAGGATAAGAGCGGACCAACCAAAGAGATCAACCTTGCACCTGACACCACCACTGCTGTTGTGACTGGATTAATGGTAACTGCTACTCCACTTTCAGCCTAAAATTAGAATGAATATGCTTCATAGCCGACACCAGAATTGTAGGTTTGTTCATATTTAAGAACATTGTCTTTCTGTTAAGTCTGAGCAGTTATTAAAGTAAACCTTCACCTAATGCCTGGTTTTGATTAGCAACGTGTGTTGGGGAGGAAAGAGCACTCAGGATTATGCTTTATTCATTCTATAGGTTGCAACCAGGTATGAAGTGTATGTTTATGCTCTGAAGAATTCTATGACCAGCCGACCCTTGCGTGGTGATGTCACCACACTTGACAGTAAGTGTCTCTTGTAATCATTTCATTGTTGAAGTGGGGGGTAAAATCTGGTACAAAATAGTAATTGCATAACCTCCTGTAGGTGTAGGAGCTGGTCTAGCCAATTGACTGTTAATCACCTGGGGAGAGAAGACTTTGGGTCAAAAACTACATTTTGAATGTAGGCTTTTTAAAAAGTGTTATAAATGTTTCTCCCTCTTCTGCAGACATTAGCCCCCCACGCAGAGTTCGTATCTCTGATGTCACAGATGCTAGCATCACACTCACATGGCGCTCCAAAACTGAAACCATCACTGGCTTCCATATCGATGCAATTCCTACTGGCGGTCAGTCCCCCATCCAGAAGAGGGTCAGCCCTGACACCAGAACCTTTACCATCACAGGTACCCACAGAACAGGGCTAACAACGCTTTGTTTTAATTCTGTAACTTGTCCAGACCTTGTATTTTTATATATATACATATATATATATATATATATATATATATATATATATATATATATATATATCTCTTCCCTGTTTGCAGGTCTCAATCCAGGCACTCAGTATACTATCCATATCTTCACCCTGAATGGGGATGCTCGCAGTGCTCCTTTCACCCTCACTGCCACTACCAGTATGTATCTCCAAAGACGCTCTGTTATTTGCAAGTGATGTTTGTGCATACTGGTTATGTAAATCCAGTTTATGATCCCAGCAAGTTTTTAGCAAGTTAGATCTACTGAATTAGTAAAATGCTTTGTTAGACTTTTTTTTTTTTGTAGGCCCTATTTTACATTGATCATCTCAAATAAGCTTTTTGGGAGTTACCACAAAATGAAACAAATGCAATGATATATAGAAAAAAACATCTTTTCCCATCTGTGGCATTATGGACAAACTACACCATTCAACTCAGCTACTTCCTTCCATTTAAACAACAATGCGGTATATTTCTATTCCAGCTAAACCATTAGTTGAGTCTCCATCAAACCTACGATTTACCTCCACAACCCCAAGCTCCATTTCATTCACATGGGAGCCGCCGCGCACCAGGATCACTGGCTACTTCATCACTTACGAGGAGGCTGGTGGCCCGCCCAGGGAACTGACTCCACGGCCACATGCAGGAATCAGTCTGGCTACAATTAATGGTATTTAATCACTGCTTTGATTCTTCTATATTGTTACTATTTTTATTTTTTTTTGTATTTCAGGCAAAAGATTGAAATGGCAGTTACGAGTCAAGTTTTTCCCAACTAGACTTGATGTAAAATTTGCAATATTAGAAGCAAAACTGATTTTGTTTATTTTCCTTCACTAGGCCTGAGACCAGGAACAGAATACATTATCAAGATTATAGCTTTACAGAATGCTTTGAGAAGCCAGCCGCTGGTTGGAAAAGCCAGAACACGTAAGTGAGAATTTGAGATGCAAACAGACTTTTTCAATACAACACTAAATATTGTTGGCTGTTTTTTAGCCAGACTGTAATTGGTTAATACTTGCATTCACAATGGTTGAATGAATGCCTTGGGGTGTGTTCTGTAATGGCACTGGTAAGGACTTTCCTACATATTGTACAGTAAAACCCGTTTATACTAAACGAGTTGGCACTGTCCAGATATGGCACTAAATGTTCAAAGCTTTATTCTCTTGGTTTGCAAGCATCTAGATGTTACAGCTATAAAGACCATATGTGTTTTATTGCACTGAAATGCACATGGCTTTATTTAAATTAATAAAATGCTTTACTTTGGAAGCTGGAAAAAGCCCTTCCAAGCCATTAACCTGTATCAAAAGATTTTTTTTTTTTGAAAGCTTACAAAATGCTTTAGTCCACTTCTTAAATTTTGTAAGCTTAACATATACAGTTGATGTGCAAGCTTGCAATTTCATTTTTTTGCTTGCATCAATATTTTATATGGAGCAGTACTGGTGTGTGGGGTGGGTTGTGTGTGTTTGTGTGTTGTGTGTTTTTTTTTTTTTTTTTTAATCCAACATGCTTGCTGATGCAGCTCACTGCTGGTTTCTAATTTGCTTGCTCTGTTGCTTCTAACCCCCATTTCTCGGCTAGAATCCGAACCTCAGCTGCCAACGCTGGAAATCCTACCAAACCCACAGCGCCCTGTGCCTGACATCCTAGATGTCCCTGAGACGCTAGAGCACTCCCCCTTCTCCACACACACCCGCTTCGATGAGGATGATAATGGTGTCCAACTCGTGGGCACCAATGGGCAGGAAAGGTTGGGACAGCAAGGCCAACACATTTACACAGAGTACCAGAATCTTGGCAACAACGGGCCGCTTACACCAGGAGTGCCACACAGTCCAGACCATCGCCTGTACATTCCTGAAGGTGACGGTGGGGTTAGGATTGGTGGCCAGCACCCAGTCCACACTGCGGTACAGGTCAATGAAGCTATTGGGGGTTCTCCATTCGGTATTCCAGGTAATGGCACAGACAACACGCAGGAAGCACAGTCCCAAACCACCATCTCCTGGAGGCCGTTGTTGCAGACTTCTGAATACCTCATTTCCTGCAACCCTCTGAGTCCTAATGAAGACATGTACCAGGTAACTATTTTTTTGTTTTTTTGTATGTGTAATAATTTGTGAGGGATAGTGCTGCAAGAAGTGCTTTTTGACAGTCTTGTGCTGCCTCCCTAAGCCCCAGGTACTTTATTTTAGTTGTGATAAACCCAACTGATACTTAGCACTATGAACATGTTTCAAATAGTTGCACAATATCAGTATTCGCAACTCTATTGACCTTTTTGAAAACCCTCTGAATAATTTTGCTTTCAATTATTTTCTCAGCTACGAGTGCCAGGGACCTCCACCAGCGCCACGCTAATGGGTCTGACGGCAGGGGCGTCCTATAACGTCATTGTGGAGGCACTCAAGGGAGCCCTTAAGCAAAAAGTTTTTGAAGAGCTTATTACAGTGGGAAACTCTGGTAAGAACAGGCTACACAAGCACAATGCTGAACTGCCAAATGTATTCACTCAACCCTTCCTCTCCTGGACATCTACTGACACTCCAACATTAAAGGCAGTGAAACTTGAAAAGCTTAGAGCTGGGGGATCAGAACAACACATGCATAGCCCCACATTGGAGTCTGGTTTGCACGAACCAGCAGTGTTTTTTTTTTTTTTGTTTTTTAGAAAATGTATAAACTCTCAAATTCCTCTTCTAGGAATTTGTTGTTGTAACAGGGCGAGGTGCCCTGTACATTGTTTTGTTTATTTATTTTAGATCGGGGTCTCCTCCTCCGCCCCTGTGTTTATTTTGTATTGTTTATTTATTTTTATTGTATTATTTTAGATGACGGCGAGCGCCATATAATTTGTTTAGTGACGGCGCTGCCGCTTGTTTGTTTATGTTTTGTTTAGTTACGTGGATGGAAGCCCCATCCACGTAGTAATTAATAAACTCGTGCAGATTGTGGCCGAGGGTAATAGAATAATTAATTGCAAGTTAGTTAAACCCCTCGCCACAATATAAAGGCTGCAGCTCTCTAGCTCGTGGTGGTGGGTGTTGTGAGAGCGAGAGCGAGAGCGAGAGCGAGAGCGAGAGCGACGTGAAAGAACATAGGAACAGTGAAGGCAATCTGCCCAGCCTGACCTTTGTTCGTATTTTTGTGTTCATGATTTTGTTTTGTTTACCTGTTTTATTTTCGCTCTGTGAGCAAGTTTCTTTTTGTTAAAACCTTTTATTTATTTTTGTTATTTGAAAATAAAACGGCACAAGCGCCTTTTAACTGCAGTACTTGCCCTGGTGTCAGTGTTTGTCCGTCCCTGCTTCTGCCGTGACGTCACCGCTCAGTCACCCTTTCACAGTTGTATATACATTTTATTTCAAATGGTATAGCGTTATAGTGTTTGTAATAAATAAATGAAATCGGAATGACCCTAAAGTTTTTATGTACAGCTTTTTATGCTGAGAGCTGCACACTTGTTTGGCTTCATGTATACGGGGACACCTTCAACGATTTGACAAAAAAATGAGTAAATTTAATGTGTAACCAATGCAATGTTTTAACAATGCCTGTGTTTTGGCTTCTCCCAGTTTCAGAAGGAGTACATCCATCCACTAAAGACACGTGTTATGACACGTTCACTGGATCTAACCATGAAGTAGGAGCCGAATGGGAACGCATGTCAGAAAGTGGCTTTAAGCTGTGGTGTAAATGCTTAGGCTTTGGCAGCGGTCATTTCAGATGCGATTCATCTAGTGAGTAGCTCCCTCTTCACCCTCCTCCATACACGGCACAATGTTAAGTTTAAGGTTTGCATCATCCGTGCCATTAACAAAATGATGCTGAACTTTTACAACTTGACACCATCCATACCAATCATCATGTGACTTAAACATGCATAATCTTTTTATGTGATGCTTCTAATCACATGGGTACGACTGCTATGCATTTCTGATTTTAGGGAATGCAAGCTTTTTATTTGAGTACCTGGTTATTCTCAATTTCTAGATGGCTTTCATTGCATATACCATAGTGACATATTGCTATACAGTTTGTCGTAGCCTCTGGTTTTGGTTGTATATCCGTAATGGCATGTCTTATGGAACATGTGTGCAATAAATGTGTTTTTGTACGGTATGTCACAGACATGTGCTTTAACTTAGTCTGCAGACTGGGTCCAACACAGGGAGAACAGGATTAGATCTGAAGTGGAAAATATAACTCCATCGTTGGTTTCCACTGGGGTAGTACTTTTTTGAAGCTAATGCTCAAGAACCTATATAAAACACACATCCTGTCAACGTTTTGGATTTTTTTCCCCAAATGCATTTTTATTGAAGTAGCCATGTTTTGGAATGGAATGTGATGTGGGAGTCTTACTTCCTCTAATGCAGAATGGTGCCATGATAACGGAAACAACTACAGAATCGGTGAGAAATGGGATCGGCAGGCTGAGAATGGCCACATGATGAGCTGCACCTGCTTGGGCAATGGAAAGGGAGAGTTCAAGTGTGAACCTCGTAAGTGCTGTAGATCTAGGGGGCTGAATCTATCCTACTGTTAAGATGTTATGCAAACCAATTGGGTATTAATTGGGTATTAATTTGTGCATGTTGACACTGGTCTGGGAGCAAACTGTTAAGTGCAGTGCTTGCTGGGGATTTTAACTTGTTACATCGTGAATGCATGCATAGCCAGATTGAGTATATAATGGTGTTTGGGGTGGGGGAAACCAATGTGAATGTGTTCTGAATAAACTACTGCTGCAGTCTTCTCATCCCATGCATAATGTCCATGCTTTTCAGATGAGGCTACTTGCTACGATGAAGGGGCAATGTACAAAGTTGGACAGCAGTGGCAGAAGGAGTACCTTGGAGCCATCTGCACCTGCACATGCTTTGGTGGACAGCAGGTAAGCTGATGTAGTAGATATCTTGGCATAAAGTCTTGTCTTTTTAAATGGTCCTAGTAATAGTTTACGAAGTTAATGTAGACTCATTTGCATTGTGTGTTTGCATGAGATATTTATTTAAAAATGATTTCAGGCAAAATGTATTTCTCCTCCTTGTGTTAGGGCTGGCGTTGTGAGAATTGTCGTCGACCCAATGCTGATGTGGATGCCACCCTGTCTGCCATGCACCCCTCGGATCGATACAGAGACAACATCCTCACGAAATATGTAAGTTGCTATATTGTACCTAAATGTAGGAAAATAAAATGTACACTAAAGTTCGAGTTGGAGTGGGTCAATTGCAATTGTGTTTTGTGTGGTACCTTTGCAGTCAGTCTTGTCTAGGCTGCTGGGAGTGTCCTGTTTTTTGAGAGGTTTGGTGCCAGTGGTAACTGCTGTCGCATCAATAAGAAACTTTTTTGGTAGCTTGACTAAGACTACTACTCCCTATTTTAGTACTGTTTTCTCTTCCATGTGGTGGTGTGTGATGTGTGTGTTAGGTGGTGTGTTTTTTGTGTGTTAGTTTTTTTTAAAAACCCATGTTGGCACCTCCCTAACTACAGGACACACCAAAAAACAAACCCTGGGGTTTCTCTTTTGAGAATTACCAAAATGCTCACTTCTCCTGATCTGTCTCCTGCAGCATGTGAAATGCCCCATCGAGTGCACGAGACCAGATCTCCTCGCTGATGCACACAACCCACCAGGAGAGTGAAGAGCTGCCATGCAAGGGCGCCTTTACGAATACTCCGTCCCAAGCCAGTGATGCTGCCGAGTACTTCACCTGAAAACTGTGCCTTTTTTTTTTTTTTCAATTTTTTATTTATTTTTTAAACCAAAAAAATTTTAAACTTCTTTTTTTGGCTTCTCCATCACAGGTTTTCAGAGCATCACTTAATTTCTATTTTTTTTTTGGGGGTGGTTAATTGAATGAAAGCAAACAATGTCTTAAGACTTTTAAACATTCCATGCAAAGTGTTACTGATACCCTTTGGTGTATCTTATTTTTTTTTTTATTTTTTTTTTATGCATTTGCAAGCCAAGTGGTGGTGGTTGGGACCATGATATGAGGAAGACCTGAATCATTAAAATATCTTCTACACCCCGACTTGTAATATCTTATTGTGTTTTTTGTTTAAGGCTTGCATGTCCACTGTTTAATGTTACATGATTTTTGGCATAACTAAATGTAGTATTAATAAAACAAGCACTGTTTTTATCACAGAAACATGCATTGATGTCGCAACTTTCAAGCCTTAATGGCTTTCAACTAAATTCCAAATGTAGTTGTCAATTTACCACCCCCATCTCCCAGGGAAACTGTAAAGCTGTATTGCCCTGCCTGATGAAACCGTACTGAAACTGGTTCCGAGTCACTTTCTTTAAATGAAACCATGCAATGCAGCACCCATTCCACTCAAAGGGTGTTTGTCTAGAACCTGCGCACTGCTTTTACTGTGACACTTGATGTGCACAGTTCTCTTTCTTTTACTGATTTGTAATTTTCAAGCTGTACCTTATTTTTAACCTGTAATCCTTTTTTTTTTTTTCTTTTATTTATCCTTTATCTATGCATTTGTGTATAAAACTTTGTTTACAGTTTATTACTGTGATGTAAAACTTAAGATTTGGTGTAATGTGTGTTTTTTGTTTTGTTTTTTGTTTTTTAATATACTGTAGGTGCCAAAGTTGTTACTACTGTGGACAGAAATTCCTTTTTTTTTTTTTTTTTTTTTTTTTTTTAATAAAGTTTTACAAAGAACTCAAGTGTGGGGGGTGTGTTTTTTTTTATTTTTTTAAATCTGCTTTCTGCAAGGCCAAAATTATTTATTTAAACAATTTACATGCAAGATAACAAGCAGTTTGTTATTTAAATGGCAACTACACAGATTGGTACAACATTCAATATAGTATGGGTCTCAATTGGATTAAATAAATGTTCCTCCCAGTACTGCATGGGCTGTATAATGATTGGGTTTCCCCCTGGATATGTTGGTACAACCATCTTCAAATACATGCAGTTGCATGTTTTACATGCAATAAGAACAAGATATTGAGCAAGGTGGCTGGAGATTGTAACAAGTGCCCCATTCCCAGCTACTATACAGTAGCTAACAGTCCCAATACTTGTATGCTATAGTGCTGATAAACCAAACTTCATTGCATAAGGATAAGGGCAAACAAGTACATGCTTTCCCAACTGAATTGGGTTTTGAAAGCATTTTACAGGAACATAGAAAATTCTTCTATCCTTGTATTTTTACTGTTTGGCAAATTTGGGGAAAATGTTATTACAACAGGGCGGCACGGTGGTGTAGTGGTTAGCGCTGCTGCCTCACAGCGCCAGGGTCCTAGGTTTGAATCCGGCCTAGGGTACTGTCTGTGTGGAGTTTGCATGTTCTCCCCGTGTTTGTGTGGGTTTTTTCCGGGTACTCTGGTTTCCTCCCACAGTCCAAAGACATGCTGTCCAGGTTGATTGGTCACTCTAAATTGCCCTCTGTGTGAGTGTGTGTGTGTGTATGTGGTGCCCTGTGATGAACTGGCATCCCGTCCAGGGTGTAGTCTCGCCTTGTGCCCGGTGTATGCCGGGTTAGGCTCCGGCTCACCGCGACCCTGTAAAGGAGTAAGCGGTTAATAATAATGGATGGATGGATGTTATTGCAACAATTGAGTACACGGTTTTGCTCCCTGCTTTTTCTTTTTTTTAATTGAAAAAAAGACATGCAGTAAATAAATGTTGGCATTGTTGGGTAAACATTAATAGTAGAAGAATTCAAAATTCTGCTCTATACAGCAGTACACTAGTTATTAAAGCAGCTAACTTATTAATGGTGTAGGAGCAATAGAAGGAAACGGTGAGGGTGAGTTGTGCCAAGGGGGCACTATTTTCCAGAGTGCTGTAATGGTACTTTTGACTTAAAGGTCAAAATACTGGCAGTCTCAACATAACTTAACAGAAAATCCAAAAGAAAACATTCCAAGTCTAATTTGTGAAGTTAGTCTTACTGAAGAAAAGGGTCTATTGTGCTTAAAAGCCCCTGTTGCTGTCCACAAATGCAAAGGATGACAGCAGAATGCCAAGATGGTGCATGCAAATTTGTGCAAGATGTAGTCACTTACACGTTTATTTGGACAGTTAAAAAAGTTAGGTTGAACACAGGTATTATTGGCATGGGAGAAATCATATTTCAATATAAAATACTAGTACTATATAAAAATCACACAAACAGGCACATGTGCTTATGTACTGTAATGGAAGTGCAGCACTATGCAACTTTAGCTTGTATGCAGAACTATTTTTGATTTCTCAGAAAACTGTACTACGGTACAAGCCTTGCATGATGATACAGTACCTAACTAATGCACAACTACCACATTAACTGTGAATGAAGTGAAATGTATGAATTAATTGGGTATGGGTAGATTTCTGAAAATCAACATCTAATCCCCCTAGAATGACAGCAGGCCAAGTTTATGCAGAAGAAAAGGTTTTATTGTTCCGTATACCTCACTAGTATTACAAATAAAGGCAACAGTATTTCATATGAAAAGAGGTAAACATGTAAGTGGAATGTAGCAGATGGATGGAGATTCAGTGGTGGAAGAGACGCAGGCTGGTGTGCGCCAGAGCAATCCCCAGCTCATTGCAGGCATTAATCACAATCTGATCAGCTGCAGATCCAGATGGGGCTGCTATGAACTCCACTCCGCTCTGGAAACAAAAGGGTAAAACCGAAACTCAGCTCAACTTTTAAACAATATAGTGTGCATAATAAAGCTTGCCGATAGAGAAATATAGGGGGTTAATCACCATTTTGAAGCAACATGTATTTTTTGGTCACTTACAGAACACTACATCATCAAAAGATCAGTCAAAAGATGTGGCATTTTCAAGATCTATTTCAAGAGGCCAGTATAGTGAATTGATGCAAAATTATATTCTTTAATATACATCACAGACATGCACTTGTGTTGGCGCTCTAGCAATGAAACAGACGGCGGGTACCTTTTTAGCTCTATCCACATTGTCTCTAAAAGGGAAAAAGGCATCCGAGCTCAGAGCCACCCCCTTCAGTGCGCTGATCCAGTTCTTTTTCTCATTCTCAGAAAGCAGCGCAGGGACCTCCTCAAACAACCCCTTCCACGCCTCCAGATCAGCATCCTGGAAGAAGGGGAGAGGAGTGTTTCAGCAAGGGGTGTAAATCGCAGAAAACACGGCTTAAAACAGCAGGCACTAGAATGACGCTTTCACCTAAAACCAGCCAAAAATAAAAAAGTAGAGCAATTTTTAAAAAGGGTGTTTTGGTAGATTGTCATGCCTCAGTAAATCAAGGTATCCGCCCATACAATCCCTTTAAAATCCCTAAAGTCTGCTCCTCCTTAGAACACTGATGAAGATTCAGCTTTGAATTTCCTTACCTCACCAATTGTGCCGCTAACATACTGGTCAATAGCGTTGGCAATTTCTGCTCTCTTCACTCCTGTCTTGAACTGCATAGACAACACGGTCGGGTGGTGTCTCAACCACCAGTTGTTCGCCTTGTCACCAGCCAGGCGTGTGCAGTGGATACGGGACTGCTGTCCAGCACCGATACCAATCACCTACAACACAAATACAGTAACTGTCATCAGAAGGACCGGAGCCAGCTGCATGGAATACCAGTACAACGTTTAACCATACCTTGTTGGTCTGGAGTTCAGAAGCACTGGATTTGCTTTTAGCCAGGGTATGCTTGTTATGCCTATCCAGTCAAGTGGCATATGGTTAAGGAGTAAACGACGTTTCATAAATTTCTGCATATGGGTGGAAGACACCTGAAGAACCTCAATTTATCATGAGAAAAGTAGCTTCAAATTCATTTGAATTTTTTTTTTTTTTTACTTTAGTCAATGAAATGTTTATTGTTTACCATCATTCCAAGTGGTTCTGGGTTATGTTGCTCCAATATTAAGTTAATATAAAACAGAAAGATAACCCTGACATTATAATGTCATTTGACTACTTATTCTTTAACATAACAGACGTTGCAGCAAGAAGAATTTACCTCAGACTGCAATTACATATTTGTTTTGATTGCAGCAACTTGGGGGGGATACCAGAGGGGGACAGCAAAATAAAAGTATGCTTTAGTTACTTAAGTTTGCACCTAAAAACTGCATAAATTTGATAGTCCAAATTTATAGAATTAGTTCACAATTTTTATACTAAAATACAAAAGAGGTTCTGTCAATTGCAAGCCAAGGGGTAATAAATCTCTGCCAATCTAGTTCTAGAACAATGCTGTACATAGTAAGAGCTGCACTCCAGCCAGCATGACTTACAACAAAATCGCTATTCTTTCCAACTCGGGTCTCCACAACAGATGTTCAAACCATTAAAAATCACTAAACTTTACCATCTTCAAAAATCAAATTGTACACTGCAATCTATACAATGTACTAAATCTCCAGACTGCATCAAATCAACCTCAGGAACAAAAACAGTCTACTTTATTACATTAAAACTTAAGATGGCCTGAATTATTGTGGCATTCTACAGTCCAGAGAAACCTGGAAACTGGCTGGAAGGCAGAGGGTCACCACACTGGCCCAGGACCATCACATCTGAGTGATCCATCTGCGTAATCGTTTTCAGACTGCAGTGGCTACAGCACGAGAAATTCCAAGAAGAAATAACCCACGCATCAGCAGAATGACTGTAGCTCGTCGTCTGCATGAAAATGATTTGCATGCTCGGAGGCTGTTCAGGGGTAACATGTTGACAACTGAGAGAGGAAATCGCTGTCTTCTGTGGGCCAGAGAACATCTGAGGTGCTAGCAGAGATAGTGGTGGAGTGTTTTTATTCAGATGAATGGTGTTTTGCCCTTAAAAGACAACGTGTGGAGACGTTATGGTGATTAACTCCATTAGACCTTAGTGCTGCGTTTCTTTTGTGCATCAGTATATATATATTTTTTTTTTAAAAAAAGTTTCCTCGCCAATGGTAAAATTAAGGAAGACGTGTTTGCCAAAATATAGACATCACGTAGCGTCTTAAGACAGATTGTGTTTGTTGTCCCAGGATACAGCGCCATAGAAACTGGGCAGGAAAGTTTGGTTGGCCAATTATGAAATAGTATTTACACAAAGATTTAATTCTAGTCTTACATCTGTGCTTTATTTACAATCTAAACTCCTACTTGGCCTTTTGAAGTATAGCTGTTATTTTATACTTCACTCAAAATTCAACTTTTTTTAGCATTCTACTGTATCAGTGACATGTACTGCTGTACTGGTGCTTCTTAATATGAAGCATAACAAAAGCCTGACAAATCCTGCAAGACGTCAGCATCAGTACATTTATTTTTAATGGTACAGCAGTAGACGGTTTCATACAAAACAAGTATTTTGGAATTACCAATGACTTTCTATCTCATCTTCATTCTGTTTTAGGTCTGTGTGGTGTGCGGTCAAGGCTGACCAGTGGCAGAAATAGCAACCCCCCCGCCCTGCCCCCCCACCCCGACACAGAAAGCTGCAGTATAGCGCTGTCGGGCACTTTTATTCTTTAACAAAACAAAAGGTTTAAAACAAACAAGAACAGCTCCCAAGCTACAGCTATCTCGGTGCTCCCAGTCTTCTCTACTCTCCATCTCTGCTACCAAAAAAACATTTCCTGCTTCTTTTAAAGCATTTGGCCAGGGGGGTTAATTGACCATCAATAAAACAATTAACACCTAGCCACATACCACAATTTTCTATTTCCCAGCCCTGCCACATTTAGTACCAACTTAAACATGAACAACTTTAATTTACAACTATGTGGCTGTGTAAAAGGTGGCCAGCTTGGCTAAAACATTAATAAGTCTCAATTTAGAATAACAGTACCATGGAATCCATAGCTATTGTTTATTATTATAGCTTGCTAGTTTTAAATACTAAACCCACTTTATGTCCAGCAGGTCTCCTGCTGTTCACAAGCTATTCTAATAGTGATAACTTTTTTCCTCTTCGCCCCGAGTCCTCAATTAAAGTCATGCTGTCTTTTTCAGCCAGACATTCATTGCGTCTACTGGCTTTCAGTCACTTTGCCTTCTGGGGCCCGGTTCAATGAGATCACCGTCTTGCTTGTTCTGTGTACAATTGGTAACCTGTGCCTACACTGCAATGAGCATAAATGCAGTGCTCTGTATACTTGTTCATGAGCAATTATCATGTAAGCATTGTAACTAATGTATTTGAGTGAAGCCAGACCTCGCAAAAGAAGAATCTGGCTGAAACACAATCCCCTCGGCTTTCTCTCCGAGTCCAGTTACCTGTCCATCCTTCGCGTAGCACACAGAGTTAGACTGGGTGTACTTGACAGCAATGCTGGCTACAATGAGGTCCCGGACTGCATGCTCGGGCAGCTGAAATAACAATGAAGATTAGCAAATCAGCTTGGTATATCTAGTTTGTTGTTTTTTGTTTTTTTATAAATTTAGCCAATTATTTTTTATTATTTTCTCCCAATTTGGAATGGTCAATTATTTTATTATGCTCAGCTCACCGCTACCACCCCTGCGCTGACTCGGGAGGGCGAAGTCGAACACACACTGTCCTCCGGCGTGTGCCGTCAGCCGACCGCTTTCACACTGCGGACTCACCATGCAGCCACCCAAGAGCTACAGCGTCGGATGACAACGCAGCTCTCAGGCAGCTTACAGGCAAGCCCGCAGGCGCCCCGCCACACTACAGGGGTCACTGGTGTGCAGTGAGCTGAGGACACCCCGGCCGACCTAACCCTCCCTCCCCGGCGGACGCCGCCAATTGAGTGCTGCCCCCTGGGAGCTCCCGTCCTCGGGTCGGCAAAGGAATAGCCTGGACTCGAACTCACGATGTCCAGACTATAGGGCGCATCCTGCACTCCACGAGTAGCGCCTTTACTGGATGCGCCACTTGGGAGCCCACTGAATATCTGGTTTAAGGTTTATCCAAATTATTTTCTGGACAGCAATTGAAGGCTTGCAAGTGCTTTTTTTCCTTACTTTTTTCCTGTAAAATGAATGGGTTTTGTCTTATGGGCAAAAGCAAGGAACAGACAAATGTCAGTACAACTCCTTTAACGTTAGTGTGCAAACTACTGTAGTACTGGTTCACAGATATATCTAGGGAAAATGTGTGAATTGGTCAGATTGAGCAGAGATGGTATAGCCGTGAACCAGTCAAGTCTTCTGTTGTTTTTTGAAGTGCATGTGTAATCTGTGCATTTGATTAGTCAAGTTCCTACATGGGCGAGGTACAATAACTTGGATTAGAGGCTTTATTTACATTTGCAAGTGTTGTTGCTTCTAGTGCTGTATAATAGCATTCGTCTAGCAAAGCGTTATTATTTCTCTATTAAAAGTACTGCATTTTCTTCCTGCTGGTGCTTATGCTACCCCCTGGTGATTTCATTTCATATTTCATGCTGGCATGTTGAAATGAAAAGGTTCACCAAATAATAAATGTCTGTTGCTGTTCTATCACAATCTGTGTCGTTTTGGTCCACCTACTTCTCCTTTGGTGACAACTTTGCTGAACAGCGACCGGTCAATAACTGCATTGTTCCTCTTCTGCATCAAATGTAACCCAAAGAGAACACGCACTTCAGTCTCATTCGGCTCATACTCAGGGTCCACCTAATTCAAACACAGCAGGGAAAAAAACAAGCTAATTGTTGTTTTTATGGAAAGTCAGGTTTTATTGGACACTGAAAATCGTACTTGACCAAGAACATAGTAAACAGCGGAAGCATGTTTAAAATTAGATCATCTCACCTGCAAGACACAATAGTTTCCATTTTTCTTCTTAGACAGAATTTTTAATGCCTCTGCTTCGTAACCAGGAGCAATTATTCCATCAGATACCTATCAATGAAAAGATTACACATTGGCATTCATTGAAAATAATTGTGCTGGATTTTGCGATATAAAACAATGCATTTTCTAAGAAGGAAAATCTTGCCTTTTAGGCCTAAATCCAACCAAAATATGGCTATTAAGTGGGGGCTAGATAAAGACCACAACCTGGACATGAGAAATTCAAATGCATTTGTATATACCATACTGTGCTTGTAAAGAACTAGACAGCAATAAAACTGAAGCAAAATTGTTTTGCGTCTGATAATGACGCTGTGTGTCTTTCAAGTGTTTCCTGATAATCTGCTTTGTCCATTCTGTTCCTAATTCCAGAGTAAATTACTGTTCACAAATCCAAAGCATGCAGCTCAAGTCTGAAAAATACAGACTTCAACACACTAAAAGTCTCCACGACATTTGTTTATTTCTTTTCAATCACTTGTTTCGAGCCATGCTGCTTGAACTTGCCTCTCTGGAGATGATTTTGGCAGTAGGAACATCACAGATATCTGACACAGCAATAAAGTCTCCAAATGAGGACATCCGGTCGGAACCTGGAAACAAACAGACTTGTGAAAAAATAAACACACAAAAATAGAGAATCACTTTAAGTCACCGGTTCTATTGAAAATGGACTTTGGGACACACTTAATAAATCATATATTCACATACCACTAGGGTTGTCACCTTGCCCCGTAATTCCAGAACACTGCGAGAAAGAACAGGATTTTGAAATTGCCTTTAAACTGAAGGAAATCAAACACATGAATTGTAAATCTTTGCTAAATTGATTCTGTTGATTAATTATCTCGACGCAGCAGGACAATATAATCCAATAGCTTTTAACAAATTAAATAAGAAAAGTACCATGAATATTTATTTTATTAATAGTTTTAAAAATATATATTTTAAAGTTTCTTTATAGTTTCTAATAGTATATCGCCTTCTCTCGCTCAAATCATTGGTGTCAGTCTAAATTAGGGTTATATATTGCTAATTAAACAGGATATAAATAGCAACTTTAAATACTGATAACCGAAATACTCTTTTATTTTGTAAAATTAGTATCTTGAATAAACCTACACACATTTATTCAAGATGCTTTTTTTATTTTGTAAGATTTGTATTATCACAATGATTCGGACAATTAAGAAGCAGTATAAATTAAGCAAGTGATTAGTGCTCAATTCACGTGTTTATTTCTTTCAGTTTAAGGGCAACTTAAAAACCCTGCCCCATCTCAAAGTATTCCAGAATTATGGGGCCAGGTGGCAACCTTACCTACCACCCACCCAAATAAACTATCCAGCCTAGTTTGGAAATGCAAATAGGAGAAGTTGGGGGGGGGCTAATAAAATGGCACTTTAAAATTTTGGGTACCCATGTATTTGTACATATTTCTCTTTTTTACATATTACCTCTAGCTCTTGCATAAGCAGTTGCCAGTGGTGTAAGATCCTTGTGCATGTCGTGCACCATACAAACTTTAGCCTCCTCTTCACTCAATAGCACACCAACAGCAGCACCTAGTGGACAAATTGATGCAGGATATTTCATGTCAATTCATCCAGAACTGCAAGAAAACTCAACTGTAGACTGGCCTTTAATGAATTAATAACTATCAGGAGAACAAAGAAGTACACCTACTGCATACGATGTCTTAAAAGAATTAAGTTTACGATCGACAGGTTTTATGGTGAAATTTATAATATATACTATAATGCAATACCAATATATCTACCCATGTATTCTAAATTCACAATTACTGAAAACGTCTCTAGCAAATAACCCACACTAAATCAATGAAATGATTACACATTTGCAAGGATGACTCCTTCAGTGCATAATGAAATGATTACACATTTGCAAGGATGACTCCTTCAGTGCATATAAGCAAACACCACAATTAGTAGAGTGTAGGTAAGACTTAAACTAGGCAAAGCTTTAAGGGGATGATGACGACAATGTACGTTATATTATTTTACAGTTACGGAGCTAAAGAGTGCGGTCTCAAGGAGGGGTTAAGAAACATATTCTATCCTTACCAGCAGGGCTCACGTGTTTGAAAGAAGTGGCTGCGGGTAGGCCCAGGGCTTGCTTCAGGTCTCTCACGAGCTGCCAGGCGTTCAGAGCATCACACAGATTGATGAAGCCAGGGGAGCCATTCACCACTAAAGACATACGGAAAAATAATCCACACTATAAAAAACCTTGACAGAGTGCATTATTGTATTTACAGAATGCTCCAAATTACAATGCTGTCATTCTGGGAGAGATCGAGTATATAGCACAGATAAGTGGTTCTGCCCTCCTAACTGTGAACCAGAAGGCCCAATACCTTTAAAATAATGTGCGGGAGACTTGATTTTATATATGAGAGTTATAACCAAAGAGCGTTATAAACAGTGGAGGGGGTGGGGGGCACCACAGGACACAACACACATCTGACTAAAATACAAAATATAATAACTCCCTCTCTATAATGCACATATAGTGAAGCAAAAATAAAACTTTCCATGAATTAATCATGCATAAAGCACAATATAATCAACGCTATATTTTTTTTTACAAAAACAAAAAGAAAAAAAAAGGTAACATTCCCACTCGTGGATCATTTTAATGAGCAGTTTTTAAACTATAAATAGCCTGGCTAAACGGCGATCGGGAGTTCAGTTTGAAGCGACAGGCAAGCAAACCAAGTACGAGAAGGAGAGCGGGAAGAGGGAATGGGCTTGCCCTTGCCCCAGGTTCAGCTGCCGGAGTGGGGCTGAAGCGTCTCGACTCCTGGAGAAAGCCGTAGCGCCTCTCGCAGCAAAAAAAAGTAAATACATTAGGAAAGATAACCACATAATAGGCCAAAGATTTATTTAGTTATAAAACGAATGCTGAATAAGATGTCGGTGTTATAGTGCCAGCGCAGCTTTTCTTCAGTTCAGATACTGTATCAAAAGGGAGACAGGGAGTTGTTATAGTTTGAAGACCAGTAGTGTATTTACTGTAGAAATATTGCATGTAGAATCACTAATATAGGGAATTGGGGGACATGCTGTAGGAGTGTTATATCCGAGGCACGTTATAACCAAGAGCCTTATAGCGAGGGAGCACTGTGTGTGTGTGTGTGTGTATATATATATATATATATATATATATATATATATATATATATATATATATATATATATAGACACATACACACACACACATTTTTGCTCATAAGAAAAGGGAAAGTGAGTTAAAAACCAAGTGGAGGCACTTGAAGGCTTTTGATGCCTACTTATGTGTAACAATCTACTATTCCTTTCTATTTAAACCTTCAGGCATCATGGTATCTAGTCTATTATCCATTTATTTTCCTTTATTCTTCTGTATTGTACATTTTAAAGAGCATGTTGAAATAAAACCCAATTGCACTCTATCCTGTCTGAGCAGGGATAAAGCCTGATGAAAGGTTGTTTTTCAGTAATAGCCAGTGTTGAGGTGGGTGAAGGGGAATGCCCCCATACCTGTGATGGGGAGCTTGGGGCGGAGGGTGTAGAGCTGAGCAGGTGCCTGGTGGGGGTTCATCCCATAGCGCAGGGGGAGCTGGGAGACCCCCTTGCTGTACTCCTTTCTGAAATAATCCGAAATGGCTTCATCATATTGGGCTGTGTGAGTAAAAGCCTGAAGATTGGGGGATGTTAGATTTTACTTTACTACATTTGTAAAACATTGGTCTGCTACACATGAAAACATTTTATAAATATGATGCAGTGAAATACTTCTATTTCTACTATGCAAGGGTCAGAGAATACATGTTTGTAAAAGATTGGCTCCATATTTATTTAATAAAATATTTATACAGGATATACAGATGAAGTGCTTCATCGTGTTAACAGTGTCTTTATAAGAATTGGGCAACAAGGGCAGAGTTTACTTACAATCTACTCCAACATCTGGTATATTTGACATGCATATTTTTAATGGTTAATCATTAAGTGTTTTCACAAGAAAGAATCCCCTTGAACCATGTGGAGTCAGATTGGTGCAGGTTGCAACATTGTCAATCTGATAACTTCATCTGCAGTCTAATCAGGATCTCATTTCAAAATTGTAACAAGCATTTCAAACCTTTTGAACAGGAGTAATTTGGATAAATTGTCTGTAGCTATATATTCGCTTCATTTACTACAAACCAATTATTAGATTGGAAGCGTCAATTTGATTAGGTTGTAATACATGTGTCTGCTTCAATGGTAACCCTTAACAGAAGGAGTCCTGGTTACTTAAACACGCATCCTTTCTGCTTTATAAAGTTTGTAGCATATACGCAGGTATACCATGCAACAGCTGTACACCAATTATAATGAAATAGTTTTCATATTTTGCAGAGCAAGTGAGAGATGCCACCTAAAAAACTTGCCCACCAACTTTGTGTAGTTGCTACACAAGCACAGCGTATTACACAGTAAACGCATATAAATACTGTATATTAGGATACCAATTGTTTCCAAATGTTCTTTGGAGGTGAATGTTAATTCTCCTACAATACCTTCAAAGCCAGAATTTTCCGCATCTCCAGAGAAGTGTCCTTGGCCTCAGAACATTCCATCTCCTTGGCAACCCTGCCGTAGTCGTCAGGGTCACACACAATGGTCACCCGGGCGTGGTTCTTAGCCGCAGCACGCAGCAGTGTCACGCCACCTACACAATACAGATGCAAATCATATCTCCTACTTCTCTGAAGTTTTTTTGAACAGCCAAAAAGCAACTTAAACTTGTATACTGTGGAACAAAAAAATGATTGTGGGGGAGAGTGAGCACCACACTTAAAGCTTACCAATATCAATCTGTTCCACAGCCTGCTCTACTGTGACATCAGCAGAGGAGATGGTCTTCACAAACGGATACAGGTTACACACCACAACCCTAAAGAGATCACATTACAATCAATGAAAACAAATGAAACAACCGAGGTGAATATTAAATTAATTTAAAAAAATACAACAAACAATGGAATTGAGGCCTTCATTCAAAACACTGCACACACACACACACACACACACACACACACACACAGGATGCATGCCAAAACTATATAGATGCCCAGGTGTGTTCACGCTCCTATTGCTATACGAGGTGGTCCAAATTGGTGCATGTGATAAAGACCAATACCTTTTCTACAGAAGCCAGTTTTCCAACATTTCTGTCTAGTTGACTCAAGAGATTAAATGTGTTTGAAACTGAACAGTGGAGATATTGATACTAGTCCGATGACACAGATTACATACATTCACATCTTTAACAGGAGACGGCAGTCCATTAATTAGCTGTACTCAAATTGTTCACGCATGACCAGCAATACCTGTGTAAACACATTATCACAGATTTCCCCACGCACTCTGTATATCACATGAGCTTCATTCAGTTATGCAGTGAGGCAATCCTGTGAAGATTTCCAAAAGAACAAGGAAATGTAATAGTTTCTCCTTATTAAAAGGGAGGTGAAAGAAATGTGTCGTTCCCCTCTCCCCCTCTCCAACCGAGTTAAATGTACTGCAGGTATTACACATACTGTACCTCACAAGACTGAAAGCGAGTTTGTCCATATCAGCTTTGTCTGATGGGGTCTTCCTCGCCAGAATCCCTGTGGAGAGAATTATTATTTTATGGCAGCAATATATTGGCAACCCCCAGGTTTAAATTACCGTTTAGGTCAGTTGAATAGACACCCAGAACTTTTACCTCCATGAACTGCTGGGTGTAACGTTTTCACTCTTCCCCCCAGCATCTCAGGAAACTCAGTGACATCAGACACATCCCTGCGGTGGAAATAAGTCAATACAAATATATCTCCACGCTTCACAACACAGAGAAAAACACCATGAAAAGGTCCTAAGATTGTAGATCAAAGGTTCATTCTTTATAATTATTTAAAAAGAACAAAGTTAAAAACAAAGCAGCATTGCATCCAGACAGCCTTCATCAAGCTGTAGCGAACCGACAAAGCCCACACCATTAAATACATTAACACATAACCTTCAATTAGTCCATTGATACACCTTATATAATTACATTAGAGTACAAGTGTGTGTGTATATATATATATATATATTTTTTTAAAGCAGACACTGTAGACATTACAGGTTGTTCAAAGTTTCAGCTCTAGCTTCTTACTCTCCAACCCCTCCTTAAAATGTCCTTACCACAACATCCCTCTATGATCCAAATATACATGCTCCTGCTAATGCATGCAGCAACAGGTGATTAGACCGTCATCATCTTCTAAGTATTTAACAACTAAAATATTTGTAACGATCCTACAAGATAACACACCTTCAAAGGGAGGGGGAGGAAGGCTTCCCAGGTACCATGCAGACCTACCTGACAGGGAGCCCAGCTTCTCGCAGAGCTTTGGCTGTACCCCCAGAGGCAACTAGGGACAGACCTGTGGCAGACAGGCGTTTGGCAAAGTCTACCAGGCCAGTCTTATCAGAGACACTGAGCAGGGCTGAAAACCAGAAGCAGCAAACAGTGCATTGTTAATGGGTCACAAATTAGAACACAGTATTAACACTAATGACAAAACATTGCTGTGGTCATTTTACAGAACTGTTGTCATTTTACATTTTAAAACCAGGCCCAAAGAGAGAACCAGACACACAGCTTAAAGTAATGTCTATTTGTTGTTAATGTTGTATACATCTGAATTGTTTATGATTCAAATACAAAAACATATACATCTTGCTTATAATCCTCTTAAAATACTAAAAGTCTGCCCATAACATTTAACCTAAACTTCTGGATCCCACTGAAGCCCCTCAGCCTGAAATCTAGACCTTGGCATTCTTATTGCAATCACGATTCAAAGTGGCGATGTACTAGTACAGTTGCTGTAATCCTATGCAAGTACCTCAGTATGTCAGTACCTCAGCAACTTCGTGCACAAGCGAACACAACGCAGACGTACATAGAACTTTAGCATAAACATTTTACCAGTTAATACACTTGGAATCAGAATACAAATTCAACTGGTATTCATTTTTGCATCATATCATTCATTATTCACCAATGTAAGTCCTTACTATAACTATAATTGATAGCAACTTTAATGTGACGTTAATTGTATCTTTCTAACCCCATCTTAAAATAAAACTGGTAGCATGCATTACCTATTTCAGTTGCATCCATGGTGTTCTTATTTGTTTGATCGCTATGCCTCCAAAGATGGTTACTTCAGCTCTCCCTCTGCCTGCGCGTTTCTCCTTACCCACGTGGATTCCAAGTTATACGGTAGTGGTTGATGCGCTGCACAAAGCATGTTGGGAACTTCAGAACTCCATCTCGATTAATTACGGGCTGCCAACAGAAGGGAGCAGTATTGTACACAAATTGGAACCGCACGAGTAGTATGGAATTATATGGAGAGTATACATTGTTTTATTAAAATATACCGTAAACATACATATACTATGCATTGGAATCCACTGGTTTGTTGAAATCGTGTATTTATGTTTAAGGATTTAAAATGTAGTCCAGAAAGTAATATATTAGTTACTTATTATCAATATATATATATATTTGATGGACTGCACGTTGGCATATAGTAATAATAAAATGTCTTGGGAAAATAGATATACAGTCATTTTTCAATTAAAAAAAAACTGTTTGTATGACTGCAAGATTTTATATTAGTCCTCAAAATTCCACAGAATATTAAGACATGTTACAACAAAAATGCGGTGAAATGTATTAACTAAACTATGTCACAACTAATAATGTGCGTCAAAAACGCGTTTATGTTATAAGGGTAGGCGTTTAGCACGTGCTGTTAATGCAGAACTGTGTTCTTAAAACGTAAGTCAAGGCTATAGGGTGGATGATACTGACATAAGTGAAATTTGCTTTTAACCGCTGAAGTCGTCATGTCTTTCTTTTCTTTCTTTCCTTTTTCTTTCTTTTTTTTGTGGCGGGGGTTGTCTAAAGAACTGTGTTGCAATTATGTCAGCGAGGGGGCGTGTACTTTCCAAATCTAAAAACATAAAGTCAGCCTACAGACGAAAACAAATGAGAATTGAGAAAAACCAGAAACAGGTTCACTTAGTATATGAACGAGTTTAATCCACGGGGCTTCCCAAATCCAAGGGTAACTAAAAAGACACCAGGTGAGTGCAGATTTTACACTATAGACATGTGGTTATAATTATTATTATTAGTAGTAGTAGTAGTAGTAGTAGTTTTGTTTCTTTTTTTATCCAACTTTATTGTACAGAATGTGAGGGAGAATTTACTGAGGCGGCTGTCCACGGCCACGTCGAAACCCACCTCTGAACTGCAATTCAGAGTAGGCTAGTTGTAGTCGTAGTCTATTAAGTTAAGATGCTGTGGGTATTCATTTTGGTCATTTTGTTACCATACTCTCATAGTTAACAATATGAATAGTGTTGGCAAAATGTATTCTTGCACGTCGCAAAAGCATACAGAGTAGACTCTACTGCATACCGGCAGTAAGTGATAACCAGAGTATGATAATGATAACCAGAGTAAATAGCAGGGGTGTGCAATTTTTGAAAAAAAAAATTCTTGTCCAAGGGACAAAATGCTAGAAAAATCTACTTGTCCTTCTGAAAATGTACGTGCCCCCTCACCGTCGCACAAAAACACGCACAAAAACACACACAAAAAGTAGAATGTGACTTGTAGGATTTTGGTTTTATTTAACAGCGAACACAATCAATTAGTGATTAACAGGGGCAGATCTAGCCTTGTAGCTTGACTGGTTCACTAAATTCTTCGATACTCAAAAGGTTTCAACACATTTATAACATACTAAGAGTACAGCTATAATAAGCAATACTTACTCTATAAGCTGAATTCTTCTCCTGACGTACAGGTGTTTTAGTTTGTTGCATCACAGATGCGAAATCATTGCCAACTATCACTGCTGCTTTGTGGAATTCTGATTTTTCTCGATATTCTTTCGTTGTAACTGCTGAACCCCAGATTTTTAAAGGACTTGTGTATAACCTGTCAGGTTTCTCTGCATTTTTTACAGTTTTTCTACCAAAATGTATGCAATATTTACAGTGGGCTCCATCAAATTCTCAAAGAGGGCAACATTCTTTCCCTGCACCTCTCTCACTGAAAAATAAATACATAAATGAATTAATACATAAACACACTGCCATGCGATTTACAGTGTATTTTATTTTAAAACAATAAAATATTGTAGAGATGATCTCATATATAAGAGTTTAATTTCTATCATTATAAACATATTTGCCAATCTTCATGTTTTAATAGTTTGACAAAATTGATCGATTGTGCATGGCCAGTAAATAACTAATATTGCTTCTGTTCAAATCTAGTAAAAAAAAAAAAAAAAAAAAAAAATCTAAAAAATATGTAAACGTGGTAAATGGCAAACTAGGTTAGCAACACTAAAATCGAAAGAAAAACATTCATTACATTTTTTGCATCACTTTTTTTTTTTTTTTTTTAAACATCCCAACAAGTACACGCTTGACCACAAAGTAGACTCAGAAGCGACTATGGGGTTTTTTATTTATATTTTTATTTATTATTATTTTTTATTTTTAACTTTCCTAGATTTCTACATTTAAATGTTAGGTTAATGTATTAAGAAAGCAGTATCACTGATTTGGTATTTTACAAAAAACGTTAATAATACCTTCAGTTTAAAAGATGAGTGTGCCTTGCTAGCGGCTCTCTTGGCAGCCAGTCTGTGTTTCTTTGTAACCAATAGAAGATCAGCTTTTTCCACAGCTAGCCAATCAGAATTGATAGGGGTGGGACGTAAACACTTTTTTAAAAAAAAAAGGTTTGTGTTGGTGCTGGACTTCTACAATTCAGTTTTCAACAGAAAAAAACATAGAAAAAATAAATAAAAACTATTTATGCAACGTGCAAAGTATAACGGCAAAACTTGTTGTCCCTCACACAAATCTTGTCCCAGATGTCCGGCGATATGAATTGCACACCCCTGTAATACTAGTGATAACCAGACTCTACTAGTAGTCAATACCGATAACAATGACTCAAGTGTCATCGATTTGTCTAAGCTTTTGCGCCCATGCAAATGTTTCCCTTTCTTTTTGAAGAAGAAAAAAAAAGCATTTTCGTTATATGTTGCGTGTTTGAAAATAATAATGCAATCTATAGTGATTTCCAAACACAAATAAAATATGTTGTATTTTAATCATCAGTAAATTGTGTTTTGGTAATTGTGGTAAGTTGCCAGACCACATGTACTAAACAAGTACATTCAAACTCAAAATGTTTACTAGCCAGCAAAAAGGATTTTGAACAGAAAATTAGATATATACTGTATGTAACCGACAGTACCAGCTGCAGCCAGTAAAATAAACATACACCTGTCATCTGCTAGTATTGTACAACATTAGTGGACCAGTATTTAGCAAATTAATCTCTGTGAAAAAGTCTTTGAACAGTGATACAATATATTTGCTTTGGCACATCCCCTAACTTTGCAATTGTAGAATGGTTGCTTTAGTTATATAAGTTTGTTGTGTGAGGTTCTGTTAACAGGAACTCTTATTTTTTGGGGGGGGGGAGTCCCTCACTGTATGTGACTTTAAGATAAATAAAATATTTGGTATGTTACTGAATATAAAAGTATTTTCACTAAGTAACACATACTGTAGCAATGACTGTACCTAAACAGTATCTTAAGTGTTGAGGTCTGTGGTACAGAAAATCCCAGCATAAAATGACACCACTCCAATGTGTAAGATTGTGACCACTAGATTAACTTTTACTGGTGGGAATTTTCTATTTTAAAGCCTGCCAGTAATGTTTCATTAGTTACCCAGTCCTGGAGTCGTATGTGAAAATCTGTGCATTTCCATTCTATTGTTTACCTTAATTATACAAAACCCCCTCAGTATAACATGTTTATTTATCATTTCCAGTTCAGTAAAGTATTTGTAATTCGTTGGAGAACTGAAGCCTTTCCCCTTTGAAGGCCTGGGTGTGAATCAGTCAAATTGAAATGAGCACTTGCCTGCAGTATCCCTGGCTATCACAGTAACACACAAGGAATACATTTGATGAATAAATTCACTCATTTTATAACAAAAAATAAATACATTTAAGCACTGTTGAAAAAGTGGAGTTTTACATATGAAGGATTCACCATAAAGCTCAATACATTTTGAAGGAATTATGTTTAAATGACAAGTTGCTGTAGAAAACACATTTCCTAAGAACTTGATGGTAGCGAACAAGTAATTAAGGAAGACAGAAATTGGGTCTTTCTCTAACAGGAAGTCAAGCACAGTCACAGCGCTCTTCAAGTTTATACCTAGTTGAGGTTTTCCAGTAATGAAGAGGGTCCCTTCCTTTTGACATTGCATGCCTTGGAAGGTAACAGGGTTACAACAATATTGTATATGGCTTTACAGATTGTGCAGGGGATTAGAACAACTCTCCATGTAAACTTACTAAATTAGCTCCTGTGCAGATTAATGTTGAGTAGAACCCAGTTAGATCCTTAAAGCAATAGTTCTAGAGTTATACAAATGGTGTTTACATATTGAAGATGGGTTTTACCTTAGAATCCTACAGTATGTTGAATATATCAGTAATATGCATATTATATACCTGTAATTAACTGTTTGTGTGTGTTAATATTTGCCTAAGTGAGCCATGATTCTTCATCCTTATCTGTTTTTAATAAGTATTTCTGACAAAACACATGACTATCAAGAAAAAGTTTTAGTACAGTCAGAACCTCCCCCAGTTTTGGTAAAGTTGTCAGTGTTAAATTTTGCCTCCCACCAGGTGGCCTTTTCAACCTATTTATTTTGAACAAATTTGTCTGCCACTTAACCACGTTATTAATTATATTTAATCTGGCACTGTTTTGTTGAACTAGTACATTTATACTGTGACTTTTCATCTTAAAGTTTACACTAATTTAGTCTAGTTCAAAATGCCCTTCTGGTAATTTACATTTTCAGTATGGAATGATGTCAGTTTCAGATACAGTGGGTTTTAAGAAATTCAAATGTAGAAAGTTATAGACTGCTGGAGTTACACATTAAAAGTCTATATTCAAATTCTAATCAATTATGAGAAAAGCAAAATGTATTTTCTATTAGTAAATAACACACAACACAGTGTCAGGTTATTTTGGCATATGCAGTAGATCATTATAAACTGCAGATGAACACTGTAGTTGAAAGAAAAAGGGTCAACATTTTATTGTAAAGATGTCAGCTAGTTCACTGCTATAGTATGTTGGAAACATTCAGAAGATCTCAAGCATAGTCTCAATCAATTTTCAGGTCAGATTTTTGGTGTAACAGACTTTTTCTTTTTCCACAGCATGACTCAGTGGAAACAGGTCCAGCACTTAGAAATTAAGTTTTTGGAGCAGGTGGACCATTTTTATGATGACAACTTCCCCATGGAAATTCGACAGTTTCTAGCCGACTGGATTGAAAATCAGGACTGGTATGAGTAGTTGTTTGTTTTGTATTTTTAGATTAACCTTTAAGGTTTGCACTGTGGAAAACCATGCTTTATCTGGTTCCTATAATAACTTTTGCAGGCAGCCTAAGTCTTACCAGCAGGTCTTTGAATGCTGGTGTACACATTGGCACTGTGACAACTTGTGGCATGAACTTCTCGATATTCAAGAAAAATACTTTCTATTATTTATTTATGTTATTTAGTTATTTACTTATGCTGTACAGCTATATTTAAACAAAATACTGTAAAGCCATAAATATTTGCGACCAAAATATTTGGCGAATCACACTCATAAAACCTGATTTGCTCCAGAAATGTTGGAGATCTGTTGCACTGGTAGTAGTATATTACTTCATAATATGTACAGTACTAAGATGTTCATGCCAAAAATGTTCATACAAAGGTCACTCTTCAAATCAGACTAAAGGATGTGTTGCAGTAAGAATATCTCTGTTAAGAAAGGGGAACAAGACTAAAAGGCTAAACTATGCACAAGAACACAGAAATTGGACTATTGAACAATGGTCAAAGGTGCTTTGGACTGTTGATGGATAGACAATGACACCTGTGCCTTCTACCAGTTCTGTTGTCAATTCAATGCTTGTCTTCTATTCCTTAAGGATATTATCTTCAAGTATTGCTCATCCTTGTTAGACAGCTTTTTAGGTCTTCCAGTCCTGGGTTTGTCAATTACAGATGATGTTTCTCTGTTCTTGTTGATTATGCGTCGGATACCACACTTTGAAAATCAAGTAATGTGAGCTATTTCACTCAATGTTTTTAATTCTTTATGCAAGTCAAGGTGGTTATAATAGTAGAAAATACTAGGGGAGACGTTGAGTAAATTGTTGATGCTCATAATGAGTAGAAAAATGCAACATGTCTAAGACTTTTGCACAGCAGTGTGTGTGTATATATATATATATATATATATATATATATATATATATATATATATATATATATATAGATAGATAGATAGATAGATAGATAGATAGATAGATACATACATACATACATACATACATACATATATATATATATATATATATATATATATATACATACATATACACTGCTGTGCAAAAGTCTTAGACATGTTGCATTTATATATATAGTAGTGGGGCAACAAAGCAGTTTTTGCTTTTAGTCATCTGGCCCAATACTTGTTGGAAGGTATCTATCTCCACAAGTTTACAGTAACCAGACACCCCTTTCTTTCTTTTACATATTTGGATGCCCAGGCACATTTTTAAAAGAGAAATATTTTGTTTTATACCTGTTTATGTTGTTTGTAATTATATGTAAGCAATGTGTGAATGTGCCCCCCATCTCTTTTTGTGATCTCCACTGAACTCCCCTGAAAATGGGATGATCCATCTCAATGGGCTTCTTCCTGGTTAAAATTAAGTCAAGCCTTAATCAGCGTCACCACAGGGATCTTACCTCTATTTTTCCTGACACGGTAGGCGGAGACTGCTGGGAAAAGATTACCCACACCAGAATCATCAGCAAGGCCCACACCCGAAACAGAAGCGAATCTAAAATGCTAAATAGATCACCCACTTAAAAAATATATATATATATAAGAAATACAGGGAAAAAAAATATCTAATAGTGAAACGAAAAAGCAGACAGGCAGAGTCAAATATAACTGAGGAAAATCAAATAAAAAAGTCATAGTTAACCGTAACTTACCCTCACATATCCATTAGTACATATGTAAACAGTGGGAGGACAACAGTAATACCCACCACAAGGAATTCCAGAAATTCATTCAAGTGCCCTTGCTATATTGCAGCTTGTTTCTCTGACACTCTGAAGGCAGTACAATTATGCTAAAACAATAAAACATCTGTGTAGAAATACGAAAAGAAATTAGTAAAAATCTTTAGGAAGACTTAGATAAAGACTTTTGTTTTATAGTGGGGGGAAAAGAATTGTGAATCTGTGATGTTAAATGAACATATGTATTTTTTTTTTCATGCGTACATGGGAATGTATATATTTTTAAACAGGGATGCTGCTTCAAACAGTGAATCAATGGCCACAGTCCTCTTTCACAATCTACTGTCACAGCTGGAAGAGCAGTGTTCCCAGGAGAAGATGTTTCTCCAGAGACACAACCTGAAAAGAATCAAACAGCAGACTGAGGTAAGTATCTCCGCCCTGTCTTATTAAACAACATACGCTACTGCCCACCTCTGACTCACATCAAATAGGATCATCTGATGTAAGGGCAGGGCCAGTTACTCCTTAATTATATACACTATAGTTATTAAAATACACAGAGACAGGGAGCAGATTGGTAACCCTGTAGTTGTGAAATTGATATGTGGGTTCATCACAACTGCTAGAAACAGACTACAATTTCAAACAAAATGCATTCCTCCAAAATGACATACAGCAGACATGTTTTGAAAAGTTTTCTTCAGTGTCTTCAGATTAAATGATGTTGTTTATGTAGTGGAAGGGTTTTTTGTTGTGTAATGTATACACATTATAAAAGATTACAATTGTAAATGTATAGCAAAGTGTAATAAAGCATAGTGAAAGCATGGTACATGTTTTCAGCACTTGGTGTTGCAGTTAGCTATAACATTTTATAAATAAATTGAACTCTTTTTAGGAGCTGAGAACAATTTTTTGTGAGTAGATTTTGTATAAGAGAAACGAGTGTGTTCTTTAAATGTGTGGTATGATTTATAGCAGAGAAATTGGGAAATTGTATTTAGTATTGTAGAAGCAGAGGCATATATTTTTTTAATATTTAGAGGACCAATACTACCAAATGATAAACAAACAATTTTAACAAAAGTGCTTAATAGATAGTGATGGTTTGTTTCTCCTTCTCTAATATCAAAATATGTTTTTAACCTTTTAAAAAAGGGAGTAAATAACAGACTGGGGTGAACACTGAGTTTTTTGTCTCGTCGGTGAATTGTAAAAAGAAAGAGCTGTTAGACGGTTCGACAGTCACCAATCACAAATATCAACGCTAGCTTTCTGGTCGAAAACAGCTTTCTTCTGAGCTTACATACTGGTATAAAAATGATACTTGAGGTGAAGTAAATTTCTGTTATAGCAACTGCAGGTGGCTTAAAAAAGGGGGAACTGGAAGAAGCAGCTACTTTCAAGTCTGTTAACGGAGGAGGGAATGTGGTACCATCTGGGAATTGATTTCTTAACTGACTAACAATGATCTAGGACTACCTAGTGTTTCCTTAAGTACAGCAAGTCCAAGATTAGAGCTGAAACAGTGGGCTGGGATTTTCAGCAGACTGCAGCTGTCTTTATTCCATCTTACAAACACATTGTTATGCGACAATGCAATGCAAGGAGACGCTTTTATTTCTGAGCTTCCTATAAACAATTAAAAAGCCCATGCTGTACACTTAGCAACTCAGTATGAAGGTTACACCAGACTAAAGTGTCACATATTTTACAAAATGATAACACCATTTAGCAGGTTGCAGATTTTGGAAATGCTTTGTTTAAAGCCAGTCAAGCTAACGTATGTAAAGTCTGCAGTTTTAAAAAAAATCCCTTGCTTGAGAATTACTGTGCTTCTTCAGAGGTTTCACTAAATTCTGATTATGTTTGATGAATGTTGTTTTACTTTTATAGCAATAGGGAAAAGGTTATCAAATGATAAACAAACAACTTAAACAATAATGGTTACGAGACTCTGAATTTGTGTTTACAGTTTAACTTTTATTGCCCCACATTTTCTTTCATATGCCTCTAGAATGCTAGAGAAGAAGAGTTTTCTAAGAAATCTGCCTCACTGTCATAGCCAAAACCACCTTCTCGATCTTTCACTTGATAAGGTATCTGTGACTCATTAGTTTGTTGAAGAAAGAAAAAACCTGTTCAGAAGAATTGCTGTATGACGCACATTTAGCCTAGACATATTCTTAAGAAATATTTCCGTACCTGACAGATCAATAAATATTGACTTCCTCAACAGGTCCTTTTTCAGTTATTTTCTAAAAAGTTTGCAAGTTTTGCTTCTGAAAACTTGCAGGACACTGTAGATAGAGGCAGTTCTTTCTAGTTTTAAAATATTAACAGTGAATACTTTAGTACTTTAAGGATCTGTGTTCTCATTTTAGTATTGCCACCATTGATATCAATCAATCAATCAATCAATCAATCAATCAATCAATCAATCAATCAATCAATCAATCAATCAATCAATCTGCCAATCAATCTGCCAATCAATCAATCAGCCAATCAATCAATCCATTTTATTTTTACATGTCGCTTTTCCTATAGAACATCTCAAAGCACTGTACATAGCAATTGTTAATAAAATGAACACTTGTACATAGCAATTGATACGTAAAAAAACAACAACAACAACGGATAGAACGGATCCCTTTTTTGTAAATTTCTGGATGCATTTTTTAGAGAAAGTCTGTTTTAATAAATACAAATCTTGTAAAATTGACGTATTAACAACACACTTTACATGTTTAAATAGCTCCCAAGTTAAAGCTTTGTGACTTATTGATTAAAGGCTTAAAAAAGCTCCCCTCTTGAAAGTTGATGGATTCATTTGACCTTTAAATCCCCTTGTGTATCATGTTTTGTTTTTTTTAAGAATTATGTAGAACCAAACTGTTTGAGAGGATGGAAAAGTGTGGTTTCAAACATCCTGTTCAAACGAAAGGTACAAAGTGTGACAGAAACGTTTTTGCACAACAGAGGGTACAGGTCTGTTTTTTTTTTTGTTTTTTTTGTTTTTTTTCTGTGAAACCACTTTAATGATACGGGCTTTACAGTGCTTAACTATAATTGACCATGTTTTCATTATGCTTTATTATACTTCACTATGCTTTTACTATGGAAAAACTTTATATAGGTTATACTATACATTTTGATCACATGCACTGTATATTCCCACTTGGCAATAATAAAGTTCCTTCAGCAACTGAATGATATTTACCACTTCTGGATTCTAAAGGATTGCCCCTGTGTATCAAAACCATACCACACAATGCTTACATTTAAGCAAGGCGATCTTCATTATACACATGCATTCATTTATAAAGACACAAGAATTGTTGGCCCCCCAGCTAAAAGAAATCATGTGACACTCTCACAGTGCACTTGTCACATTATTCATTCATGTATGAATATAGAGGTTTGGCATGGGGGGGATGGGGGGAGACGGGGGGGCGGGGTGTTGGGTGTGTAGTTTTCCAAAAGGACACAGGCTCTTGGCAGCTCTGACTGTTGATTGCCTGCTGCTTAATACCGCCATCCTAAAATGTATAAACCAGATTTTTCTCAAACCTTATTCCTGTTGTAATATTAATAAGTGGGTCTAAAAATCATTCCTGTGGGAAAGGCCCATATAGAGTTAAAGAGCGGCAGTATTTAGATTTGTCAATGTTTAGATCATTACAATAGACCCCATAATGTATGTAAAACGTTTTAAATGTTACTGGGAGTGAAATAAAACATGTGCCTGGTACAAGGTATGGGAGGTGAATTAAGAAAGAATGCTGCTGTATTTTTTGTATTCATTTTCAACAAAGCAAAAACGAAAAAAGCGGCCTCATGTGCAACAGGAAGTGGTGTTTGTGGCTCAGTTGGGGGGGCACTCAACTAGAACCCTGGTTCAATGTTTGGGATAAACTTTTTTTTTTTCAAATAGTAATTTCCAGTATTGGCTAAACCTTGCCTGATTAATTCTCATACCAGTCTATGAATTTGTCAGGGCACCTCTCAAAACAAGATAGCAAAATGTTATCATTCAGTTCATGTTAAAATATCTTCAATAGCAAACACCTTAGTGAGTCGCGTCATTCTGTTAAAATATTTGCCATCACTGTAGTTTAATAGATTTATTTATTTAATTGAAAAATGAAAAATTATGTAAAAGAAGAAAAAGAAAAACACTGACATATGCAGGAAGTCATTTCAAGATTGTTTACCTGTTCTGTGTGCTTTGTAACTGCTGTTACCCTTTTGGGTACAGAACTCTATATTTAGCCCTCAGCACTTTTGTTTCATGGAGAAATGAGCTTTTTTGTTGCTGTATATGAGAGCTTTGTTTATCAGACTTGACCTTGTTTATCAGATTTGTACATTGGAATCCACTTTGGCATCAGTGATATTCAATGAAACCTCACAAAAGTATAGAAAGTGAAGTGGTCAAATCTGCTTTTACTAGATGCATATTGAAAAGTCTGGGGAAATGTGACCTATTCGGCACCATAGATGGGATTAAGGTTCAGCACACTACAAGCAAAGACAAAGGCATTTGGGAATAGAACTTGATATGAAACATGCAAAGCCCTTGTGGACATATCTTTATAAGGAAAAAGTGATAAGGCATTAAAGAAGGCAGTGTGGTCCAGTGGTTAAAGTATAGGGCTTGTAACCAGAAAGTCACTGGTGCAAATCCCATCCTGCCACTGACTGGCGCACTGTGTGACCCTGAGCAAGTCACTTAACCTCCTTGTGCACCATCCTGCAGATGATATGTTAAATCAATGTCCACTATGAAAGGTGGTATATAAAGATGATGATTATTATTATTATTATTATTATTATTATTAGCCCAGTGTGTTTGTGTTGTTACTATAGAAAGCTGAAAAGCACAGAACCTTCTGAGCTTCCTGTCATGTGCAGTCTGTGGTTGTTTATAAACCTCCCTCCCCCTCCCCCTCCACCCTGTTCATCTGGTTAATACGAGTCACCTGACATTTTTTGGTGGCAGCTGCTTTATATATTTATTTCCATTAAAGAAGAAACGTTCTCCCACATGTTGTTAACCAGGAACACATTTACCTCAAGCTGTGGCGGAAATCCCTTCCACTATGTGGGTCGCAGCTGGAGGTCCTTTCACACTTTTTTTTTTTTTTTTGTCCTGCAATCCAAACAGCCTCTTCTGGTTAATTCAAACTAATGCAAATTGTACTTGATTTAGCAAATCTGCATAATGAACAACATCAGCAGGACATTTACAACTTGAAACTACAAATGTATTTTGAACTGTGGTGTGTGTGATTTGATCAGTATTATTTAAATTATAGCTGGTTTTTAACCTCCTACTTAAATCCCAATGTTAAGCTCATTATCTGACATTTTAAGGTTTATGTAACTGCTCCCATTTTCCGTGGGTACATTTGCATATGAGACGTAGAGGAGTCAGATGTACTGTTACAAAATTCCATTAACTCGTCAAGTGTGAGTAAACATATGAAGTGATTTTAAACTGCTTTTCTAGTTACAATATGTGTCGTTTAATACCGAATTTCTTTAATTGAGTGACTTAAGATATATTTTTTAATGCTTCTCTAACAACAAAGTAGAAACTACTAGTTTGATTCAGTTGCTCTGTAGTGAGGTCTGAAGTTTTCAAACTTGCAATGGCTGCTGTTATGTGTTTTTATGACAAACTAAATTAGGCTTTATTTTGCTGATGAGGTTTTTCTCATTCCAAACTACTCAAAGGGCAGGTTTATGTATCAAACTATGTTTAGATGTTAACACTACAATAAATAACATATACAGTTCATCTTCGATACAACTTTAATAGTTAAAGAGATACGTCTCTTTCAGTTGGAACAACCTGTCTACACATATGTAGCATGAACTTTAATATTTACTGTAAGACTAAAAACCCTGCAAATAAGGGAATGTTTTATTGACTAAAGCCAGGTGTTTTACTATGAAAACTTGTGTTATTTGTTTTCCAGGTGAAATATAGAGCAAATCCTTTGCACATGGCAGGAGTTATATCAAATTGCCTTAGAGAGGAGAGGAGGATAATTGCTACTTCATGTATGTTGGAACAGGTACTGTATTGACATCACTATTTACAGAATTAAAAAGGACATTTTGCTAGAGAGGACCAAGAGAGTTAAACATCTCTAGGGAGGTTCCACCTACACCTTTTAGAGCGTTTCCGGAACATGTCTCAAAACCTGCACTGGAGTGTAGCTGTACCAGGTTAAAGGTTATATTTACCTTTACGGGTGAAGCTGTTGTGTGTTTCAGCTTGGGCCTCTGCTTTTAAAATGATGAATAAGACATGACAGAAACTTTCTGCACTGCCTCGACCCACAGCCACACTCCTAGTGAGGGTTTTCACAAAACTCCACACAGGGGCATCATGTAGTTACGTTTGTGCATTGCATTTGATAGACCCCACTCTGTGTCCAATGCCTGGTAAGAGAAACACACATTGTATTTATGATGAGACATTTCACACGTGTATAAACAACCACACCTTCTTTACTTGACTTTGTTTCAGGGACCACTGGAGACATCTATGCAGAACTCGGTTGTTTTCGAAAGACAAAGAAATTTGGAAAACAGGGTAGCTGTGATAAGGAGCAGTGTGCTGGTAAGCTGTACTATTATTATGGCTTCCGGTAGACTTTTGCGATATCATTTTGTAGTTTATTCAATTGCATGATGTTTTTTTTTTTTTTTTAAATTGTGTCTCAATCCTAAAATTCTAAATGATGCAAAACTTTTGGCCATAGCTGTACATATAGTGTAAAGCTTTAAGGTTTGTGCTTCCCTCTTGTGTGTTTTCCATGAATTGTATCCTTATTATATATATATAGTTCAGTGTACATTGTTGCTTAGATTACGAAGCAACTTAGCATTCACAGATTTGAAAAACACATAAAAGATCATATAATGAGTTTGAGCCCTTTTCTCTCACCTATAAAACAGATAATCGAACAAGGTGTGAAATATTTAGAAGACATGCAGGATGAGTTTGATTTCAGATTCAAAACACTACAATCCAGAGGTGAGTTTTATTGTTTTATCACATTACTGCTACTATTCTTACTCTTAATAATGCTGTCATTCTGAGTTTTGATATTAAAAGATTCACTTCAGTTAAACATTGTGACTGTTGTGTTTTGTCATTTTATTGCCTTTGTCAGACCCAGCTGAAAGGAACAATGACCATGTGAGGCAGGAGGTTGTCAGACTGCAGGATATGCTGAATACACTGGATTACAAGAGGAAGGTAAGAATGGAGCTCAGGAAACATGTTTTTTGCTTTTTCTCTTTTTTTCCAACAGAACTACATTTTGTGCTAAGCAATAATACGACTTGTAAAGGCTTCCAGTGGATTATGATGATAATTGGTTAACTGTGATAAAGCAGGTTAAAGGCAAGAGAAGAGAGGGCATTGTAAACAGCATCATTACTGTGCAAACCTGCCATGAAAAATGTTCGAAGGGATAACACAGTATTTACAGCTGTTAAAGTTGTTTTATTGTTATGGCTCTTGAATACCCTACAGTAAAACAAAAGTGAGAATGCTTAAGTATGGGTTTACCATGACATTTTATTTTATGAAATAACCCACTAGTGCCCCCTGGGGTTCAGAGAAATAAATTGGTGACAAGTCTGTGTTGACCTCTCCAGTGGGTATGTGTGAGGTAGCCTACTGGTATAATTCAAGGGGAAGGATAACCTAAACTAGTCAGGGCAAGGTGGTGTTTTTTTTTAATACCAGCCTGGTAACTCAAGCTGTGTTTAAAAGCATGGAGAAAGCATGTGCCTGTGTAGTATATGTAATTCAATTTGAGGTTAGCAAAAACATGTTACTTAATATAATTTCTTACTTTGTTTGAAAGATGCTCTAGATGAAAAGTTATTGCTGCTTCCTGGTACTGTACCTTCTGCACAGCACTGTGTTACAATGTGCAATGACATATACTGTACCAAGGATTATGCTAAGATCAAGCAAGATACGGAAGACTATAAAATGTTTATCGTCTTTAAAGCAAGAGCCGTGCAAGTATGATACAAAGATAAAGAAGGATTGCACGCACACTGGCATCCCTTCCATCATAACCTTTTTTTGTTCAAGGCATGCTTGAAATCCTTCCTTATCCTTGTTTCAAACTTGCAAGGTTCTTGCTTCAAACTTGCACTTGTGGTCCTGCATGTCTTACTTGATCCTAGCATGAGCCTTGTTTTCTGGGGGTTGCGGAAGCATATCTTAACAAAGTAAACTGACAAATGAGGATTAGGGGAAAATGTGATTGTTGTTATTATACCGCTATGTGTGCTGTACCTGTTTCAAACTCAGCGGTTTTTGATTAGCTATAAATCCAGTGAAGTATAATAATAATTTAAAAAAAAGAATAGGTGCCCTTATCCAGTATCTTAGCCAATGTGTCCAATTTCTCACCTCAGGAAACACTTGGTAAGATGACAGACCTCATAAAGGAAATCGAATCACTAATGAACACGCCGCTGAATGAGGAGCTAATGGACTGGAAGAGACGGCAGCAGATCACCTGCATTGGAGGGCCTCTTCTAACAGGACTCGACCAGCTCCAGAACTGGTACGTGGTTGGCTTTTTATTCTTAATTTACCAATGGGTTCTAATAATAATGTCTTGTTTGTACAGATCATTTCTAGATTAATAACGACACTGGCCTTAACCAGACAGGCTCAAATAACAACTCAATGATCTCATCCTGAACTAGTCCTGGGCCTCACAAATTGTGCAGAGGTTTTGTGGACCCCATGTATGTTACATATGAAGTAACCATCGTTGCCCTTTACAAGCCCCCTTATCCCTAATAATCTGTATTTAAAATAATATGTGTAAGAACAATGAACACTGTAACGCTGTGTTAATTAAGGCAACATTGCATATTACGAACATCACAAACCACAGGTTTTTTTTCCATCTTGCCAATAGGTTTACATTGACAGCCCAGAGCTTATTTCAAGTCAGAAGACAGCTGGATAAGTTGGAAGAGCTTGTGATGAAAGTAACATATGATGGAGACCCTATTCCCTTAGAAAAACCTCAGCTGGAAGAAAGGGTCAAGTTATTGATCTACCACCTCATTAAAAGGTATAGTAGCATAGGTTCAAATGTGTGAAATATGAATGGCAGTGAATTTGTAATGGGTTCAACACTGCACAGTATAGTATAGTATATGTCCAAACTGGCCTAACTGTGAATGAAAGTGAAAAAACAAGGGAACGCTGTTTTACAATTTTAATATTTCATTGTCAATCCTGGGACATCTTTTATGACCTTTTAAAAAATATACCTCTTCAAAAGGTGGCAACCATAAAATGAAGCAATTCAGTAAAACATGTACTGCCTCTTGACATCAATACAAATAATCCTAACTATTACTATTAACTGTGAAATCTAATAATGTCCGAGTTATCTTGTAAGTGAAGTGTTTGTAACAGTTGATTTGTTTCTTTCAACGCTAGCTCCTTTGTGGTCGAAAGGCAACCTTGCATGCCAACCCATCTTCAGAGGCCGCTTATCATTAAAACTGGAGTGCTGTTCACCACCAAGCTCAGGTAAAACGAGCCAGGCACTGTAAAAAATACAGGTTATTGAACAACGCTTACTAAAATATATATACATATATTTTACTATATGTATATATATATATATCTCACCATGTTCATCTAATTATGATGAAACTTGGCATGCATGTGTCTTTAAGGCTATATCTTGGGAATAGCGTGTCCAGTTCTGATTAACCTGCTGTATGCATGGGCATTTGATATGATACGCTGTTCTGTATGCTGTCAAAGTAGGTCATGGTAACCTTACCCTTTTATTCTATTTACACTACATGTGTTATTGATAGACCTTATTTTAAGCTTTCAAGTACAACTTACAGCTCCTTAGACCTATGTGGTAATTCAGTTTAAATGAATGATTAAAGTAAATTAGGAGAAGGTTGAAACCTGAGAGGTCCTCAGAATTGGGAACAATGCAATACAGCATATCTGTAATCTTAGGGTGTTGTCAGCAGGAAGAAACGCAAGCAAGATAGGTTTTTAAAAAATAAAACAATTCTTACTTTGTTTCTGCACAGGTTGCTGGTTAAACTACCAGAAGTAAACTATCAGTTGAAGGTCAAGGCAACATTTGACAAGTAAGTTAAACAATTAAAAGTTAAGGATTCATAATCACATGATCATGCATAAAGACAAATAGCTGGTTTCACAGACCCTGATTGGCACTAATCTTGGACTAGCTAATGTTACCTTAGCTAAGATAGTCCAAGATGAATACTAACTGGTGGTTGTGAAACCAGCTATAGCAAAAGCCTTCAGAAACAGACTGGTGTTTTTGTTTAGTTTAGTTTTTTATCCTGTTAAAATACAAGTTGTGACATGAACTATAAAATTCCTTTTGGATTATACTGACACATAACAACATTCAACTGAAGGAAACAGCATACACGTTACCAATGTAAACAAATCCAAATAGAAATGTATGCACCACACAGACTAGATGATGTAACACTTACATTGAAAATGGCATGTCTTTCAAAACAACATCAAATTGTAATTTTCCTGTTTGAATACATTAAATGTGTGTGTCTTCAGTCAGTTATATGAATTTTGGATGATATTTTTGAAGACTGTTGTATCTAGGTAAGTTACTAATCGATTCATGTTTTTTTAATGTTTTATTTATTTAATTTTTTTAGGGATCTTCAGGCAGGCAGAGTGTAAGTATTTTCTTTTTAAATTAGGCTTACTTTTTTAAACCTTTACTGACAAAAGATATATATATATATATATATATATATATATATATATATATATATATATATATATATATATATATATAGTAACTCGGCCTCACTCACGGTCATTCGTTTGCCCCTATAAATGAGACCCAGGACACAGGAACTTGAAGTTTAAAGCGCTTTACCGACTTTTAATAAAAATAATTTTAAAAAAATGAAACAAAACACCTAGATTCTTCGGAGCTCTTACTAAACATTTGCTGCAGGTTCCCTGACAGGACAGCTAAGCTGGTTATTATTATTATTTGTTTATTTAGCAGACGCCTTTATCCAAGGCGACTTACAGAGACTAGGGTGTGTGAACTATGCAGCAGCTGCAGAGTCACTTACAATTACGTCTCACCCGAAAGACGGAGCCCAAGGAGGTTAAGTGACTTGTTCAGGGTCACGCAATGAGTCAGTGGCTGAGGTGGGATTTGAACCGGGGACCTCCTGGTTATAAGCCCTTTCTTTAACCCCTGGACCACACAGCCTCCTCCTGTTTACCTGCCAAATAACCAAAACACACAAATAATAAAATAACTAAACAAGTAATAAAAACAATTAACACACACACATATATATATATATATATATATATATATATATATATATATATATATATATATATATATATATATATCATCTTTAACTACAACTGTCATTTTATTTTCTTTGAATGCCAATTCTGTAACACAAAACACCATAAAAACAAGACTGAAGCCCATACTAGCACAGTACAGTATTAGCCTTTTACACAAATGATTTATGTTTCCTCAGTAAAACAAAAACAGAACTACCTGAGAATTTAAAATTAAACAGCATTTTCATTATAATGTTTTAGAAGCAAAATATGCAGATAAAATCAGAAGGTGGGGTAATTTCAGCTGGGTTGGGTAATTCCAAATGAAGGATCAGAGTACAAAATCTAGGTCAGAAGATTTAGCCACAACATTCTTGCACTTGATGTTGATGCTTGTTACCCAGTCTTCTGTGCATGGGTCAGAACATTGTGTTCCTTTGTGTTATGTGTTTAAATGATTCTACTCCTTTCTAAATTACAGCTCTGAAATTATCCTTTTTTCCTTGCTCCCAAATTATAAATTCTGAGCCCTCCCAAATTAAAAGTGCTCATTTGGGAGCCATTATAATATGGCTACCGTATTAAGGTTGAGTGACTTTGTAGGTCTATGCAAAACAGACAGTACAGATTTGTCTTCAGTTTCTTCCATACAGTTCCATTACCTTTCATTGCAACGTTGTTTTAATCTCTGGCCATGTCAGGTACATTTTTTTTTTTCTTCTTGTACATTTTTTTTTGTCTTCTTGGAAGCTTCAGCTCTAAATGATTCATTCTTTTTTTTAGTTGTTTATTTCTTCTTTTTTTGTAGGAGTCGTCAGTTTTTCATATTAGGAACGAACACAAAACTGATGGACGTAGAAGAATCTTCCAACGGATGCTTGTCTGTGGAGTTCCGGCACCTGGTAACGTGATGTTTGTTTTATGAAATTTTGCTATGCTTTTTGTCAGTAAATTAATGTATTTAAATGTAGTTTTTTTTAATTGTATTTATTTAGCAACTCAAGGAACGCAAATATGTGAATGGATCAAAGGGAAATGAGGTGAGAAAAAGCACCACTTATTGTCTTCATTAGCATATATATATATATATATTTGGACACAGGACACCTCCCTTATACATATTGTGCAAAATGTATGTTAGGTGTGATATTTAACCCACCTGTGGTTTCTTTCATTTTCACTTTGTTTTGTTTTAACTAAGGCACACTCTATAATGTCGTTATACTGTATGTTTATATTTCACTGTTTAAACATTTACAACAATATGGATCTGTAAAATGTGTATATAATTAAAAGTCCATGTTAACTGAATACACATAGTAATGCTTTTGATGTAGATTATTCCAACTAGAGGTTATTCCAGCTGGACGTTATGTCACAAAAAAGCAAATAGCAGTAACATTGGGCTGAAGGTAAAAGCATTACAATCTAGATAACTACATCTACCACTCTTAGGTTTAAACAAATAAGCATAACCTTATACTGCATTTTGAAGGCATTGTTACTTGAATGTGACTAATTTGTTTCAATATCCTCACAGGGCCCACTATTTGTCACTGAAGAGCTTCATTCCATAAGTTTTGAGGCACAATTCTGTATACAGGGATTAACAATAGATTTAGAGGTATGGATTAGTATCTGATATATATGTATTTGTAACTAAATTCATGAAAAAATAGTGGGCTAAATTCTCAAAGCAATTTACTCCAATTCTCCATGAGAACAGTTGTATTTCAGAAAGAAGAAGCACATCCATATTGGTTACCAAACCAGTTTTAAGTTGTTTTTTGTTTGTTTTAGATGTTTAATTTGTGGGGGGGGGTTCCATTCGGAAACAAAATTGCGCTAATGCCGATTTGGAGTAAATAGCTTTGAGAATCCAGCCCAGTGTGCTCTTAATCTACCTTTCATTAACGAATCAAAATGATCTATACATTTATGAAATGCATTTCTAGGTGTCATCCAGTAAATGTTAAACTGTAATCTTGTACTTTTTCAGACAAGCTCCTTGCCTGTTGTTGTTATTTCCAATGTAAGTCAGCTTCCTGGTGGCTGGGCTTCTGTTATATGGTACAACCTATTGACAGACGAACTTAAGGTAGGATTTTTTCTACAGTAAAATGCAAACCATTTCCCACATTAGAAACTACAATGTAGGACCCTACTTTAGAGATTCAAGCAGTGCTAGATATAGATAGAAACTGGATTTGTTTACAACATGGAAAAAAGGGACTGGTACTCTGGTGGCGTACCTTTGTAACATGATAACATTTTGAATTTACCTGAATTTATAGGAGGGTTTACAACAAACGTGTGTGTGGCCTGAAGTTGGGGTCAATGTATTTTAATTAAGGTTGGGCTATGCTAAAATGGAAGAGTTTAATTAAAGTGAAAAATAAAATACGTTTGATTCAGATCAATGGTGTGAGGTGTGTGTGTGTGTGTGTGTGAGGTGCGTGTGTGTGTGTGAGGTGTGTGTGCGTGTGTTTGTGTGTGCGTGTGTGCGTGTGTGCGTGTGCGTGTGTGTGCGTGTGCGTGTGTGTGTGTGCGTGTGCGTGTGTGTGTGTGTGCGTGTGTGTGCATGTGCGTGTGTGTGTGTGTACTGCATATTTTGCACATGCCTTTTTTTGTCTCCAATCTCCCACTCGCTATTGAAGTCTTCTTTTAAATGTTTTTCTTTTAACACATATAACTCTGTCTAGTCTGTAAAGCTATGGTGTAGGCAGCTCAGGTGGTTTTAAAGTTGCGTTTCAAAGTATTAGAAGGGTAACAGACTTCAATGAGTCTTTTTTCTACACCATGCAGCAATGCATCAATATCTGGAATCTTGCCTTTGCATCACAATCATGAAATTCAGTGCAAACTGGAATAAGAGAAACCATGTCTTTTCAAGTCTTCACATGTATACATTTCTTTCCCCTCAGAACCTGTCTTTCTTCACCAGCCCTCCCCCTGCCACCTGGAGCCAGCTGTCTGAAGTACTGAGCTGGCAGTTTTCTTCGTTTGTTGGACGAGGTCTCAATAACGAACAACTCAGCATGCTGGGAGAGAAACTCCTGGGTAGGAGCAAGTAGAGTGATGTTGTTTTGGTCATATAGTGTCCTTATATGTACGTGATGTTTGTTTTGTTCTTAGTTCAGATTTTGTATTTTTTTTCCTACATCCACAAATGCACAAACCCCAGTTAACATCATGGAGGTAGTAATGAAAATAAGTTACATTCTGTAAAAATATAAGAATATAAAAACAAGCAATGACAACTATACCCGTTGATGGTCACTTTGACATTACGTTACTTTTTTTTAGGTCAACACATTTCCCGCAATGAGTGCCAGATTCACTGGTCAAAGTTCTGTAAGGTAAGCTATAAAAATCCATAGTATTTATTCTTGTTATTTATGTGATTATATAATCATTGGACTCTGACTCTGCTCTCCTATTATGTAAAGGAGCACCAATAACCAGCTGGAGTTTTTTTTTTGAAATGTTAAACGTGAAATGTATAATATCAATAAAATAAGACACTCCATATTTGGCATTTATTAGTTGTTTTGAACTGCTTTTATAATATAGGACCTAAACATTTCTTACCAGACAAAGTATGTTTGTTCCTCCCTAAGAAGGCAACTTGTTGTAATGTAAAATGTTCTTTAATATGCTTGAGACACTCAGAACAGCAATAGAGTAACAGATAACCGCAGCTACTGATGTGAGGGTAAACACTGAATATGATAGGTTTAGACTGCTGTATTGTTTTTAGCCTTTAAAAATAAGTTGCAATAAAAAGCAATGAAAGACAGCTATCTTTGGAGCTGAAGTTTACTGACACACATTTTTCAACGCAGGAGAACATACCTGGGAAGCCTTTCAGTTTCTGGCACTGGTTAGATTCAATACTGGAACTAATAAAGAAGTACCTCCTGCCTCTTTGGATAGATGGGTAAGTATTCGTTGAAATACAGTTTTTATAAACATTTTAGGTAGATACATGTTTTTTTCTCTTACAATGTCCACCATCAGAGTTTTAAATGCACAGTCTCTAGCTCAGCTACAGCCTAAACCAACTTGGTTTCGGCTGAATCATGAGATTGAAACAATAATATCTTGTCCCTCCTCATCCTAATTTGTAACACACGTCTGCCTGCCTCTTGTTTCATAAATGTTTTATTTTTGATTTTGACAGTAGTGTAAAATACTACAGATCTTTTTGATCAGATACATAGTTTCATAGCATCCAAGTACTTTTAGTTGTTTTTGTAAATCAAAGCCCAATGTGAATAATTTGATAACCGCCTTTTCAGATATATCATGGGGTTTGTGAGCAAGGAGACTGAGCGTGCCTTGCTGAAAGAGAAGGAGCCTGGGACCTTCCTGTTGAGATTCAGTGAGAGCCACTTAGGAGGAATCACCTTCACATGGGTGGATCAGTCGGAGAACGGTAAGCTCGCATTTTGTGCTGAAGATGGGTATTTGCATTGACGTAATAATTGTTGAAGTTTATTAATTCTGTGAAATCGGTGCAATGCAAGTTAGACGACAAAAACAAGCAACGAAAAATGTCTTGACAATGAAGTGGAATTATGTTGCTATTACTTTTGTTTCTGGAATAGGTACACATTATAATGTACGAATCTGTAAGTCAGGTTCTATTGTGAGTAGTTCAGAGAGGGAGTGGTTTCATATTTACAGGGTTAACACTCCATTCTGCACGTGTGAGTGACGTTGACCTCTGACTTGTTCTGTGTTGTAGGAGAAGTGAAGTTTAATTCAGTGGAGCCTTACACCAAGAGTCGTCTGACTGCACTGCCTTTCGCTGACATTATCAGAGACTACAAAGTGATAGTTGATAGAAACGTTCCGGAGAACCCCCTAAAGTTGCTCTACCCAGGCATCCCGAAAGATGAGGCTTTTGGAAAGCATTACAACAGTCAACCAAGTACAGGTAGGTTATTATTATTATTATTATTATTATTATTATTATTATTATTATTATTATTATTATTTTGTCTACCATGTGCTATGGTAGCCACTTCCTAATGAGTCACAACCCACAACCTGTTAATCAAAATATACTGTGGTAAATACTGGGCATACAGTATGTGATGATTTTAGCACCAAGGTTAATTCTCAAAAAGACGGCTACCAACAACTGATTAATTATACTTTTGTACTTCTATTTTTTCTTTACAGAATCACAGTACATTCCATCTGTTTTCATCCCAGTCTCCCAGTTGTAAGTAACTAAAACATTCTATTAACCAATTTATTAACAAAACCACATTGGGTCCTTTAACATAACATTGTGCTTCTTGTATTGTTTTAGTAGAAATGCTTCGACTGCCTCATTCTCCTCACTCGACCTGCTGCCCATGTCTCCTGGGATGTTCGATGAACTGACACAGAAACTCAGTCCTGTGGAGATCGAGACCGCTGTATGTCCTTCAGTTTTAACAAACAACAAGTTACACATAGTTTAACCGTTAGTATCTCCATATTCTATTTGAGATACTGGCTTCATATTTTTTTTTATTCCTGGATCATACTGACCAAGCGCTTAGAGACTTGGTTTCATATTCAGTACACTGTGTTTTCTGTAATTCTCCTGGTCAAGCTTTAGAACCCATTCAGTAAACAATATCATTTCAACAAGGACATTTATTTCAAACTTGGAACATGTAAATCAAATTTGGTAAGCGAAGTTATCACGCAACCAAAATGCTGAATTTTTACGGTTTTGAAAAATTCTGTCTTCTGCCACTAGGTGGTACTTAATGCTAAACATATGTACTTGTTTTTTTCAGATGAGTTCTCCATATTCAGAGTAATTTGGACTACCTGAGGAAGTGAGGACAATCTCTTCAACCATATGCACTTAAACCTTTTCTGGTATAAGCTCTGAAAACTTTCAGAAGTCTAGGATCTCAGATCATGCCTGAAATTACTTAATATATATTCTTTGAGCTAATTAAAATAATTCAAACAATTATACCAAGTGTGCACTTCCATTTACTGTCCATTGCAGATCTCGTCATGTTTGCCGTTTTGAAAGAAGCGTGGTACCATACAAGACTATAGAAAGTTCTCAGTTTGCACTAACACTTCCTAGGTCATTTCACCTCATTTGACAGCATGTGTCATTAGGGAAAATATTTTGTTGGTAATGATCCTAAAGGAGACATGGGGGGTTGCAAGGCCGTCTGGAAGTAAGGCATGCAAACAAAGCTATGAGAACTGCTTTTAGATCCTGCTTTTGTTGGGTATGCAGTTAGAACCCTTCCAAAAATCTCTAAAATGGATATTTAACTTCTCATTTAGCCATACTGACTTTTGGGGTCTTGGAGTCAGTTCTCATAAGAATATCAGGTGCCATATAGCAACAGTGTCAGTATGAGGCTGTTTCCCTGCCTTCTCTGGGTTTGAACCCTATTAAAGCACCATGGCGGTGTTGGGGAGGGATTGGTGTTGGCGTTTTTCAAATGAGGTAATGGCTCAACATTAGTTCATAACAGACAGATCTATAATATTGAAACAGGATATGGAATATGGAAGTATCTGAAATGTCTTTTTATAAACATGATTAATTCTCAGTGTTTTTAAATGTTGTCATGTCTTGTACAGATATTGTATATTTAAGTATATGAATATTTAAAATCAGCCTTCAAGTACTGCTGGTAGATGCATTGTATTGTGTTTATGCATTCAAAGATTTTAAGCGAATTGTTAAAATGTTACATAATACTGTAAACACAGTATATTATTTGCTTATATATAGATATATTAGTAACATCATGTCTACATTTATTCAAATGTACATGTATGCTTTTTTGTTTTGTTTGTTTTTGTAGTGTCTGAATGTATTTTTTCAATTTTAAATTTCAAATGTAAGGTGAAATTGCCATTTTTTATATTTTCATTAGAAACACTGACAATATAGGAGTTTGACTTTTGATATGTAGTAGGGGTCACATTTGTTTATTGCTGTTGGTGTTATCTTGATATCCATCCATAAGGTTTCCTTCAATTCAAACTATTGCTCAGTTACTTTAATTTTTACAAAGCAGAAAAGTTGCCTTTGTAGAGCTGGGGTCTTTCTTTTTTTTTACTTTTTTTTTTATAAATTTAGTCATTGCCAATTATTTTTATTATTTTCTCCCAATTTAGAATGGCCAATTATTTTTTTAAGCTCAGCTCACCGCTACCACCCCTGCGCTGACTCGGGAGGGCGAAGACGAACACACGCTGTCCTCCGATGCGTGTGCCGTCAGCCTACCGCTTTTTTTCATACTGCGGACTCACCATGCAGCCACCCAAGAGGTACAGCGTCGGAGGACAACGCAGCTCTGGGCAGCTTACAGGCAAGCCCGCAGGCGCCAGACTGCCAGACTACAGGGGTTGCTGGTGCGTGGTGAGCCGAGGACACCCTGGTCGACCTAGCCCTCCCTCCCCCCGGGCAGCACTCGGCCAATTGAGCGCCGCCCCCTGGGAGCTCCCGTCCACTGTCGGCAGTGGAATAGCCTGGACTCAAACTCACGATGTCCAGACTATAGAGCGCATCCTGCACTCCACGTGGAGAGCCTTTACTGGATGCGCCACTCGGGAGCCCCAAGCTGGGGTCTTTCAATGACGTGACAAGCTGGGGTCTTTCCATGACGTGATTAGGCACTATCATTTCCAACATTACAGATTCATTTGTACTGTGTTGTATTGTAGTAAGGTGTATTTTAATTTTCGTGATCGTGTTTTTAATGAACTTAAGGTGTAAGCAAATTTGAAATAAATAAATATGATTAAAAGGGGGTTTGTGTATGAAATGTGTGTACTGTAGCTTTGACAATAAAATGCAATCTAAATCTAAAGCTTTTAAACTCTTGTGTGCAAACCAAAGTAAACTGAAATTATTACAGTAGACTCAATTATCCAGTCTTTGATCAACTTTACTGTCTAATCAGCTGAACGCACCTGTAATCACGCGATGAATTGCGTGTGGTGAGCACACAACTTCTGCTGTTAAAATGGTTACAAGAAAGGACCAGCACACTGAGGCAAATGAAAGTTACAGAATTACTCAGACCACCAAAGCCTTAGATAGAGCATTGTGTGCTTTAAATTGTTGCAGTTAAACAACTTTAAAAAGTCACCTTGTTCTTGATTTTTCTTCTATTTTGTCATCAATTAATTTTAATTGCATGTTAATATAATGCTTTAACAGCAAGTATCAAAGTATAGAAACATTTTACTGAATTTTTGAAGTTTAATGATTCTTAAAGTTCTGTAATGTGTTCTTTAATTACAATATTTCATTACCTTAACTGTAGGTGTTAAAGTTTTACTGAATTGCATTAATTTAATGATTTGTACAGCTTTGTAATTTTGTATGCTTAATGTGATAGAATAGGTTACTAGCTATATATCATCAGTAGGTACTTCTATACTAAGTGTGTTACTTGTGTATGTTAACTTTATTAAAGGTACAGTAACTGTTATTAATACCTGTTTGGTTACCCATACACATCGATTATGCTAAATAGTAAAGGTCCCAATTAGTTTGGATAATTGACTCTCTACTCTATGCATATTTTACCTTGGAAGAATTTCGGATGAGACATCCTGTAAGTCGCTTTGGATAAAAGCATCTGCTAAATGACTAAATAATAATAATACTAATAATAATAATAATAATAATTCTTAAATTTAGTCGAACAAACTGACAGATTATAATTATATAATAACTGATAAGCAATTTCTTTCAATGGGCTCATCTGGTTGATATTTCCTGTATTACACAGTTGGTTGATACAGGAAACACTTGCTCATTAACACCAGCAACAGAGCATAACCCCGGCGCGAGCTGTCAAACTGAAAGGAATTCCACCCATACCTCACATGACGTCTTCTCTCGCTCGTTTCTCAGCCGGAAAAACATTGCTCACCAGAGATTATAAAAACTACTGCATGGGGTAGTGTGCAGGGTTGCCAACTGTGGTGTGCTTTTAAGTAATAGTTAGCAAAACAATTACATTCGTTTAGCGACAGATCACCCACTTTACACTCAAGTTACATGCTCATTAAAATCAATTAATTTGTGGTTGAGGCACGAGTTAAAAAACCTGACCTGGCTTAAAGTGTCTGTAAATTCTGGAGCCAGTTGGCAACCCTGGTAGTGTGTGATAAATAATAATTGAATACACACCCTCATGGTGGGATGCTTGAATAAACGTTGGGTGGGCATTACATTATTATATCACACACTACCCTGTGCATCATTCTCTATGCAATCAGCACAAACTTGTTTTAATATACAGTAATCCGTAGTGTATCTGACTGCGGTGGGACCAGAATAAAGGCAGATATGTAAAACGTCAGATAAATGAATCCTGTTTTAAATACCAGTCACAGCTGTAACAATTACTATAGTCACACAATTATTGTTTTGAGATACTTTTTGCAGAGTTGGTCTTTTGCTCAGATGGTATCCCACTTGGGATTTGAACCCAAGACCTTGTGGTTATGAGTGCAGAGCCTTAACCACTGCACCACACTCCTCCCACCCTGTTCTGTGGGCTTGGACTGGGTCCCACTGGCTCTTCCTCCCCTGCCCATCAGGGGCTACGTCCTCCCCTTTAGCGACTCAGAGATTGAGTCGGGCTTTTACAGGTAATCTCAATTCATTGTTGGAGTTTACCAAGCTGAAACAAATCCAAACGTGTGGGTAACAAACCCCTGTCCATAAAATGTTGTTAGGACATAACATTGATTAGTTATTTCAATTTAAATGATATACTGTCATATTGACATTGGATGTTATACAAAACACAGAATGCTGAGTTCTCCCCCTGTCACAAAACTCAACATGTTTGGGCTAGCTCATAGATTAGAGTAGACTACTCTAGAATATCAGATTTATAGATTTGGAACATTACAATATAAGGAAATTAACATTGGAAACAAGGTGCCCGTATAGTATATATTACAATGATAAGTTGTAATATAATATTGCAAAGTAAACCTAAATAAAAAATAAAAAATGAATGTGTTTTATGAAATATTTTCACAAATCTCTGTAAGTTAATTATATATATATATATATATATATATATATATATATATATATATATATATATATATATATATATATATATATATATATATATATAGTTACTATGACAGTACAGTATAGACAACAATTTTAAACTGACAAAATAAACTAAAATACTAAATTAGAAGAACCCCAAAAAATGCACACTTATTTTTATTACTAATCGTGCATGAAAGTTTTGTTACGGCAGTACAGAGGACCATATGGTTCAAGTTTTCTAAATCGAAATATACAATTTTTGGCTGTAGTCCAAGTTTCGTTTCACGGTTTCCTCGCAAAGCCACTAACTCACAGATGTTATTGCTTTCTCGGAAACCTCGTGGTTATATTGTTGCTCTTACCTCAGTTAGCCTCACTCCCACTCGCAGCTACGAGAGTAAAAGGTACACGCTTTTTTTTTTTTTTTTTATTGAGACAAACTGTTAGGGTGTGTTTTGTTTACAGTTGGGTGGGTTTGCCACGTGGTTAGTCCTGCTCAGGTTAGTATTGTTTTTGAGTCTTTAATTCTATTATTTCTCTGAAAGGCGGAAATTCATGTATATACACAGGCCAAGGCAATCCACACACAGGCAGAGGGGCAGGCGCAAACCCAGGACCTATCGCACTAAAGCATAGCGCCGAGACATCTGTACAAAAGAGCCTTCTCTTTTCAGTCCGCGAAAGGTCCCTGGTTCGCACCTCCTCTCAGTCTCAGTCTTCCCCCGTGCATGCTACAATATATTCCCAAAATAGTCAACCTATGGTGAAGCGTAAGTAATTCCGTTATTATAGTAACGGAAAATAAGTACTGAATATCAATAGTCCAGTGGATAGACTAATCTATAGGAAGTGACATTACGCACTGGCTTCTCAAAATCCATGGGGTCAAAACATGTATAAATCGAAATACCACCGCCCTTTTAGCCCTTACAGTAATCTCGATACGGTTTGCTCTCCCAGGCGATTGTTTGACCCACTACAGTGGCGTGCAGTCTATATATGCAACACATGCGTTGGAATATTTATTCCCCAACATTTTTAAGAATATGATAGAAACATGTTTATTCTACAACATTTTGAAGTACATGATAACCCTGTATGCAAGCAATCTGTTCGCCTCGGGAGTCTGTTGTGGTCAAGGCATACAACGCAACGTGCACCTCACGGTGCGCTGCAAAACATTGGCAAGGCATCCTTGACTGAAAACTGAGTGACGCGCAAACCGTTGTCGTCAGAATCAAAATGTAAAACTTAGAGAAAAGTTTGTTGACTAATCTGCAAGAGACTTTGCAACAAAAACAGAAATGATAAAAAAAAAAACAAGTCCAAAACCAAAATGGCAAGTAGTAAGTACTTACAGAAAAGCAGGGAAAGAGTTGAAAAGGTATTTCTGCGATCTCAGGTATTTGGTTTATTGAATCCCTGTTATTAGCCTACATTATAAGAAAATGTTTGTTATCTAAAAGTTGTGAATGCTTTGCTAAGTCTCTGCATGCCACTGCCACCTGCCCACTTATGAACATCACTAAATACATTAAAATGCAGTGGCTATAGAGGTTGTCAGGTTATCAGTATTATAACTACAGAGCGAAATATATTGATTCTGGTGTTTTTCTGACAGCATCACATAGTGTTGAGTACCAGCCCAGTACCTTTATACAGACAAAGTTATGAGTGAGTGCACAGCCAACATACATAACCAGGTTGTATAATGGCTTGCTGTAAAAATATAGTTACAGCAAGGTTATGGTGGTGCTAATATGTATATTTAAATATTTAAGAATTCATCCCTTCCAAAATATTTTCTAATCAAAAGATGTCTACTAATACAATAGAAACTTGACACCTTTGGAAAAAGGTATATACTATATAACCATATTTATCATATAAAAATACTATTCAAGCCTTGTCAAAAAATATCATCCATATAAGCTACTACTTACATTTTATGATCATAAAAGAACCAAACTAATATAAAAAAAGAAAATAATATACAATATTTATTACAATTATGACCAAGAAATGGGTAACGCGTTAAAATGTCTGTAATCCCAATGTAACTAACACATGATTTCCTACTGATTTCAAATAAAATTCCTATTGAATTGAAGTCATAAGCATGAGTTCATGACATACTTTTCATGACTTTATAACATTTCCCATAATACACATGAAATAATCATGAACATCCACTTATTTTGAAGTGTTACAAAGACAGGTTGTTATTTTCAACCAGGCAGAAATCAGTATAAAATAATTTGTTATAGAAGTGTGTGTCCTTTTAATTGTGAGACTAATTAGTCAGCACTTTTGAATGAGAGGTGTAGGATGAAACAATATGACTGGACACATGCAACTTCTCTCAACACAATTTTGCTACAGTACATTTATGAAAACGACGTTAATGCATTTCATTCTGATGAAATGCATGTATACAAGATTAGCGATAATTCTGCTTAGTTTTGTGTGGTGTCTGGCAAACGAAACAAGCCTATTATTATACCATGACCAATACCTCTACCTTAACACGTGCTACGAAACTTAAACGCAATCTAATAGTTTCTATTTCTCATGCAGCTTGCTGTGTCAGTGGTCAGCAAATGAGGGAGGAAGGACGCTTATGAGAACAGCTTCAGCCTTCTCCCAAACCTAGAAAGCCCGCCTTCTCCTTGTTACAATTGGCCTTTGAAGGTCGGGGAGGGTGTCATAAAGCAAACCGTGAGACTTGGTTGGCTGAGACCGGTGTGACACCTGTATTTTTCTGTACAGTATATTGGCTTTTATTTAGACAGAGTTCCTCATACTTAGTTTCATTTTTGCACCGTGAGCGCACGACCAGTTCTGAAGACTTTGAAGTTCAGTGAACTTTTGACGAACGGAGGGTGAGACGTAGGGTAGCTGCTTCTGCTGTTTAACGTTTTCTGAGATATAATATATATATATATATATATATATATATATATATATATATATATATATATATATATATATATATATATATATATATATATATATATATAAGTTAAGTTTAGGGTGCACTTGATTTTTTCTCATGCAATTGTAACGTTTCTAATGTCATTATTAAATTATACATGTTTATGTATAATTCGAGTTGAGTACCCTGAAATTCTGTCCCTCAGTCTTCAAGTACAGTTTATGTCTGCCAGCCAAAAAAAAGTGCTGCAGAAAGTTTCATTGTATTAGTTCAAGACAGTAGGAATGATTATGTAAAAGTATTTGGCTAACTACTACCATTGTCTGGCTATTTGAACCAAGCAACGGTTACAGTTAAACTAGATGGGTTGGGGGCAAATTATTAAATATAAACAGCAGAACGTGTCCATTTATTGGCATCCATTTAGTCAAAGAAAACAGTCTTATCGTTTCAATTTGAACAGATTGATTTAATTAATGCCTAGTTATCCTGACTTTTTAAGAGCTTCAAATTATGTTGCGAATGCGGCTTGAATTCAGAACTTAAAATGCTATAGTACTGTAGCTGGTTAAAAATCATGTATGTGTCAAGACCGTTTTAAACTACGGTATGCTGTTTAAGTATTTTTACTGTTTGTAAATGCTTGAAAGTGTGTCGGTATTCAGACCTGACGCTCTCTCTCATTAAAATATATTCTTAATATTTTTGGGGAATGGGTGGTTATTTGTAGCTGCTGTTGTTCATATAGTTACAAGGGCAAAAACACAGTTAACTTCCACCCTTTAGCATGTTGATTTAAGAAAGATTATTACTTGTTGTGAATACAGCAAAATTCTGTATTCTGTGGGATGCAAGGTACAGTCTTATATATGTGACACCTTGTATTTTTCTGTGGGTGTGTTTTTTAGTGATGACATTTTTCTCACAAGAAATTATACGGTGTAAAATGTGTCCATAAGGGCTAACATCTGTTACTGGTTGAATCGATCTCCAATGCAGATTTATGTATTATTTATTTATTTTACAGCAAAATGACTCTGTGGTATCAGCTGCAGCAGCTGGAGTCAAAGTATCTGGAGCAAGTTGATCAACTCTACGATGACAGCTTTCCAATGGAAATTAGACAGTACCTAAGCCAGTGGATTGAGAGCCAAGACTGGTAAGAGCATGTTTTAAGAAAAGTGTACTTTTAATCATAAATATTATTTCATAGAAAGTAAACTTGGTACTGGTGTGAAATATATCTTTACTAAAGTATTGATGAGCTTTAGATTCACTTTGTATTGTTTTCTATTTTGTCTAGAGCAAGACATTTTAATTCTTCCGTCCACTTGGGGGGAGGGTTTTGCAAGGAGGTGATTAATGGTTACACTCTGTGGTACCTGATGCACTTAAGCCGGTCCACTCCTGAGCGGTCAGTTGTGCAAATGAGTCACATTTGCAAACAGTTGCAAGCACTTGCTTAACAGGTTGCTAACAGTAGAGACAAGCTATACTTTCAAGCATTTGTAGTGACGTTTTTAGCACGTGCACGGTTGCGAAATATGATTGGTTGTTACTCTCCTTACTGTTGTTTACTTTTCTGTGGTAAAGAGGCGGTACCTTTAAAAATATGTCAACTATTTTATTATGTCAGCTATATGCCCTGTGTTTCTGACGACGTCTCAGCCAAGGTCTTGTCCGGCATTTATGTGGCATCGCTTCTGCTTTTAATATCGCATTTAAAATAACTACAGATGAGACGACTATAACAGCCGGTTCTTCATCGGTAATTAGTGAAGTCGTCGTTACTGACAGACTGAAGGAAAGTACAAGCACCAGCAGGGCCAGCATTGCCAGAAAAAAAGAAATCTACACACACTTCTAAACATGGGAAACTTGTTGAGCAACTAGTTGCTCAGGTGTGGACAAAAGAGTTGCAGGCAATTAAGTCGTGCAATTTTATTGGTTGCGCAGCTGATCCCTCAGGTGTGGACCTGGCTTTAGAGTGTAGATTTATACTGAGAATTCTACTGAGGTCACGGGGTCCTTAAACCTCTCAGTTTGAAAAAGTTAGGCGACTGGTGACTGAAACAGAAAATGGCATACAAAATGAATCTAAGCAAGAATAAGAAGAATGCAAAGAGAGTTACCCTTGGTAAATCAGAAGTAAATCCATACTGTTTCTTTTCAGGAATTGTGTTTGACTATCAGTTTTAGTTTTGCATATAACATAACCTATTCTAAAGCCATCAGCACCTTGATCTGTGTAGCAGGTGGCAATCTGATATTGTGATATGTTCCTAGTTTTGACACACCTTGTAGTTATCAATCTGATACTGAAATTAATATACCTGTAATTTAATACTTTTAGGGAACTTGCAGCCACAAATGATTCTCTGGCCACCCTGCGGTTTCATGACCTGCTTTCACAATTAGATGACCAATACAGTCGCTTTACATTGGATAACAACTTCCTGATGCAGCACAATATCCGGAAAATAAAACGCAATCTCCAGGTACTCACAATCAAACAAGTTGACTACAGAAAAGTATACTGTGGAATATCATGGTAAATTCATAGAATGACTAAGAAAACTGCCGTTTTGCTTGTCTGTTTGGATATATTTAGTCCAGTACTACAATTATAATTAGTGCTGGGACGAATACAGGATTTTCATGTTCGGATATTCGCTCATAATTTAAATAGTCGTTCGTTTTTCAAAAAGTAATAAAAGCCGTTATATTGCTCAGAACACAGGCAGAGACAGCATAGCAGTTGGGGCAGGGTGCGTGGCCGTGGCCCTTGTGTGTGTGCCTTTATTTCACACAAGACCTTGCAATATGTAACACGTTAAAATAGAAAAATATCCCAGGAGTAAAGAATAATTTGTGAATTAACTACAAAACAAAGAATGCCAAATAGCAGTTCAATTTAAACGTTGTTTTGTTTATTCCAGAAATAAATAGTACATAAAGGCACCGCATTTTATTTATTTATTTTTTTTCATTCCTTGCCATTGCCGTTTCTTCACAGTAAACAGTGGTCATAGACACGTTTTCATAAACTAATAACATGTAAACGAAAACTAAAATTTAAACTTCAAACACTTCCAATAAAACAAACGCAGAAATGGCGTTGTAAAATGAAGGTGAAAAAAACTACCTACTGTTTTAAGTAGACTGAATAACCCAAACAGTCACATAGTAGGCCAATATTTAAAGTTCTACAAGAATGCAACCATATCTGTCATCTAAGCATCTGATATGCCATCAGTACGGTTAACCAGGTTATGTTTCAAGGTTATGTTTCATCGGTGCAAGTTAAGTGGTATGAAATTATCCTCTTATGTCTTCAATTGCTGAATTAATTGAATCCTGCATTGTATGACCTTATAAATTATAAGGTTACAATCACAATCGAACTGTTTTGAAAATGAAAGCTATATATACAGTACTGTGCAAAAGTTTTAGGCAGGTGTGAAAAAATGCTGTAAAGTAAGAATGCTTTCAAAAATAGACATGTTAATAGATTATATTTATCAATTAACTAAATGCAAAGTGAGTGAAAGGAAGAAAAATCTAAATCAAATCCATATTTGGTGTGACAGCCCTTTGCCTTCAAAACAGCATCAATTCTTCTAGGTACACTTGCACAAAGTCAGGGATTTTGTAGGCATATAGTCAGGTGTATGATTAAACAATTATAACAAACAGGTACAAATGATCATCAATTCAATATGTAGGTTGAAACACAATCATTAACTGAAACAGAAACAGCTGTGTAGGAGGAATAAAACTGGGTGAGGAACAGCCAAACTCAGCTAACAAGGTGAGGTTGCTGAAGACAGTTTACTGTCAAAAGTCATACACCATGGCAAGACTGAGCACAGCAACAAGACACAAGGTAGTTATACTGCATCAGCAAGGTCTCTCCCAGGCAGAAATTTCAAGGCAGACAGGGGTTTCCAGATGTGCTGTCCAAGCTCTTTTGAAGAAGCACAAAGAAACGGGCAACGTTGAGGACCGAGACGAAAGTGGTCGGCCAAGGAAACTTACTGCAGCAGATGAAAGACACATCATGCTTACTTCCCTTCGCAATCGGAAGATGTCCAGCAGTGCCATCGGCTCAGAACTGGCAGAAAACAGTGGGACCCTGGTACACCCATCTACTGTCCGGAGAAGTCTGGTCAGAAGTGGCCTTCATGGAAGACTTGCGGCCAAAAAGCCATACCTCCAACATGGAAACAAGGCCAAGCGACTCAACTATGCACGAAAACACAGGAACTGGGGTGCGGATAAATGGCAGCAGGTGCTCTGGACTGATGAGTCAAAATTTGAAATATTTGGCTGTAGCAGAAGGCAGTTTGTTCACGATGGGCTGGAGAGCGCATACATGAATGAGTGTCTGCAGGCAACAGTGAAGCATGGTGGAGGTTCCTTGCAAGTTTGGGGCTGCATTTCTGCAAATGGAGTTGGGGATTTGGTCAGAATTAATGGTCTCCTCAATGCTGAGGAGTACAGGCAGATACTTATCCATCATGCAATACCATCAGGGAGGCATCTGATTGGCCCCAAATTTATTCTGCAGCATGACAATGACCCCAAACATACAGCGAAAGTCATTAAGAACTATCTTCAGCGTAAAGAAGAACAAGGAGTCCTGGAAGTGATGGTATGGCCCCCACAGAGCCCTGATCTCAAACATCATCGAAGTCTGTCTGGGATTACATGAAGAGAGAGAAGCAACTGAGGCTGCCTAAATCCACAGAAGAACTGTGGTTAGTTCTCCAAGATGTTTGGGCCAACCTACCTGCCGAAGTTCCTTCAAAACTGTGTGCAAGTGTACCTAGAAGAATTGATGCTTGATGCTGTTTTGAAGGCAAAGGGTGGTCACACCAAATATGGATTTGATTTAGATTTTTCTTCTGTTCATTCACTTTGCATTTAGTTAATTGATAAATATAATCTATTAACATGTCTATTTTGAAAGCATTCTTACTTTACAGCATTTTTCACACCTGCCTAAAACTTTTGCACAGTACTGTATATATATATATATATATATATATATATATATATATATATATAATTTGCCCCAAACCAACATTTTGTGTTAGAGCACACGTTTCACTAGTTAAACAGGAGAAGTACGCAAGGTAGTGATAATCTAATATAAAAGACAGATAATTAATGCACCTCAGGATTGTATTTCGTCTATTATTCGTACTGATAAAACAAGGAAGACGTTTCTTGGATTATGGTAACGTTATAGCTAGCTATTTGCTCCTGGGTTTTGTTTTTTTTCGTATCTACCTATTATGTGTTCATTTTTAGCGCGGGAGAAACCAGGGGTTGACATTATAAGAAAATAATCTCCATGACAGATTAAATTAGCATTTTAAGACACTGAATAAACTTATATCTTATAATTAAAATCATAATGTTTTTAACAGTTATTTAATTTTACTTTTGGTCTATAAAATAAACTTAATACCTTTTAAATTGTATCCACATTGTTCTGCACTGTAGGTATTTGTACTCCACTGTCCAATAAGATTTGCATTGTGGGCCTCGCACATATCTGCATGGGGTGGTACAAACCTCATTCATATATTGGGAAGCTATGCATTAGCAATGGTTTCCCGCTTTATGAAAGATAGCCTACTAATAATGTACGTGTTAAAAAAACGAATACCGGTAATTATGTACGTGTTCACGCAGTGTTGGTCCTATACTGCAGCATAATGTATCAGAAAAATGCTACTGCTTAAAAAAACTAGTAGCAAATTAAGTTTGGGGTAGCAACATGCTACCAAATATATGTTAAATTCGAGCCTTGATAATATATACATTCTATATAAAAATCACTACACAACATTTTCAGGAAGTTGAGTACTGCTTAAGCGAGGCATTTCAGAATGACATGCTTGTTTTTTTTTATGTCCCATGAATCGGGTACCCGGGCTGCATCCCAAACCATTCCCTTGCACCCTACACCCTTTGACAAGTGTACAATTCGCGTGACGTTTTACTGACGTCACAGAGTGTGCACTTGGGTGAGCGAGGGAGTAGGGTGTAGGGTGGAGCTAAAAGGGTTAAATGGGACGCACTTCAGCATCATCATTCAGCGCCTTTACCTTTGACTGAGCAAGAAGCTAGCAGTCTTTTGTTGTCAGATTGTAGTTTGGAAGAATGGTTGTAGCATTTTCACTATTTGAAAAACTTTGATATTGGTTAATAAAATAAAAACGTTGCCACATCTTACAAACATGTACTTCATAATGTAGCCTAATAATTACTTTTTTTGTTTGTTTTAAATAATATTTTAAATAATAAGATATATATTTTACTTTAAATCCAAAAGGTTATATATTTTGCTCTATGTTCAGTATCACTACGAAATGGCTAAAGGTTATACACTAATTTATCAATCACTGCAAAAACATATAATGGAAATGCTAAAAGTGTGCAGGCTACATAAAAGTTTCAAATGTCACTCCAAGCCCAGCTTCGTGGCGTTGCTTTTCCACTTGATGAGGACATTGTTTGCCGCACATAGCTGGATCAGTTTTAAGGTCTCTTCCTCTGTCCCTGTATTTTGTAAAATAATAATAATAATTTTGAAATATATTGCTCGCTTATATCATTGCTAGTTTTATCTAGTTCATTAATTAGTTAATTGATAAATAATTAATTCCAGCAATCGATATGTACAGAAAAGATTTTTCGCTGTACTTTCTAATCATATATTTAAATCGTGATCATAGATTTAAAAATATTAATTTTATTAGCTAAGCGACTCAATACAATATACATTTCACAAATAATTTGCTTGTTAAATAACTTAACAATATCTACAATTTCCTAGCTAACTACAGTTACATTACATTTATGTACAGCCGCGTCTGCCATATTTGAAAATTGTTCCCACTTGTCTCCGCCTTTAACGCAAAGAGTTCTGGGACTTCAGCACAAAAACACTACCGCAGAAGTCAACTGTTTTGTACACTGAGTCGAAGGGTGCAGTGAAGGGCAAGTAAAGCTCCTTCAGTCGTTCCCTTAAGATGGCGAACATAGTACTTCTGCCCCTCAAGGGAAGGTAACGAGTGAGCAAGGGTGCGGTTTGGGACACAGTCACAGTTCCTGCTTTGTGGCGCCGGTGTCGTGCAGAATTTTGCCTCTTGGGGAATTTTGCACTACTTTGAGATATGCACATGCGTGAGTGTTTCGTTGAAGTTGGTCAAGGGGCAACTCCGCAAGGGGCAAAATTCGGCATGACACTGGTGCCTGTGTTTATATGTATAAGATGCACCCCCTTTTGCTCACACATTGACATACGGACATGTTTTTTTACATATTTTGGGAACCGGAATCGGAATCGAAATACCCGGTTCGGAACCGATTCCAAAAATCTCATCAAATACAATCACTACTCACGCAGCACAACAAGTTTTTTGTCCCTGATGGCTTTTCATAGAGATCACTATGAGAGCACGCCCATAATCTGGTTTGTTTACTTTTTGCTGTCTAAAACTTTCAAATAGAGGCTCAAAAGCTGCTTTTTTGATCCTGTGTTTTTATTTATTTATTTATTTATTTATATATATATAAACATTCTGGTGAGGCGGTAAATAAGTGCAAGGTGGTTTTATTATTTGTAGTGAATAAGAACATCTTATTTTTGTATCCGAATACATGTAAAAAAATACTTGTTCGAATATTCGGATATTTGTCCATGCACTAATTATAATACATGTTATGTTACAGTTTTCGTTAAAACAGTCAAACAATAATCAATTATGTAGCATACTGCACTGTTTCTATTTAAAGATAAATAGTTAATTACTGGTATTATATAACAATGCTTAAGATGATTTATGAACTTGTTTTGTTTCCCTGTTTTTGCTCTTTTTATTTCATGTGTTTGCATAGGTTCACTTTCAGGAAGATCCGATCCAGATGGCAATGATCATTTGCAGCTGTCTGAAAGAAGAAGAGAAGATATTAGACATGGCCAAGAAAGCTGATCAGGTACTTTTTGAATGTTGAACTTGTACAGGTGGAGGCCGGTTTTCCACTCTGGGCAAATAACACAATTACTATGGAGGGGACAATTTGCTGCGAATTTCCCTTAGGAGAGTACATTTTTTAAAGATATTTTAGATTTTTAACCTCTCGATTTAGTGCCCTTCAGAAAGCAAGAAGAAATACATAAGCACATAAGAACATAAGAAAGTTTACAAACGAGAGGAGGCCATTCAGCCCATCTTGCTCGTTTGGTTGTTAGTAGCTTATTGATCCCAGAATCTCATCAAGCAGCTTCTTGAAGGATCCCAGGGTGTCAGCTTCAACAACATTACTGGGGAGTTGGTTCCAGACCCTCACAATTCTCTGTGAAAAAAAGTGCCTCCTATTTTCTGTTCTGAATGCCCCTTTATCAAATCTCCATTTGTGGATTTTGAATGTTTGAATCAGATCGCCGCGTAGTCTTCTTTGTTCAAGACTGAATAGATTCAGTTCTTTTAGTCTGTCTGCATACGACATGCCTTTTAAACCCGGGATAATTCTGGTTGCTCCTCTTTGCACTCTTTCTAGAGCAGCAATATCCTTTTTGTAACGAGGTAACCAGAACTGAACACAATATTCTAGGTGAGGTCTTACTAATGCATTGTAGAGTTTTAACATTACTTCCCTTGATTTAAATTCAACACTTCTCACAATATATCCGAGCATCTTGTTGGCCTTTTTTATAGCTTCCCCACATTGTCTAGATGAAGACATTTCTGAGTCAACATAAACTCCTAGGTCTTTTTCATAGTTCCCTTCTTCAATTTCAGTATCTCCCATATGATATTTATAATGCACATTTTTATTGCCTGCATGCAATACTTTACACTTTTCTCTATTAAATGTCATTTTCCATGTGTCTGCCCAGTTCTGAATGCTGTCTAGATCATTTTGAATGACCTTTGTTGCTGCAGCAGTGTTTGCCACTCCTCCTATTTTTGTGTCGTCTGCAAATTTAACAAGTTTGCTTACTATACCAGAATCTAAATCATTAATGTAGATTAGGAATAGCAGAGGACCTAACACTGATCCCTGTGGTACACCACTGGTTACCTCGCTCCATTTTGAGGTTTCTCCTCTAATCAGTACTTTCTGTTTTCTACATGTTACATATTACATGTCATATGCTTTGCAATTATCCATTGTCAATGTTGCATCCTCAAAAAAGTCAAGCAGGTTAGTTAGACACGATCTCCATTTCCTAAAACCATGCTGACTGTCTCCAAGGATATTGTTACCATATAGGTAATACATGTAGACATACTGCATTAATAAAATACTACTTTAGTGTTGCCACGGTAATGTTCCTTTTTGGGTTATTTGCAGTAGGTTTCAAGTACAGCCCTTGAAATATGCAGGAAAGGCTTGTGCGATTCGTCACTTGCACTGATGAATTTCTTACCGGTTTATTGAAAGTAGGTTTGATCCTAAAAATGGTGTCTTCTACCTTGAACTTGCTGATTCTAGAATCTGAACTACTGTGAAACTGGTGCAGATCACAGTCACCTGCTCTTACCAACCAGAAAATTCTAGAGAAGATGCACCTTGAATAAGCAGTCTAATTCAGAGGTAAAAGCCTGTTCAGATATTTCTGTGACAGGTCATTTCAGGTTTCTCTGGATTGTGGTCCTGATGAACCCTCCTAGCATCTATTGTGACAATGGTGGAAAGTAATGCCAGAGATATGTATAGTATATCTCTGTGTATAGTGACACCTGGCTCTGTGGATGGAAATAAAACATGACCTGCATTCACAGAGGGTAAATAACTTATACATACTGAAACTCATCAGTCCGATAAGATTAGAGAAGTGGTGAAAACTGAATTTTAACTATGTCTGTAACGCTTTGCAATGTGCTGTAGTTTTAAAAAACATTTGCTGAAAATGTTATTTCTTTGTAGAACAACATTGGGAGCACACAGAATACTGCAATGGTGGAGAAACAGAAGGAATTGGATTACAACGTGAGAGATATAAAGAACAGAGTTCAGGTAATTTCTTTATTTTACTCTTCAGAAAACATTTTGATCTGAGACGTTTGAAATTCAGTCACAATTAGGAAGGGATATGGATAAACTTTACTTTGTTTTTGGGAATATATAGCTGTCATTTGATTCTGGAATTCTTTGTCAATTGTGATTATGCACTTTTTAGGAAACAGAACAGAGGATTAAGTCACTTGAGGACCTGCAAGACGAACATGACTTCAAATACAAAACTCTGCAGAGCAGAGGTAAAATCATTACAGTTTAACGACTGCTTGTGTGCAACAGTACTATTCCGTTTTACAGCAAAACGTATTCATTCTGTGTAGTGAGCAGTTTGTGCACTTTCTTTCATAGTAAAACAGATTGCCCCGTACTGTTGTACTGTATAGTATTTGGTATTTTTATAACAACATGTTTTGTCTTGATAGAGCACGAATCAAGTGGCACAACCCCAATTGAAATCAAACGTGAAGAAATCATCATCAGAAACATGTTTATAGAACTGAACATGAAAAGAGAGGTATGCTTTTAGTAGCTTTTATAGTTCTACCTAGCTGATCAGTTCAAGTCTTCTGGAATGCTGGAATGTTCTCTAGTTGACTTGGATGTGTTTAATGGATGTGTGGCACAGTGGATTTTTTTTGCTTTTTTTAATGAGTAAGCCATTAAATAGTATTTCCTTTGATTTTAAAAGATGTATTTTGACACTATAAAGCAGCCAATAAAAATGTCTAAATAAAGCTAAACAAAATAAAGTCCAATAGACAACGTTTCAGCAGGTTCCTGCAGTGCTTTGGGGTTCTATTATAGCGAGACAGGTCTAATGTGGATTTAATAAAGCAGACCTCTTGTTCCGTATTTCTTAATTGTAGTTTAAACACCGAAGTCATATTTTGATCCGCCACTGTTTAGATTGCTAAAACAGACCCTGTCATGTTTAACAACAAGCTGCTTTGTGATTTGCCCCCCAGGATGTAGTGTGTAAAATAGCAGAAGCCTTGAATCTCACAGAACATGTTCAGACTGCCCTGATAACAGAGGAGCTTGTGGAGTGGAAACGTCGCCAGCAGATTGCTTGCATTGGAGGGCCTCCAAACGCATGCCTGGACCAACTGCAGACTTGGTGAGCCACAGCCCTTTTGTGTACATCCTTTGTGACCCTATATAATCCATCAGTGTGGCACCCAGGCTATGCTGCATATTACTGGTCTGCTAAAACTGTGAACGATACATTTTAATTGATTTTAGGAAAACTTTATGGTTGTATACCACCTTCCAAATGATTTCAATACCAGGTTATAAATATTGTATACATATTTAAGTTCCAACTTAAATTACATGTCAAGCCAATGTGGCTCTAATACTAAGTGGTGACTGGGGAAGCACAGAATATCTTTAAGAATACACCTATAAACCCATAAGGTTTAGGCTAAAATATTAAGGATATACTGTGCTGACCCAAATAAAACATGTTGCCTAGGTAATACAAGGGCTATGGGTTTTGAAAACCTACCTTTTACATGTTAGTTGAGATATGACAGTAATCTAAATATACAGTACTTGCATGGCTAAAATGACATATTTGTTGACATATGGGTCACAATACAGTAATATCAGTCACAGGTAACAAGAGATGGACTATAGTACTTTGGATGCTGTACGGTATGTAATATATAATGTGTAATACTGATGGAATATTTTCTGATAAGGTTAAAATTGAACATGGTAATAAATGCAAGTGTACTGGTATTCATCATTTCAGTGTCTCCTCTGTGTATTCGTTCTTTTAAGCACCGTATAACCACCAAACATGCACTCCAGGTTTACAATAGTGGCCGAAAGTCTGCAGCAGGTCCGACAGCAGTTAAAGAAGTTGGAGGAGCTGGAGCAGAAGTACACATACGAGAACGACCCAATCACACGGAAGAAGCATTCCCTGGAGGACAGAGCACAGCTGCTGTTCCGCAGTCTAATTCAGAGGTAAAAGCCTGTTCAGATATTTGAAATCACATGTTTGTAACGTGCCATGCCTGTAAGTTTATGACAACAATGCTTGCAACCTTCTCGTCACATTGTGATAGAGGAAGTCTTATGCTGTCTGTATAATCAAGTTCCTGTTTTGAGTATTGGAATCCAATATTTAGTTAAGATGGAAACAATGATTTCCTTTTTGTTAATCTCATTTTCCTATTTGGGGAAAACAATGTATTTATTTATTTATTTATTTATTAAATAGGATATGTTACAAAATAAGAAACAAATACCTGTGTATTGATTTCACAATCTGGAATAATTTACCTTTAAAACTATACTAGTTTTGAGATAACTGCACTTCTTTTTTATTGATTGCTCAATTACAATATTAAAAAACGGTGGTAACAGTTTTGTAAAATGGTATAAATAGCTAAAATGGTTATTGCTTCACACTGTTTTCAGTTTGTTTGTGGTAGAAGTGCAAAGAAAGCACTTTAACTGTGGTCAGTGTACACTTGTCTGTTTCAGTTCTTTTGTGGTGGAGAGGCAACCCTGCATGCCAACTCACCCTCAGAGACCCCTGGTCTTGAAGACAGGGGTGCAGTTCACTGTGAAGCTAAGGTTAGTAAAAGCAAGACAAGTGTTTCTGAATATCACAGCCCTGCATCTATCCATGTGAACGTGGTATTTTAGATTAATAATTACTGTTCCTTGGTGAACTGGCTCACATACATGGGCACTGAGCAACGTGATAGTACAAGGCACTTTGCATTGTAATTAAAATTAACCAAATATGGTAAATGCAGTTACTTCGTCACAGTAGCCAAGGTGGACTATTTCTCCACAAATTGGTGTCCTAAAATGCATAGGCCTTCATTACTGATTGAATGAGATGATTGAAGCAGGCGACATTATATTTTGTTGTTATTAGTTTTTAGTAATTTTTCCTTTTTTACTAACTTTTTTTTTTAGGCTCCTGGTTAAACTTCATGAACTGAATTATCAGCTGCGTGTTAAAGGATCATTTGATAAGTATGTAATAAACATTCAAGCCATTGCTGTGACTGCAGAAGCACATAGTTTAGCCACAGTTCAAACAATTAGCTTACTCAGAAAATATTTTATAAAAAGCACGACTGGGTAAAATATCCGAGTGGGTTGCTTTGATATATATTACATCTTAATTTAACCCTTGGATATTTTATTGATTGATTGTGTACAGTAACCCTGCATAGTGTAAGTTTACAGTATGTTGTCATATAAGCACTTTGTGTGTTTTGCAGATTGTTGTCAATGCTTTAGTCTATTGACAGTAAAATGTAAAATTAGATACTTATAAAAAAAGGAAACTATCCTGCAATATTTAATTTGGGTTAATATAATGACTGACAGCTGCATCATAGGCTTAGCTAGTGTGTGCTCTATCTATAACATATATAAGAAATGCTAACATGCTTATATGTAATGTGCAGCCTTAACATTTATAAGAAACGCTTTCAATCTTTGCCTTGTTTTCAGAGATGTGAATGAGAAGAGTGCTGTGAAAGGGTACGTATTAAAACGTACTAAAAATAATCAAGATTTGGGAAAGGTTTATTTGTTTGATTTTATTATAATGTACATTTGTCATCTGACTGCAGATTCAGAAAGTTTAACATTCTTGGGACCAGTACAAAAGTAATGAACATGGAAGAGTCAACAAATGGAAGTTTAGCTGCTGAGTTCAGACATCTGGTAAGTGTTATTTAAAAGATAATTAAAAATATAGTAGCTCCACACATTACCGTATCCCTCCTTTACTCTGCACTGTACGTAAATGACACCATTGTCAGCTTGTGGATACAAATGTTACCTCCACTTCGAACAGAATTCCTGTTGAAGACAAAAGTTCAGGGAAGAAAAAATCATGTAAATGGAAGTTTTTACTGGTTGAACTAAATTGAATAAAGAAAGTTCAGAGTGGAACAGTGTGGAATGTGAGGTTTTTGTCCTTCCTACTGAATTGATGTGTGTCTTCTGTGTTTTAGGAAGTCCAACAGTTAAGATAGCTATTTCTAGAAAACGAATCACTGTCTCTTGTGCGTCATGGTTTACTAAAACATGCAACTTTCACATTGCAGCAACTGAAAGAGCAGAAAAACACAGGAAGCAGAACCAGCGAGGTACAGTGACTTTCTATGTTTCAGTGCAGGTGATTTCAGGTTGTGACACACCTCCAGTGAGCAGTTTGTATTTTATTTTGAAAACCTGTGTTATTTCAGGGTCCTCTCATTGTGACTGAGGAGCTCCACTCTATCAGCTTTGAGACACAGCTCTGCCAGCCTGGACTGGTAATAGATTTAGAGGTAAGCTTTCTTTCTGTTCCCATTTGCTAGTAAAAATATTTAAGTAGATTATTATATTTAAAAAAAAATAAGTCCACTTTATAGATTACCTTTGTTCATTTCGTTTTCAGTACTGCTTAGTTCTTTATTTAGTGCTGCTGCATGCCTCCAGTCATTTAAAGCAACCATAATGCTAGGTCAAATTACAAATGTTTCAGTTAATACAACTTTAGATTTTTTATGGAGTTGCTTCAACCACTGAATCTCAGAAAGAACTTGCTCTTGTTGTTTTAAAGGATGCTGTGGATAAGGGTGATTGAATGTTGCTCTTAAACATGACCGTGTTTTCTTTTTAACTTGCCAGACATCCTCTCTTCCTCTGGTGGTTATCTCTAATGTAAGCCAGCTTCCCAGTGGCTGGGCCTCCATTCTGTGGTACAACATGTTGACTAATGAGCCCAAGGTAGGACTCCAGCACTAAACTTGTTCATGTATTGAAGTTAATTAATTCTATAACTGGCAGCAACATGACTTTTATAATATCTTTATTTGTATCTGTATTCATATAGTGATACAGTATGTTGCTTTGAGACAATTGTACTACTCGGTCTTAGCTGAGACCTGGGAGTAATCTTTGATTGTCTGCCAGCTTTATGTTTTCTGAAGACTGTAATAAGACTAATTGATTCCACTGGTTCATTCTCAGAATCTGTCCTTCTTCCTGACCCCCCCTGCTGCCAGATGGAGCCAGCTGTCTGAGGTTCTGAGCTGGCAGTTCTCTTCAGTCACCAAACGAGGGCTCAACTCTGAGCAGCTCACCATGCTGGGGGAGAAACTGCTTGGTAAACACAGATACAACAGCTACAGAACTTTGTTACATGATTCGTAGTGGTAATACCTTTGCAGGTGCAATGGCAATCTACACCATGAAGAATTAATTATACAACAATATTCATGTTTAGTGTATGGTGCAATACTGCCTGCAACAGAACAACTAAGAGAAGACTACCTTTTGTGTGATATTACTGGAAACGGAGAGCGTGTTGAGACCTGTATAATACTGTCATTTACGTGCATATTACAGGTCCTAATGCCAGTAACCCCGAAGGCCTAATTCCCTGGACCAAGTTTTGCAAGGTGGGTTTAAGTAAATTATAAATAACATGAATGTTTGTTTGTTTTTTTAAATTTAGTAGTCGCCAGTTATTTTTTATTTTTCTACCCAATTTAGTAGTGTCCAATTATTTTGTTTAGCTCAGCTCACTGCTACCACCCCCGCACTGACTCGGGAGGGGTGAAGACGAACACACGCTGTCCTCCGAAGTGTGTGCCGTTAGCCGCCCGCTTTTTAACGCACTGCAGACTCACCATGCAGCCACCCAGAGCTACAGCGTCGTAGGACAACGCAGCCCTGGGCAGCTTACAGGCAAGACCGCAGGCACCTGGCCAGACCACAGGGGTCGCTGGTGCGCGGTGAGCCGACGACACCTTGGCTGACCTAACCCTCCCTCCTCCCTGGGCGGCGCTCGGCCAATTGTGCGCCACCCCTTGGGAACTCCAGTCCTCGGTCGGTAAAGGAATAGCCTGGACTCGAACCAACAACGTCCAGACTATAGGGCGCATCCTGCACTCTACACGAGTGCTTTTACTGGATGCGCCACTCGGGAGCCCCAAGAATGTTTTTTTTATATATTTTTTTATTCTGTTTTCTTTATATAATGAATACTTTTTCAATTAAAATGGGAAGACAGTATAACAAGAGTTGACTGTAAATAAATTCACAGATTTAGAAGTGTAAGCAGCACTGTGTTTAAGATGTCTGGCTTATTGTAAGCACACCTATTGAATTTTACATCTTGGTATCTGCTTGTCTGAATCCCATTCAAATTCCCATTGATGTTTGCTCTTTTAATTTATTCCACGTACTCTCAATGTAGGTGGCAGTGAGCACCGATTGTCTGTGCTATTGAAGGTTATATTTTTGTTATTTCTGACCCTAATGTGGTGAACTTGCACATACAAAAACATCAGTATTAAAGAACTATTAAGGTGGTTGCTTTCCAAAAGTCTATAAAAGGGGTTTATGAGGACCATTGAATACATGTACTTGCTTATTGGCAGGGCACTTGTGGTAGTTTTGGGTTTTAATACTGAACATGTTTTAGTGTTTTTTTTTTTTTGGTTTTTTTAAATTTCTTTTAAGGAGAATGTAAATGAAAAATCCTTCTGGTTATGGATTGAAGGGATCCTGGAGCTCATTAAAAAGCACCTTCTGGCACTGTGGAATGATGGGTAAGAATCTAATATGAGACAGAACTAGATCAGGAAGGAACCTGTTTAGTCAGGCTTGGATTGAATCTAAATGATGCCTCCACCATTGTAGCATTACAGAGATGGGGTATTTTAACCACAAGCAATTTTAGAGAAACTACAACAGTGCAAGGATTGAACTGATCTTGTTATAGCAATAATGTTTTGACCTAAAAAAAAAAGGTTGGAGTCTTCTAACTGTATTTAATGGTGTGGTTTCCTTTTTTAGATGCATCATGGGGTTTGTTAGTAAGGAGAGGGAACGTGCTTTGCTGAATAACAAACATCCTGGCACGTTCCTACTGAGATTCAGTGAAAGCAGCAGAGAGGGTGCCATAACCTTCACATGGGTGGAAATGTCACACAATGGTGAGTGATAGGGACATCATTGCTGTAAATGTCCATTGATTAGACCACCATATTCATATTCATGAACTAGCCTAAGCAGTGCAGAGAAGTCCCATGTGTTGACCTCTGTGCCAATGCTTTAATAAAAAATGAGCCCCTTAGACTGATGTGTATGCAGGTAAATGAGATGTAAGAAAACACCTTTCACTTCATGGTTGGTTTTGCCTTTTGAGATGTCTCTGTTTCTTTGTAGATGAACCTCAGTTCCACGCAGTGGAACCCTACACCAAGAAGGAGCTGTCGGCTGTGTCATTCCCAGACATAATTCGAAATTACAAAGTGATGGCTGCTGAGAACATCCCTGAAAACCCGCTCCGATTCCTTCACCCTGATATTCCCAAGGATAATGCTTTTGGAAAATACTACTCCAGACCAACAGAACGTAATTGGAGTATTCACTTAGTTTACACTGGGGCTGTTTGGAAGGGTTTTAGACTACGGTAAAATAGCTAGCATAAAAGTACCAAATATACCATTTTAAAGATATGTAACATTTTTATATATTAAATATATACTATCTTCCAACAATGTTTGGGACACAGAATATCCTAATACTTATTAAAGAGCTGCAGAAGAATTGTTGTATTGAATTATAAAATAGAAACAGGTTTCCCAAATAATGAGTTAGGCAAATAAGCATAAACTTTGTTTAGGAAAAAAACAGCAGGAAAGACATTTTAGTGAAGATAAGTGCATGCTGAATCTCGAGTGACATATTTTGACATTTTGCCATTTCAGCCTCAGAACCTATGGATGTGGATAATGATAAAAGAAGTAATGGCTACATGCGAACTGAATTAATCTCTATATCAGAAGTGTGAGTATAATTAATTTTTCTACACTTCTTGTAATTGAGCGACTGTGGCAAAAGTAAAAAATAAATAATGTTTACCATTTTTAAATTGTAATGCTTTTGAAAACGTAGGCATTTATAGAATGCATGTTGTACATCCTGGGTAACTCCGTGGTTGTAGAATTGGTTGTGTTGCACATCATTTAAAACAGGACAGATTTTTTTTTTGGTTTTATCTGGTCAAATGAATCCTGATCCATGGTAGGGTTTTCTTAAATATTGAAATGAAGGAGAAACGTCACAGTACATGTTTTAATAATGCAGTGGGTAGATTATGATGAGCCCCGCTCCTGGGGCTGGCTGTTAAAACATAATATTGGGGCCTAGTTGTTTACTATGGTATTACATAGCGTGGAAAACATATTAACCCTTTAAGGACCGTGATCGTGTAAAATCGATCATACTTAAGTGTCTTTCTGGGCCCATGATCAGGTAAACACAAAAGAAAATGCACTTCATTTAATTGACTTAGTGGGCCACCATAGTTTTTTTTTTTTTTTTTCATGTGACATCAGTGAGATGGGCATTTCATTTTTAAAGGGAGGAGACCATTTACAGCAGCACGCAAAACATAACATCACAGGAACTTGTTTAGAGATAAGAAAGAAATGGAAACACGGCTCCCGAGTGGCGCATCTAGCAAAAGCACTCGCTAGAATGCAGGATGCGCTCCATAGCCTGGACGTCGCCGGTTCGAGTCCAGGCTATTCCACAGCCGACCGTGGACGGAGCTCCCAGGGGCGGCGCCAATTGGCCGAGCATCGTCCGGGGTGAGGGAGGGTTAGGTCGGCCAGGGTGTCCTTGGCTCACCGCGCACCAACGACCCCTGTAGTCTGGCCGGGCGCCTGCGGGCTTGCCTGTAAGCTGCCCAGAGCTGCGTTGTCCTCTGACGCTGTAGCTCTGAGGCGGCTGCACGGTGAGTCTGCAGAGTGTAAAGAAGCGGGCGGCTGACGGCACATGCTTTGGAGGACAGCGTGTGTTCATCTTCGCCCCTCCCGAGTCAGCGCAGGGGTGGTAGCGGTGAGCTGAGCCTAAAAATAATTGGGCATTTCAAATTGGGGAGAAAATAATAAAAACTAATTGGCAACGACTGCAAATCCAGTGTATTTGACATCATTACATTAGATCATTTATTCTGTCTTGTGTTTTAATATGTATGTTTTACAACATCTATAAACAACAAGAAACACGTGGCTATAAGAAGATAATGTTTCAGGAACTAAATTGATCTGTTACATTTTTTCCCTTATTACTGCTAGTAATAGAATGAAGAACTATTTTATTTATAAATATTTGAGAAAGTAATCAAGAGCAGTGTCTATTACTGCTTATAAACATCCTGAGAACAAACGTCTATTATGGCATTACAATGTTGCTATGTTTGCTTATAATAGTTTGCGTTTTGTTAGCACTATTTATTGTGCTGTTCTTGCTGTTTGTAAATGACTGCTTTGATAATAGAATATATGTTTACTGTTTAAGTACAGAAATTGATCTGCACACCACTATATAGCTGTTTCCACTCTACAAAATTTTTATTTCAAGATGGTAAGACGATTAGAGGGGTAGAAATACTGTCGTCCGATTTTTAGTGAATCAGAAATTTCTGACAGTGATTCAGTTTATATAATATAGGAGTTCTAAAACATTCCATTCACGTGTTGTGTTGTGTTTTTTTTTTAACAAAAGGCTCTTAATTCATAAAATCACTCAGGTGAAAGAATGTCTTCTATTTTGCCCATATTGAAAAAAAAGCCTTTAGGAGACAGTTGTAGGGTCCTTTAGGTAATAGAATACAATGTTTTTGTACCTTTATCTCTTTAATTAGCACTAGCCTACATTGTGTGTAAACAAACCTAATTTGAATGAAACCATTTTGAAGGACTTTTTCTTGTATATTACTATATACTGTATGTTGGCAATCCATGATAAGCCAGATAGCATATTGTATATTAGTAATAATTAACAAACTATCATTCTAAATTGGATTTATTCAAAAGGGTTCAAAGTTCCGGGGCTCCCGAGTGGCGCATCCTGCACGCCACGCGGAGTGCCTTTACCTATAGCCTGGAGCTCGATGGTTCAAGTCCAGGCTATTCCACTGCCGACCGAGGACAGGAGTTCCCAGGGGGTGGCGCACAATTATTATTATATTTATTAGCAGATGCCCTTATCCAGCGCGACTTACAATTGTTACAAGATATTTTTTTTTTTTTTTTTTTTTTTTACATACAATTACCCATTTATACAGTTTTTTTTTGTTTTGTTTTTTTTTGTTTACTGGAGCATTCTCGGTAAAGTACCTTGCTCAAGGGTACAACCTGGGGTTGAACCCACGACCATCCAGTCCAGAGTCCAGAGACCTAACCACTACTCCACATTGCTGCCCCACAATTGGCCATGCGCCGCCGGGGTGGGGAGGCCTTAGGTCGGCCAGGATGTCCTCGGCTCACCGCACATCAGCAACCCCTGTAGACTGGCCGGGAGTCTGCGGGCCTGCCTGTAAGTTGCTCAGAACAGCGTGGTCCTCTGATGCTTTAGCTCTTGCAGGTGGCTGCATGGCGGGCCTGCAGAGTGAAAAGAAGCTCTCTCTCGAGTCAACGCAGGGGTGGCAGCGGTGAGCCGGGTTGAAATAAAAAAAAATAATTGGGCTTTCCAAATTGGGGAGAAACTGAGAAAAAATAATTCCCAATTCCAAAAAAAAAATTTTGCTTGCAGATTTTTAAAATTATTATTATACAAATTATTAAACAAATGAAAAAAATAAATACACACGTATAAAGGTATTCATTTTGAACAGAATTGCACTTTTTTCAAATCAGGAAACTTATTTTTATTTCTTTTAGCCACCCCTCCAGACTTCAATCACCAGAAAACCTGTGCCCCATGTCCCCAGACGAATATGGTGAACTTCAGCGTTTTATTAACCCTGCAGAAATCAACACTGTGGTATGTCAAGTACAGGGTTCATAAAACATCCAAAAGGGATTGTTATATCTGAAAATTGTCAGCTAAAGCAGTGGTTTTCAACCGCGGTCCTGGGGACCCCCTGTCTCTGCTGGTTTTCATTCCAACCGAGCACTCAATTACTTAACTAGACCCTTAATTGAACTGATCATTTGCTTAATTAGACCTTTTTAATTGCTTTCAGCTCTTAAACATTTGCTGATTTCATGTTATCTATAACATTTTTATAAGTAACTTGAACTCAGGGCTAATTAAGCAAATGATCAATTCAATTAAGGGTCTAGTTAAATAACTGAGAGCTCATTTGGAATGAAAACCAGCAGACACAGGGGGTCCCCAGGACCAGGGTTGAAAACCACTGACCTAAAGTACATTGACGACTGTTATATTAGCATATAAACAAATGCGATGTTAAGGTCATTTCCATTAACAGTAGTAGTCACTGTACTTAGTTATATATTGGACACTGACCATACAAGTGCGATGTCAAGGTCACTGTATCTACAACGAACATCTGACCATACAGTGTATTTCAAAACAATAAGTGAAAGCAGTACAAGGGTGTCAGGATGCATTTTAAGTTTTGATCAGACTTTTATCTTTTCTGGATTTGTTAAACTAATTCTCTTCTCTTTTTGTTAACAGATGTGTTCAACGTATCCAAACTAAGTATGGACAGTCATGCATCTGGACTTCATAAAATATCACAGCGTTCAAATTCTGTACTACCAGTGGATTCTCAAAATTACCTCCATACTCCTTCCTGTATGGTTTTCTGAAAATTTCTATTCCAAATTACTCACCTTAAATATTTTAGCAATGGTTACTTGGTCCGAGTAGGGGGGAAAAAACTAGCCTATTAGAAACAGTTGTGCCGGCCAGAAATGCATCCAGCTTGTGATATTGGAGAAAGATGGAAATTGATTAAGCATTACTTTGCTTGTGTTGTAGACGATTGTAGGTAAAGGTCTATTCATAAAATATTTTGTAAGAAACTGTACCCCTTCCCCTTGAAACAGTATTCTCTATACAAGGACAAATAAAATGTCCAGTCAAAAGATAGATATGCATGCAGTGTATGCATAGCAAAACAGGTACCAAAAGAAAAACATTAAGTATACATTCAAAATACATCAAGATGCATCGGTTTGTACAGCACTTTAACCACATTCCTTGCTTTTTCATGCCCTGTTTCATAAATGTTGTAAATTAAATGTGAATATCAACACATTACTTTTATCTGAAATGGCTTATTGCATATTGTACCTATGTGCATGTTAATGTTTAAAAAAAAAAAATTATTGTTTCAGGAATTAAATGTATTGCATTTTTGTTTCAATTAAATCTGACAATCAAGATTTTTGATGCATGTGAAAGAAACCCAGAAGCTATTTTTCTTTATTGTGCCGTAAAGCAGTGCTTTATTTAAAATTCTTCATCAAAATAAACATCTTTCATTGCCTGCTACACTTACAGACTAAATACACCTTCCACTGTTCAGACTGAAAATATGCTTAAAAGGAATATAAAACAGCAATTCAGTGCATTCAGCAGGGTCAGAATTCTACCTACTCCTATCTACCTATTTGCACCTACTCCAAAAACACACAGACTGTTGAACAACATAAAAACTGAGACAGTGCATCTGTATCCTCATCCAAATCAAATGTAAATCCATTAAATACAGCAGTGACTCCAGCTACTGAACTAAACAAGTATACCATGGAATAGAATTCCAGCGCCTAAAGGGTTATTGTAATTGCCATATATTACTGATACATTAGGAAGAGTGCAGTGTTTACATATACAAGTACACACATATACACACACAAGATATACAATTTGCAGTCTTCCATGTCCAGTATAACAATCACAGATAACGTCATCTCATTATAAATATGTGCTCCAATTTTGAACCATTGACCCTGCTAATGCAAACCACGTTTCCCAGACTTTGAATACTTTAGTTTTACTGTTTTCGATGCATCAAGTAAATTATGCACACGAGGTGCAATATAATCAAGTTATATATTTTCTCTCAATATATATATATATATATGGACAAAGGTTTTGCATCACCTAGAATTGAGACAATAAAAATACACTATATTGATATTTTATTATGTAATCAAAGAAACTACACAATGATAGCGCAAAAGTCTACCGGAAGCCATCAGTTTTTCTTGAAGTATATGGAAAACTACAAAGCGGTAGGTCATTTATTATTCAGCAGGTTTCATTTGACTTTCTGAAGCAAAATCAGTTATTCTACAGATTGATGCAAAACTTTTGAAAACAGCTGCTATCAGAGCCACGCTCACTGTACAAACAGGTGATAGTAACCAACTGTAATATATTAAGCTGAAAAAACTAGAACCGAGTTGCTGCTCAACTTCTTGATAAAATGTATCTGACGTTTCTGAAACCTGCTTTTTGGTGAAAGGGTAAAGTTGACTTACTATCCAGTAATTGTAAACATAGCATATACTACACCAGTATTAACATTAAATAATCTAAAATAAAAGTCTTTGATAAACATATTTGGTCTTAAAGTTTACATAACATTTAAAAACCAGCCATGCTTGCAGCATTGTAATTGATCACTCTGAAATGTTAGGTTATATATTAAACTCCACTGAATACATTAAGTTTTACCATAATTCTACCAAATGCTATTTACACAAAACAACAAATAATGCTGTGACAGTTTGTGCCAATTAAAAGGACATAAATTATGCATACAATAAATACAATGATATATATATATATATATATATATATATATATATAGATATATATATATATATATATATATATATATATATATACACACACACAAGGCTCGAAGTTAACGTATATTTGGTAGCATTTTGCTACAGAAAACTCTTAATTTGCTACTAGTTTTTTTTATGCAGTAGCATTTTTCTCATACCTTACGCTACAATTTATATGACCTACCCTGAGTGAACACGTACACAAATAATGGTGTAGTATTATTTTCAGGTACATGGATAAAAAGTGGTACACAGCGCACCACGCTTGCATAAACAACTATCACTTTGAAAACACAGAAGTGTCCGTTCAAATCTGGAATGTTAAGCTGTTTTCATCTTTTTTTTAAATTTATTTTTTCAGCAGTAAAAAAAATCGGTTTGCTTATATTTATCATATGCAATACATTGGGTCTTGTACATTTTGTTTTACTTCTGCTACTTTGCGGTGAACTTCTCATTTTGTCTTGTTCGTCGTGAATAGCTTCGTATGGAGCAGACCGCTAAATCAGACGATTTCAAACTAATATTGGGATAGAAATAAAACATAGCTACTGTACTGTGTGCAAACTCTGAATATATAACCCAATTTAAACTCCAGCACAGAATTACATTTATCAACTTTTTCCAACCGTTATTGTGAATCATGGAGGAAAACATTTCATTAACTAAAGTTATCAAGTGCATTTTTCTTACTCATGATAATAATGGAATAAATAACTATTTTATTTATACTTTTTTTTTTTTTTTTTAAAGAAAGTAATTGAAAGTAGTGTCCATTATTGCTTATAAAGACCCTCTGAATAAATGTGTATTATGCCATTGCAATCACTCAGGTTAAATAATTTAATTTGTAATTTGCAATTTGCCCAAACATCAATATTTTTCAACAAAACCTTCAAGACATATTGTAACGGTCGGTCGGGTCATAGAATAACACATTTTTATTCATGTATCTCTAAGCAGAATACAGAATAAAAAACTTTACATAAACAAAAAAGAAAAATATTGTGGTTTCTTAAATACTTTATAATGTTCCCCAGAGTGTTCTGAAAAAGGACATCATCCAAGATGGTACTGTAAAAAATTTTTAGTGAAATTTTGTAGGAAGAGTCAAATACAGCCAAAAAATGCTTGGTCCTGAAAGAGTTAAATAAGCATGTACCACTTATGCACAGATGCAAAACACTCATTAGAAAGTGAACAATGTACCTCCTTTTCACATTAGAGAAACACCCATCAGATCACAATTGATTGCACATGTACCATAATCTGACAAAGTACCACTTGCTGACATTACACGCATCATATTTTGGTATACGTACCGCTTTCTGACAATGTACCACTTTCAAACACTACACAGGCATGCCTTTTTTTTCTTTTTTTTTTCTTTTTTTAAAAACACGTACATTAGTATCTTTCATAAAGGGGGAAACCATTGCTAACAGAGCTTCCCTGTAGGTGACGGAGGTTTGTATCACCCCATGATATAGATACGCACGAGGCACACACTGCAAATAGTATTGTTTGGACAGTGGAGTACATATACCCACAGTACCAGAACAATGTGGATACAATTTAAAAAGGTATGAAGTTTATTTTATAGACCAAAAGTAAAATTAAATAACTGTTAAAAACATTACAAATTGTATAAGATAACAGACAATTACAGGATATTACGTTTATTCAGTGTCTATAAAATTCTACTTTAATCCTGACCACGGAGGATGGCTGCTCCGGTTTTGTTATTTTAACCTTTATTTTACCTGCACTAAAAATGAACTCATAATAGCTAGATAAATTATTACTTTATCAAAATTCTGACTACTAAAAAAAAGCAATAGCTAGCTATAATGTTACCACGATCCAAGTAACAGTTTCCTTGTTTTAACAGTACAAATAACCGACGAAATACAATCTTGAGGTGCGTTAGTTCCATTACTTAGTTGAGCACAATAAATATTTCAATAAATATTTTCTGATTTAAATATAGGCCTACTATGTGATAGTTTGGGATATTCAGTCCATTTAAAAACAGGAGGTAGGTGTTTATTTTTGAATTTATATATATATATATATATATATATATATATATATATATATATATATATATATATATATATATATATATAAATTATTAGTCGAATAACCCGCTGCGCGAGTAACACCATTTTGCTACCTACTACTGCCTTAAAAGTTAACTTCTAGCCCTGATATTTATATATATATATATATATATATATATATATATATATATATATATATATATATATATATATACACACACACACACACACACAACTATGCTACTCAAATAAGAAAGTAACCATCAAAACAATACGACGTAGTGCTTTACATTCAACACATTGCTCAAGGAAGTTTGTTTCAAAAGAAGTTGAGCAATTTTAGCAATAACAAAAAAGCAAAGCAGTGACAGTTTAACACACAGCGCACAGCACTATCATACACTCGCATTACCTAACAACATTGTCTCAACAAGTACAAATGCAGTTTCACTAATAACAATGTGGAATGGTTTACAGCATTCCATCCAGGTTCTTCTCTGCGGTTTGGATTTCTTTTCCATTGTTGGGATTGTCCTGGGGGTTGTATTTGTTATGGTAGTCCTGAAGGATAGTCACTACATCGTGGTGTCCAAAATGGATGGCCTCATCCATGGGGGTGTTGCCCCACCTATATAAAATACATTATAGAATTTTAAAAAACAGTTTATTATGTATGCAAGAAGGCTGTACTCTTATGTTTAATATTGCTATCTGAAGATACCATTTATAACGTCCAACTGCTACAAATGGCAGCAGGAGCATGTCTTTGGCAGATGACGTTATGCAGTGCAGAGACAAGCAGGGATAGATGGGAGGGAAGCTCATATCCTTACAGCTAAATCAAACCGTACCAGAATAAAGGTCTGTTACTGTAAGTAAGCAGTGTACACACAAGGCTGAAATACAGAAGCATCTAGTAAACAAACACCATGTCATTTAGTGTTGGTGTAAATATGATTCTGTTTCAAGGCTGCTTCAATGTGAAAAATACACACGTAAAACGAGACTTACCTGTCCTTTGGGATCGGGTTTACTTTACAGGCTTCCAGCAAGAAACGAACCACCTCTGAATGGCCTAAGGATTAAAATAAATAAATAAATAAATTTAAAAAAATGTTTTTATCTATCTAAATTCAAGTGTATATAAATGCGAATTCAACTCAGCTGAGATTGAATGCCATCCTATACCTGATGAAGACACAGTTAGTGTCGAAACGCATTGTTTTATTTTTTGTAGCAATGTTTTAATAATAAGACAACAAATTTTGTTCCAAATGAAAAATGGAGTTGATCACTTTCTTTATAAGATGACTAATTAATTAATTAATTTAATTTTATATATATATATATATACAGTACTGTGCAAAAGTTTTAGGCAGGTGTGAAAAAATGCTGTAAAGTAAGAATGCTTTCAAAAATAGACATGTTAATAGATTATATTTATCAATTAACTAAATGCAAAGTGAGTGAACAGAAGAAAAATCTAAATCAAATCCATATTTGGTGTGACCACCCTTTGCCTTCAAAACAGCATCAATTATTCTAGGTACACTTGCACAAAGTCAGGGATTTTGTAGGCATATAGTCAGGTGTATGATTAAACAATTATACCAAACAGGTGCTAATGATCATCAATTCAATAAGTAGGTTGAAACACAATCATTAACAAACAGAAACAGCTGTGTAGGAGGAATAAAACTGGGTGAGGAACAGCCAAACTCAGCTAACAAGGTGAGGTTGCTGAAGACAGTTTACTGTCAAAAGTCATAGACCATGGCAAGACTGAGCACAGCAACAAGACACAAGGTAGTTATACTGCATCAGCAAGGTCTCTCCCAGGCAGAAATTTCAAGGCAGACAGGGGGTTCCAGATGTGCTGTCCAAGCTCTTTTGAAGAAGCACAAAGAAACGGACAACGTTGAGGACCGTGAAGCGCAGTGGTCGGCCAAGGAAACTTACTGCAGCAGATGAAAGACACATCATGTTTACTTCCCTTCGCAATCGGAAGATGTCCAGCAGTGCCATCAGCTCAGAATTGGCAGAAAACAGTGGGACCCTGGTACACCCATCTACTGTCCGGAGAAGTCTGGTCAGAAGTGGCCTTCATGGAAGACTTGCGGCCAAAAGCCATACCTCCGGCGTGGAAACAAGGCCAAGCGACTCAACTATGCACGAAAACACAGGAACTGGGGTGCAGAAAAATGGCAGCAGGTGCTCTGGACTGATGAGTCAAAATTTGAAATATTTGGCTGTAGCAGAAGGCAGTTTGTTCGCGAAGGGCTGGAGAGCGGTACACGAATGAGTGTCTGCAGGCAACAGTGAAGCATGGTGGAGGTTTCTTGCAAGTTTGGGGCTGCATTTCTGCAAATGGAGTTGGGGATTTGGTCAGAATTAATGGTCTCCTCAGTGCTGAGAAGTACAGGCAGATACTTATCCATCATGCAATACCATCAGGGAGGCATCTGATTGGCCCCAAATTTATTCTGCAGCATGACAACGACCCCAAACATACAGCAAAAGTCATTAAGAACTATCTTCAGCGTGAAAGAAGAACAAGGAGTCCTGGAAGTGATGGTATGGCCCCCACAGAGCCCTGATCTCAACATCATCGAGTCTGTCTGGGATTACATGAAGAGAGAGAAGCAACTGAGGCTGCCTAAATCCACAGAAGAACTGTGGTTAGTTCTCTAAGATGTTTGGGCCAACCTACCTGCCGAGTTCCTTCAAAAACTGTGTGCAAGTGTACCTAGAAGAATTGATGCTGTTTTGAAGGCAAAGGGTGGTCACACCAAATATTGATTTGATGTAGATTTTTCTTCTGTTCACTCACTTTGCATTTTGTTAATTGATAAATATAAACTATTAACATGTCTATTTTTGAAAGCATTCTTACTTTACAGCATTTTTTCACACCTGCCTAAAACTTTTGCACAGTACTGTGTATATATATATATATATATATATATATATATATATATATATACATTCAACAAGTAGTGATGATCATGATTTAGTTTTTATTATTCCTTTGCCCATAGATGCTAGTATTCCCTATCGTGCAAAATCTCATTAAAGTGCATCTCTCTCTATAATAAAACATCAAATAAAGGACCAGTTCCACTAGGCGCTTCCTCTCAATTAAGAGATCAGGATGGACCAACTCCTTATTAAAACCATATTGCAGTATTCAGTTTGGTGGTCCTGACAGATTCCACAGTATGTCCTTCTATGATCAATGCAATGCTTTGTACAACAACATGAAACATCATTACCTTCTGCTGCTGCAACATGTAGGGCGGTCCGGGAGTCATAATCTCTCTGCTCCATGTCCATTGAAGACAAAGCAAACCTGGAAAAACACGATTTCATTGAGGTGGTGTTCAGTGCAGCAGCTACATATCTGCTCATGCCTGACACGTGGGGGGACTAACCAGCAGCAAATCTTAAGAAAGCTGCTTTTCATAGTATTTTGCATTTAGTCAAGTTAACAAGGCAGTCATCCTGAGTGCTTCATTTAAGAGAGCCATGTCCAGAACATTAAAACAGAGTTCGATGGCAACACATCACAGCTTGCTTTAGAAACACACAGGGTCGTATTACATCTCTAAAGAGCAGCATATTTATAAAATGAAAACCTCTCCTAATGAACATGTGGTTGCTACAAAATATTTTGTGCCATTACAGGCTAAGGACTATAGCAGCCAAAATGTTTGTCTATTTTTTTTTTACCTTATAGTTTTAATTGAGTGTTTTGGAGTTATCAATGAATATATTAGAGAATAAAAATGGCTCTGGATATGAAAAAAGAGAACATCTTGCAAGATATTCAAGAGAAAAAAATAAATATATAAACCCATCCACTCGCACATGCACAGGTATATAAAAGTTACATACCTCCTGAGGGCAGACACATCACCAGTATATGCAGCAAACAAAAGATTTATGACCGATTTCACCTGCAGGGGGGGAAAAAAAAATAAGATAATTAAAAAAAAAAAAAAAGGCAAGTTGACATGACAAACACCTTCGAGTCTGTCTTTGTGCAGCCATCTTAAAGTTATCTTGATTTTTAACTCTGTAGTCTGAACAGGGTCAGTGAGAACGTTGTTTCCAAATATTTCCAAACAATTTTGTAAACCTTCGGTGGTTGAATAATATTTCACAGGATTTATTATTTAGACACACGAGGGTGACCAGTAAAAACTGGAAGTTACACACAGAAGCCGACTAATGAAACACATTCTTCTAATCATGCTTAACAAAAATTGAATTATTATTATGATTATTATTTTCCTTAACATAAAAAAAACACACATCTGCACAATTCATTATTTAAATAACCATACATCATCGCAAACTACTATCTCAAATAAAATTACCAGCACAGTTAAGCACCATTGTGAGGGGAACTGTGTGTGCTCTGCCATGAAATATACACAGCCAAGTATTTTACAGTGTTAGTTTTAGTTCAACTAACCCTTTCACTAGTACAATATGGTACTTGCCATGTTAAAAAAGGAACATCTATTGTATCAGCACCCCTTAAAGGTGAGGCCTCTGTAGCTAGCCTGTGACTCTAACAGCAGTTGTGATGCATAGTTCACCCCCTAGTCTCTGTAAGTCACTTTGGATAAAAGTATCTGCTAAATGACTACTGTAATTATTAAGAAGAAAAAGAAGAAGAAGGACATTTCTTAGGCTGAAATGGAATACAACTTTACTGATGAATGCAACTCGCCTGTTTAATTGCAAACAGCTTTGTTTTCTTTATTTTAAGTTGCTACTCTATTCTGCACTGTGCTTTCAAATGAACAGAATTTAACCATGCTTATTTTAAACCACCACTGCGTGGCAGTAGGTGTCCTTGTTTAAGCTGTTCACAGTACAATAACATCAAACAAGAAAGAGGTTTCAAGAGACTGCTGGTGCTTCAAAAAGCAGTGCAATAAATCAGCTTATACTGTGTGAACCTGTTGAGAGCCAGTCACATGGAGATCTACATCTATAGTCTCATGACAGCCACCACTATGCTGCACGAGTCATAAACATGCAGTAAACTGAGACACGCTTATTTGACTCATGACTCATGACTCTTCATGACTCTGACTGAAGGTAGTGGTACGAAGTCTAAACCAAGCCTGCAGCAGAACATGTTTAAATCTAGAATTAAAGCAAGTGTAAAAAAAGAAAACATTCGCCATGCAATACAACCCACATAGTTTAAAAATATATATTACACACACACTGAAATATTGAAATAATATGGTAAGTATGGACTGGCACAGATCTCCGCTACCGACTGTGCCAGTCCATACTTTACCATATTATTTCAATTTCCCCAATTACAATGGGTACCTTTACATCGGTTAGGATCATTCTAATATTCCATACCCACACCAAATCACTCTAAGTGAGCAGTTATCTGCCCCATAACAACTGAATTCATTTTGCAATAGCACCGTCGACTTAAGGGAACTGTCCTGGGAAATAGACATGAACAAGTTAAGTGATTAGGTTCAGAATTAGAGATGCTGATTTACAATAAGATTTACTGTAAATAGACGTCTTATGGCCTTGAGGTGTCTCCAAATGTCAAAGCCGATGAAGGATTTGAATGTTAATCGTTCTAAAACCTTTAGAGCTAAATAACTTTGGATTTGAAAGATGCAACTACAAGTTATTAAAATACTTTCGTATTCAAGAGATTTTCTCAAATTAGTAAAAAGCAACAGTCTGGAATAGTTTAAAAAATACACAATTTAAAATCCATCAAAACAGGCTAAAAAAATAATAAATAAAAAACGCCTTAGAATAATAGTTGTCAGATGAAATAATTTAGAACTAAAATCATTGACAATTTTTTTTTTTTTTTTAAAGCTTGTATTTGGGGAGCAGAACCAGCACACAGTATTTCCCCAAGGACAGTTTGCTTAACTTGCACTCTTTAGCCACCACATTGAAATAACAGGAAATACATGTTTTACAAGGTTAAAATGTCACACCTGTGTTAGTTGATTCAGCAAAGCATTTTATTCAGCAAAGCAGAGCACAATTCCCCATACATTTGCTAATCGCACACAAGCCAAAATGGAAGGATGCCAGAGCACAATGCACGTACTGATCTGGGGAAGACACAGAGGAGCTACCCACAGACAAAGAATCATTCCTAATATATTCACGATTTCTAGTGTTTTGTACAGCTATTATATTATGGGCTGAAACATAACTCGAAGCATGCAGGTGCGGAGAGCAACTAGTATGAAGAACAGAAGTCAACCCTGAGGCTTAATTGCTAGCCAGTGTAAGTCGAGGCCTGCTGATGCAAAGTGATGCTGGCAAATATTTAACAGGGTCTGGTTTAACTCAGGCCAAGGGAAAGACTGAAAAGCTGCACTGTTCCCGTTATATAATGCTGCTGCCTTCAAAACTCATTTGGATACATGTTTTACTCAATAAATATTAACTGCTGTGGCAGCAATAAAGTGGGTATCTGTTGCCTGGCAAAACTGAATGTGTGACTCATGTGAGAACATCATTGAATAGTTTGAAATCTTAGTATAGAAACACTCAATTGAGGAGTTAAACAATTTATAATCCCAACAACCCCTTGCAACTTCTGACTTGAAATCAACAAGTGTAATGGCATTATGGGGCCCAATGGGAGCCATGACTGTACTGCCTTATAACCTGTTCCGCAGTATAAAGGGCCATCTTGTAAAAGGGGGAGCACTGTACATGCGACAGAATGATGAAGATTAAATGGATAAAACATTTTGTTTTTAGTTTGAGACAAGTAAACTAAGGTTAAACATAAAATGATGTGATAAAAACGCAAGCAGACCACGATTTCAGATGATGCCTCCACTAAAACGTGCTGCAATGTTGGTCTACTGGACTTGAGAAAGTGACCAACAACCTGAAACAAGAAATGTTTACATCTACATTTGTTTCTTGAAGATACAGAGGATAACAGTGCCAAAAAGAAAGACTACAGCACCTAACAATTGGATCCTAGATCAGGGTGCTGGCATTGTTTGGTGTTCAGAAATATTCAAATGGCAAAAGTTCTACCAGTATTCTCTATTTTTAAAAGTTGTATTTTTGAATGCATATCCCACCATGCAGTGTGAAGAGAAAAACATTCACCCCCTCAAAACTTATGTTTTCAAGTCCTAATCCTATGAACACAATAATTATTTTATTCAAGTAAACTTTTATGGTAATTCAATATTTGCAGCTGCCCCAGGTTTTTGGTCAGAGTTTAAAAAGGGACAGATTCACAGACATGTTTATAAATACATCCATGAACTCGTCAGACTTGAACACATCACTGTGAATAATCAAGCATTCTTTTTTTTTTTTTTGTTTAACCATAAATTTCAAAAATAAAAATAAACATGAAAGTGGGATTTAAAATAATTTATTAAAACAATACAAAATAGGCATGCTGCAAAACAATTATGCAAAAAAAAAAATGCAAAAGCAAAAATTACAGTATTTTCTCAAAACATGAAAAAATAGTTAAATATGCAACATAACATTTAGAACATGTGAACAAACTCACAACATTTCAAATAAAACCTTGATATCTGTTCCCTGGTGAAAATGCATGCAAAAACCTATTGTAGCAAATTATGTGCAATATTTTTCATCCTACTTGAATAAAAAAAACTGCTAATTGTCACACCAAATTGGTTATTGCCACTATTTTTAAATCCTGTGACTTAAATGCTAAATTAGAACTGTCCATAATATAGGCCTGATTCCTTCTTTAGCTTTCCAGTTCATGACATGTTTTTGTCTCAAGATGATAGCTCAAGGCAATATTCATAAGACATGTGGACTTTTTTTTTCCTGTTCCTATACTGGTAACAGAAAATCCCACCATATTGAAACAATTAAATTTGAAAAAAGAATATCGTTGTGCTTCTTTTACACACACAAAAGAAATGCGTGGTCATTGAATGCATTTGGCCAGGTTAGGATAATATACTCTTTTCTGTATACTGAAATTACAAACAAACAATGATCCGATGGTATGTAAGTTTTGTATATAAAGTAAGTTATTTCTTCCACAATAACAGCATTTGGATGTTTTTGTATGATTTGATTTTCTCATTGTGTAAAGTCTAAAGAGAAAGTACATTTACCAGGCACATAATATCCTGCAGCACATTTAGGACCTCCGTCTATAGCATTGTACTGTATTTACAGTACTTCTTATAGGAACCCTCTGCATATACTGCATGTTTAAAACAAAGCCATGTGAGAAAACATTTTGTGCAAATGTCTGCTATTTTAAAATACTTAAGTAGGTATAGCAAATACTGATGCAATGCAAGGAAAGTATATAAAGATTTTCCCTTTTAGTAGAATATTGCTTCAGGGGTGTGCAATTTAAAAAAAAACTCCTTGTCCAAGGGACAAAATGCTAGAAAAATCTACTTGTCCTTCTGAAAAATCTACTTGCCCCCTCACCATCGCACAAAACACACACAAAAAAGTAGAATATAACTTGTAGGATTTTGGTTTGATTTAACAGTGAACACAGTCAATCAATTAGTGATTAACAGCAGCAGAGTTAGCCGTGTAGCTTGACTTGTTCACTAAGCTCTTCAAGATACACAAAAGGTTCCAACAAATTTAAAACATACTTTAAGGAAATGTTCCTTTCAAGTGCAGTTTGGAACACATTTGCTAGTAAATTTAAGTAACATACTAAGAGTACAACTATAATAAGCAATAGTTGGAGTTCTTGAAATATAAAAATAGCTTCTGCCTGTCCCCCCACCCCCACTTTCTCTATAAACTGAATCCAAATCCTGATGTACAGGTGTTTTAGTTTGTTGTATCACAGATGCGAAATCATTGCCAACTATCACTGCTGCTTTGTGGAATTCTGATTTTTCTCGATATTCTTTCATTGTAACTGCTGAACCCCAGATTTTTAAAGGACCTGTGTATAACCTGTCAAGTTTCTCTGTAATTTTCATTGTTTTTCTACCAAAATACACACAATATTTACAGTAGGCTCCATCAAATTCTTTTGATTGATGGAGCCTATTTTCTTTCTTTTGTTTATTTCTATGATACTTATTTTTTACAACGTACAAGATTTTACAGCTATTTTCCCTCATCTAACATCTTGTCCCATGATGGCTAACTGGAACACTGCTGCAGCAGGGTGATCCTGGTTTCATACCCTGTTGGCTTTTTTTTTTTTGGAGGGCAACATTCTTTCCCTGCACTACTGTCACTGAAAAATAAATACATAAATGAATTAATACATAAACACACTGCCATGAGAGTTACAGTCTGTATTTTATTTTAAAATAGTCTAGTAAAAAAATCTTTAAAATATGTAAAACATGGTAAATGGCAAGCTAGGTTAGCAACACTAAAAATCTAAAGAAAAAAAATCATTAAATTTTTTTGCTAGGGAAAGTTTGTCCTTAAACTTGACTAGATTGCTGCATTTAATGTTAGGTTCATGTATTAAGAAAGCAGTATCACTGACTTGCTAATTTACAAAAAAAACCTTAATACCGTCAATTTAAAAGATTAGTCTGTGCCTTGCTAGAGGGTCTCTTGGCAGCCATGTCTGGGTTTCTTTGTAACCAATAGAATTTCAGTTTTTTTCCACAGCTAGCCAATCAGGGAAAAACAAGCAAAAAAAAGGCTTGTGTAGGTGCTACACTTCTGCAATTCAGTTTTCAGAAACGTACGCAGCTCTCTAGAAATATACCCGGAGTGATTTTATAGCAACAGAACTAACAAAGAAAAAAATAAATAAAAATTATATATCCAACGGGTAAAGTATAACGCCAAAACTTGTTGTACCTCACGCAAATCTTGTTGTCCCAGGTGTCAGGCGATATGAATTGCACACCCCTGTGCTTTAAGACCTATTTTCTAGTAGTTGAAAAAAAACTGTAACCCCATTCTCCACAAAATAACTTATAATTATGGAATCAATAAAAATAAACCAGAAATATGTGCAATATTATGGATAATAACACTAGTTTCAAGGTTAGTGTAAATTGTCCTAAAATGCACTTGCTTCATATACCTTTCCTTTCTTTGGGTTCCGTTCTTAAATTAGGTGTAAATATATTAGAACATTTTAACGTAAAGCACAATTGGGATAACACACATTCTAAGCCCCAACTTTCCTCCTGGTCTTTGGCATTCAGATATATTTACACAATTTACATTATTAAAGCACACATATATAATAAGTGCAAATAAGCAATAGAGATGTACACAGTGTTGCACAATACAATAATTACAATAACCCACAAGTCCCGAATGGAATAAATGCTTTTTAAAACTGGTTTAATGAGCTAGAGATGTCAAGAGGATAAACCGGAGAGCATTTTGAAACAAGACCCCTCTCATTAGCTGCGGTCGCCACATTCTCCATTCTATACACTACACTTGTAGATGTGTCCTCATTGGACTCAGGCGACACTTTTTTCCACACAGTATCTTTAAGAGCTAGCTCTTGCTGAAGACTTTCATAGTCCATTGGTCCTTTGGGATGCTGCTGTTTTAAGCAACATGAATAATGAATTAGTTTTCTTGAATGCATGGGCATGGCATTGATATTCTGCAAAAACACCAATTTTGTTCTGTATACAAAAACTTCTAAAATGTTAAAGATTTAACAACAGTTTAAATAAGGAGTAAAATAAGGTCAGTGCATTGGATGTCAAGAGATGCATGTTAGACACAATGACCTCATGCCTGGCCCTATATATATATATATATATATATATATATATATATATATATATATATATATATATATAACTGCAATAATGGTGCAACTATTGAGACAGATTTGTTTTAGTGTAATTAATACAAAATCGCTAATGAAGTGTTCATTTAATCAAAATAAATATTACACTGACTATTGTTTGAATTCATATTTTCCAAAAAAAATATTTTTCAGCTAACACAATTGAAAAGGCCATTTGGCCTCCCCCCAAATCAATGTAAACATGTTCTTTAGCCTTGGCCTCTTCAGAGTAACCAAAAATGACCGAAATGTATAGCAGGTCAGACAAACATCTCGATACAATATTGATCATCCAAATGGGTTTCTTAATGTGCATGATGTCAGCGGCTAGTCCCTGGTGGTCCTCGCATACATAGTGTAGTTCTAAGAGAAGGCACTTGAAGTTTCTGTTTGACTTACCCTTTGGTCTCCACCCTCCCTGCGGGGGTCAAGTTTCTTTGCAAAGTGCCTCAGATTGTCGTAATTGTGGAAATTGCACAACGACACCAGATCCTGAAATACAAAACAAGTTGCTGCAAATGGTACATTAAACTTGTTACAAGCTCTGTATAAATGCTAGCTTATCATGAGGCTTTGCTACCTGCATGGTCAATTAGTCAAAAGGCACTAAAAATCACTATTCTATCTCTGAGTTCACAGAGGTCATTTGGTATCTAATCTTGTTCAAAGCCTATAGGGCCCTATTTTTTAGTGAACGTTTCCAGAGGAATACAATTGTACCAAACCACCAAAAAAAAAAAAAAAAAAAAAGATACAAGGATATTCAAACTCAATGAAACCTCAATTAACCCAAAAAGTGTGTTGCTTAACATGTTTGGCTATCTGAGTGTCCAGCATATATCATCAAATGCAGTTTGTCTGGGCATGTTCCCGCTATAATTTATGAAATAACATCAAGTTGAGTGATAGCTATTGATGGCTTGTGGTTTCATGAGTGTGTTGAATTAAAATGCCTATCACTACAATAAACTTCAGTTCGAAAAAGACATGGTTTAAACTGTGCATGTTTGCAGGAGTAACCAGTGCCATAGGTTCAGTTTCTTGAAATAATGTATTCCCTTTCCTTATGTGACCTACAATAAAATGCAACCAAATTACAGTACAACATAAGAGTGCATACTTCCTGTATACTTAATCCCATGCAAGGTTACTCAAGGGTTATTGTCTATTGATAAATGTATAATGGATTATTAGTATTATAAATGAAGACTTATTTGCAATAGAACTAATATTTGAATTAATATGTAATTATTTTTATAATTCCAACCACATATGGTTTCTAGTTTACTCATAGGACTGTGGTCTAACTAATATCTACTTTTGGAAATGCTGATGATCTTAGCATCACAATCTCAGTTATTATCTGGCCAGCCTTCATTAAGCATCTCTTACAAAGGAAGCTTCTAGCTAGCTGGCAGACAGCCAAAGACGGTTTAGTACCTAAACTCCCACACTTTTTGCTGTGGAAACTGTGCTAATGCAGGAAAGAATTCACACAGGATTAGAAAGTCAAAAAGATGCATTTTATGAAGAGTTAATTACTCTTCATGAGTTTAAGTGACTATTAATTACTAACCAAATCACACCACAGTAATTTGATCATTGTAAAAAAAAAAAGTTATTTGAAAATATTTGAGCTGGAAGTCGATATAATTATTTGTTGTTTGTTTGCGTCATAAAAAACAAATGCTTGGTTAATTTGGATAATACTTATAAGATCAGTGTGTCAGAGCAGGGCTCTGCCCTTGGAAATACTGGCAGGGATGGCGTTAAATTCTCCTTCCCACACCATGAACACTAGAGGAAAAGGCTGGATGGGTCCTCCAGCTAAGGTGGCAGCAGCTTTTGCTGCTGCCACTGCCTGCTTCTTTTGCCCATTTTTTTTCAAAAAACACAAAAAAATACTGCCCTGAGCCTCCAGGTGGCGCTATCCCGTTTCTGACACCAAATGTGACAGGATGACAGGGGTTGAGACTCAGAGACAGTTTGAAAAGTTCAAAATAAAGTTTTTAATTCACAAAAATACAAAATAAACAGGCAGGAGGGCCAAACAAAAGGTTTCTAAAACACAAAATACACACAAAACAAAACTTACACAAAATAAGGCTTCCAGGCTGGGCGTTGCCTTCACTGGTTTGCAAAATGAACAAAAAAACAGCACACACAAAAACACTCTTCTTCCTCTCCTTCTAGAACTCTCCCCCACTGGGAGGCTGAGGCCTCCTTTTATTCCAGGTGGCTGAGTGTTTAATTTGATTATAAATTGTTTGATTGCTCCCACCTGACACAATCAACCTGGGCAGGGAGGAGAATTTAACTCCATCCCTGCCAGTATTTCCAAGGGCAGAGCCCTGCTCTGCCACAATCAGCATTTCCTGGGTTTTTTTTATTGGAATAAGTATCATTTTACAGATGAAGACAGCGCAGGTCCAAAAAGTATTTGTTTCTTCCCATACAAATTTCCAGGGACCATTTGGTGCAAACAAGTGACAGAGTTTATAAAGTGAAATATAATTCTTAATGAAAGCTTACTTGTGGTACAGAATGCCTTTTAATGGTAAATGCAATTTGTATTCAAAAGTACTGTATGTGAAAAATCTGGCACAAATGTTCACATTCCTCCCAAGTTAAGTCTTATGGTATGCGTAAAAGCTTGGATTTCCTTAGCAATCACTTACTGTGCAGAACTGAATGCCCCTGACACTGTTGCCAAGTTTATCCAGTGGAGGCGACCAGCACATGACACCCATCACATTGGGTACAACGAGTAGAATACCACCGGCAACACCAGACTTAGCTGGAAGTCCCACCTACGTGAGCAAAAACATTGGTTTATCATTTCTTTGCACATATCTGGCAATAATATTTCAAGTGCTTGTTATAAATACATTCTCAACATTCCTAGTCTACTGAAATATGATCTAGCTTCAAAAATTCTTCCAAGTTCAGTCCAGTGTAAAATCAAGAGTCATATATTTGTTTGATTTATTGAAGGTCAATACCTTCACACTATTCGTGTCTGTTTTATTATAAGCTACTGGGATATCTGCTATGTACACAAGGGAGGCTGAAAACCCTGTAATGTTAGTTTTGGAATTTTTCTCTGGCTGTGCCTCCGACATTAACAGTTAACATCAAGGACTCTACTCACATAGAAAGCAAACTGCCCGGAAAAGTCATACATGCCACAGGAGTGCATCAAACTTAGCGTGTTCCTGACAGCCTCAGGGCTCAGCACTCGTTCTCCAGTAATTGGACAGAATCCACCATTGGCCAACGTCGCTGCCATTACACTGGCCGACTCAGAGGTCACTTCAAGGGAACACAGCTATAGGAAATTAGGGGAAAGGAAATGTCTTAGAAAGAAGAAACAAAATGCAAGAATATGAATGCAAAATGTACTTGTTTTATAACCTAATACATCTTTAGCAAACAGTTTATGTATTGTTGTTATGCTAACTCTGCACCAATAACAGTTGAAAGCTTTGAAAGAAATAAAATGAAGCACAAAGTCCTACCTTTTTCAAAAACTACTTTTTCACATGTTCATTGTTTCGTAATACCCCTAAAATAATCTCTCAAAACAGAGGTAGTGATTCCACGGCATAGAGCAAACACTAAAAATCCCTCCTTAAGCATTAGAAAATGAATGTACAGCAATATTAACTATATCATGCTGCAAGACTAAGTTTGTGTGTAGATATAGATATCACTAGAGCTCAGAATTAAGAATGAAAAGTATCATTTGGTGTCAAATCATTATTATTATTTTTTTTTTTTATATAAAGACATTTCACTTTGATACGAGTTTTTCACAATATTGTAGCGAACATGGGGGTAGGAGGTAGGGGTGACGGCTGGTAGGTGATGCAATCTAATACATGAAGTCATAAGCATATGCTCCTGCAAAGGAGCCCAGCTCTTTTGTACAGTGGTATCGGTGCTATGCTTCAAAGCAGGAGGTCCTGGGTTCACATCCGACCTCCCCCTGCTTGTGGGAACCGAGGTTCATACAAGTCAAACCTGTATTAAGAGACCACTCAAGGGACAGTCTAATAATGGTCTCAACACAGGTGGTCTCTTAAAAGAGGGCCCATAACGTATTAATTTTCTATTTGTCTCCGACATGCTTTCCTGTAATTACGTATGTCTTACATACACTGTAAAAGCCAGAAGATGTAATATGAACAAAAAGTAGTATGTCATTTAATAACATTCATTTAGATTTACAAATTATTTTGTGAAAGTAATGAATGCTTGCCTGTCTCGGGTCACACAAAATGTTTTAAATCCTTTGCAAATTTCAATGTCTGTTGTCTGCCTTTCAAGTACGTGTTGATTCATTGCATCCTGAAACCAACGCCAACATAAGCATAAAAGATAATTTTCGATTACCGCACACATTGTTTTCATACTTTTATAAGTAGGGGTTGAATTTTTCGGTGTTTAGTTTCCTTTTAACGGTTTGCCTTTAAGTCTTAAGCCGCTACATCCTAATTATGAGAACATTCTGTTAAATTAGCGGGAAAGAAACACAACACAAAACAGACAAGGCAAGTGTGAGAACAAAGTGCTAATTAAAGTAGCATCTGGGGGAAGTGATTCATGTCATTGCTTGCTCTTGAGTTCGAATAATGAAGGTGGTGAAACAGAATCAGCAAGTCAATCAGGACATCAAGGTAAAAAGAAGCGACTTTGTTTAGTAATAAACAGCTTTTTCTGAGTTTAATTTAAGATATTGATTGAATTGGCTCACGTGAACAAAAATAAAAACTCCAAGCCCTAGTTCTTTCCGTTTCAAAATGCTGTATCTGCGTCTTTCTAGTGCCAAATTTTTTAGCAGTTTTTCAGGCACTTACTGTCTTTGCAAGTTTAATAACTTTAATTCTGTCATCTAGGGAGGACCTTGTTTCTCCACGTTTTCTCTTCCTTTACAAGAGAGCGCTGTTGTTTTATTGATTACAGATAAAAGACCGCTAAAATGGTTACAGTATTCCTTTGAATTTAGGACGTACTATTTAAAACCATATTTTTCTTATAACAATAGCCCAGTGCAAGAGTGCTTAATACAGGTTTGAGTCAGTTGTTGGGTAAGAGAATTGAGGTCGCTGGTTGCGTTAGACAGATGGTCGCTTAATACAGTTAAATAAAAAGCATAAATATCATTGGGAGGAATTTAAAGTGGTGGTTTAGACCAGGCGGTCCCCATAAGGGCAGGAGACAAGATACATCAGGATTGTTTCAGTTTTGTCCATGGGAACAGAATATCCAGCATTGACTACTGGAATTTCACTTACTCTTCGGGCACACAAATCTGCTTTGTTGATATTTTAGTCCCAGACACATTATTACTGTCTGCCAAAATCTTGCATACAGCACCTCTGGGGGCTAAAGGAACAAAATGTTATCCTGGTCTGGATTAAATACATGGGAAATTAATCTGAAAAAAGAGATTTTTTTTAGCATCTTTGAGAGTAAACAAATTATATCACCTGGAAGTAAAAATCCAACGCTCCAGTCATGTCTGTGCCTTCTGGGAAACACTGTAAAAGAAACAAGGTTAAATATAGCTCCTGAAAAAGGTATTAAACTGCTCTGGTTATGTCTTTAAATGGTATAAATTAGATTAAGTAATATAATGTAAAACAAATTATTGTTTGTTGTGCAATACGACCTAACATGCACTTTAATCAAAATGCGCATTTAACAAAACACAATAAACAGTCAAGATCTTTACAAATCAAGCCGTCTGTTGAGTAACCAGTGATTAAAAGCTTTGACTTTTGGTCTACCACATCTGAAAGCCTGATGCTTTTAAAATGCAAACACAAACAATAAGGAGACATATTTTTTAATAAAGTTATGAAGCTAAATTGAAAAATACATGTAACTAGTTAAACAAACCTTTTTCTCTTTTAGGTAGTAGCCTATAGCAAAATTCCTATCTCCAGTTTCCCGTTCAGACTGAAACCTGGATCAGAAAACAAATACGGCATCAACAAATCACCTTTACCTTAAATCAGCGGTGGCCAACGTTAGCCCTTCCACTCCTGGTCTTTGTTCCAACTTTGTTCTAAATTGTTTAATTGAACCAATTAAACCTGCATCCAGACACTGTAGTTAATGATATACTTTGACCCATTAAACCTGGAGTGGAACAGCCCTCCAGGGCTGTGCTTGGGCACTGCTGCCTTGAGTAATACATGCATATCGTCTACAATAACACATGTGCACCTATTTTTTCTATTACATTTACCCCAAAAACGTATTTGCATTGACAATGATGCAAGTCACAAGGTATGTCACTACCATTCACAACACCCACCAATAATGGCATATTACAAGTGCCAGTACAGAGAGAGTACAGCAGGTCACTATAAAACTACATACAGCAAGTGCTGTAGAACAGAATCGCAAAACAAATAAATAACTCCATTAAAAAACAGGGTAAGTGGCTTTAAACAAAGTTTTAAGGAATGTGCATGACTGAAGATAGAACTAGAGGTCAGAAGTAAGTCTCTATTACCTACAGTAGACTAAGAACTGTCCATACCTCATGAAATACAGCAGTTAGAAGTAGAAGTCTATAAAATGTGACTCATGTATCGGTATGTACTGGCAAAATCTTGTTTCTTATTCATTAAAATAATAATAAAAAACAGCTAAATATTTTACTCACGTTGCATTATTGAAGCCAACATACTCATTACCAGCCATTTTATTTAAAAAAGCCATCACCTGTAAAACAGCAACATGCTATTGAGTAAACCTGTTGAAAAGGTGCCTTTACAACTTGTAAAAGTACAATATTATATATTACTTACATAGTCAAACTTCTCTGCATTGTTTACCCCCTGCTGAAAGACAAAAATATTCAAATAAGCATCACCCTTTTAATTAGGACTATAGTGGGGAAAATTATATACTAATCCACAAATCAGATGTTTTCACCTCCTTACCTTGCCATTCACATAGATTTCAATAAAAAGGCAGCACATTCTGTAGTAAAAAAGCTTGACGATCGATCAATCAGCTGTTTGCACTTCGTTACTGAGCGATTACCCCTGTACTATACTTTGGCTATTTAATCCCTGTAAGCAGTGTCAGGTTTAATTTACAGTTTATACAGATTACAGGAAGGTCTTTGCCTACATTTTTTTTTTTTTTTTTTTTTTTTTTTTTTTAATTTGGAATCGGCAATTATTTTTCTCATTTTCTCCCCAATTTGTATGTCCAATTATTTATTTATTTATTTATTTATTTATTTATTTTTATTTCAACCCGCCTCACCGACCCTCCCCACCCGGCGGTGCTCACCAATTGTGCACGCCCCTGGGAACTCACGTCCACGGTTGGCAATGGAATAGCCTGGACCCGAACCTATCCTGCAGTCCACGCGGAGTGCCTTTACTGGATGCGCCACTCAGGAGCCCCTACTTTGCCTACATTTTTAACTGTGAAGCATCTATTGTCACTTACAGAACAATCCCTGCTTAGCTAACATTTCCATAAGAGAAAAGCCAGGAAAACGGCTTTGTTTACCTTTATCAAAGAAGTAATCACAATCGCTCCAGCATTCACCATGGGGTTGTGAGGCTTATCTAGAAAATACAATTTCAACACATGTTGATGAAATCAGCAAGACAACATGTACAGCTATGGCTAAAAGTTTTGCATCACCTTACAGAATTAACTAATTTTGCTTCATGAAGTCGAATGAAACTTGCTGAATAATGTTACATCAACATATATTTACATACCGGTTTGTAGTTTTCCCATATACTTAATGAAAAACTGACAAATTGAAAAATGAGACATTTCAAAATCCGACATTAAATACTGTACTACTACTATGGCTTCCGGTAGAGGACAATTACCCCCTTCTGCATGGGGAGCAACCCTCAGCTCATCTATATTTTATTCAACTTAACAATATTTGCTCAGACTACTGATGCTTTCATTTATTTTCATTTATTTTTAATCATATGTACCATTGTGTGTAATGTTAGCAGGCTAGCAGTCTTAAAAGGCCAGAGTCAGAGTTTTTGTTTTCTGCCAAAGCCACACTGTAGCTCCCTCAAAACCATTAATTAATAACACAATAAAGTGAAACCATCTTTTAAGGTTAAAAAACAAGAGGAAATATTTGTATTATCCCAGTTTTATGGACACAGTTTCCACGTGTTTTGTCAGTGGTCATAACAATGAGGGACAGGCCCGTCAAAGATAGCTAGGATTCAGAGGTGTTACAACACTTTCTCTCCTAATCGTATGTACAATTTACAGTCAGAGTCCAGAGGATTATTGTGAAAGCTCTGTAAACACAATGCTCATTACTGAAAGGGCCACAGAAAGGTATTGATTTTTCTGAAGGTGCGATAAATCAGTCAATAAATAAATCAATCTGTTAATCTCCAAATTTGCAGTGAAGACATCACAGGATGCAGAGTGAAAAATAACACAAAAAAGAGACCACTTTTTAGTTATATTAGTATTCAGTAATTTTCCTCTTGTGAAATCTAGCTCATAACCAGATTTTTCAGGTAAATATAAAAAAGAAATATATTTTTACACAAGCATTTTTAAACAGTTTGACACTTAACAAGAACACAACGCTGCTATTAAAACCATTGATTCTAGCTTTCTTTTTTTCTTTGTCCACTTTCCTTTTGTAGTTCTTGTTCATTAAATTTTCATTGAAACACCAAGGCAACAATGACTGTAAAGGCCATCTCAGCTTACTTTCCATCATCATACTTCAGACAAAATCTACTGCAAATGTGTATGTGCTTCAGGACCTAAATCAAATAAAATCCAGTCTATTACCCAAGGCCCTGCATTTCGACTTTCTTAAATCACTTTTGCATTTTTAATGTATGTTTTCTAATTTAATTTGCAAAAGATATCTTATTTGTAGCAACAGTGATGACAAGGTAGTTACTTAATTAACTAAACTCAGTGTTCTTTTGAACAGACACAGTTAATCAAAAACAGATTAGCTGTACATAAACTCAATTTATTTAGGACTGCAAATCCATTATTTAAGAAAAAAAACTCAAAAGAAATATATTCAGGCTGTGTTCAAAGGTTTGTTTGCCAGCCAGGAATTTGAAGGTAGTTCTAAACCTTCGAAGGTTCGTCAGATGGCATTCACGCACTCTGTGTTTTTTTCTTATTTTCTCAGTTTACAGAAACCGTTGGACAATGTGTGAATACTATAAAAACACACATTAAATGTCACTCGCATGCAAAATTTGATGTTTTGATTTGTATAATGCATATTACTTAAACAAAAGTTGTCGTATTAAAATCCACTACCAGATGATTATACTTAGAAACTCTACATGGCACCGCTGCCGTGCATTGGACCAGGGTATATTATGCCAAAGTCCTGGGGTACCTATAGTGGTTATATTGCTTCAGTAAAATACGTACTGAATACTTAGTGTACAAGACATTGTAAGGAGAAGTGCTATGGTACAATATGTTTCAAAGACTCGAAACTTCAAGCGACTTGATGCATCATGGAGGAACAACCAATCTCCGGGACCACTTGACAAACGTAAGTTCATAATATTATTATTATTATTATTAGTTTAATTTTTAGTAGTAGTAAAATGTGACTGATAACCTGCTTGGAACGATGACTGTTAAATAAAGCTTTGTTTTGCCCAAGTCAGATGCAGTTCTTTTAATTGGCCGCAAAAAGGTGCTGCTGCAATGCAAGCTTACTATATGTCGCAAGCAGGATCAATTATGTGTACATAAACAATGTGTAATCTTTTTTATTAAATTATAAAAAGATGGATTACTGCTCTATAGAACATACTTTTAAACTACATGTGAATGTTGTATTCCATTTATACGGATTACCTGTAAAAGAATAGGATTTTCAATCAAATATAAAACTAGTAGCTATGATGACATCACCAGCAAATTATGCAAATTAGTACTACTGAAGGCTCGACCCTTCCTTCAGTAATGTGTTCCGAACCTTCGAAGGTCAAAATGTCCCCTTCATTACAGCCCTAAAACACATGCAGATAATTTAAATGCACCAAAATCATTATGAAAGCATAAAACATCTGCAAAAAGCAAGATGTCCTTGTTCATTACAGTTGCTAATCGAATGTCTAAGTAGTAGAGCATTAAAATCCAATCAGGAAATGAAAGATTTGCATTACTGGTTGTGATTCCTACCATCTTCATTCAGGAACAGTTTGTTGAATCGTAATCCGCTGGGCTCTTTACCAACGTATCTGTGTACATACTCCGTACCAAGGTCATTAACAGCAATGGCATACTTTAGAGGCTTCACACAGGACTGCAGGCAAAATGGGACCTTCGTATCTCCAACCGAATGCCTGAGTTAGGAAAAGATATACATGATAATTCTGTCACAAATGTCTAGAACAGCAAGTGTCACATTTAATACAACTGACCGTTCAGTTAAATATGCTAGTCACTCACATCATTTTACACTGAAATTAGCGTAATCTTCCCAACTACCTCTTCTATATATGCATACGATGGGCCAGACTAAGGTTAGGCCTTATACTACGGTAAATGTAGCCATGCAGCTCAAAGATTTAATCATACAGTCACTGAATGGAATCCTATTCCCTTAGCCATAGCCATACTGACCTAAACAGTGCTAAACCTGAGCAATTTATCATTCAACCTTCTGCATTAATGAAGGTGTCATTTTCTTAATTATCCTGTACTTTAACACATAACTATTTATTTACACATGTACAGTATTAGAACATAAGAAAGTTTACAAATGAGAGGAGGCCATTTGGCCCATCTTGCTAGTTTGGTTGTTAGTAGCTTATTGATCCCAGAATCTCATCTAGCAGCTTCTTGAAGGATCCCAGGGTGTCAGCTTCAATAACATTACTGGGGAGTTGGTTCCAGACTCCCACAATTCTCTGCGAAAAAGTGCCTCCTATTTTCTGTTCTGAATGCCCCTTTATCGAATCTCCATTTGTGACCCCTGGTCCTTGTTTCTTTTTTCAGGTCGTAAAGTCCCTTGGGTCGATATTGTCAATACCTTTTAGAATATTGAATGCTTGAATCAGATCGCCACGATCTTGTTCAAGACTGAATAGATTCAATTATTTTAGCCTGTCTGCATATGACATGCCTTTTAAACCCAGAATAATTCTGGTCGCTTAATTTATTTTCTCTGTGCTGTCCGTGCACTGGACCCGAAACAAATAGGTGCTACTTGTAGAGACTACGAGATTGTGAAACAGCAATTAAAGCTATCGGAGGAATGCAACATGGAATGGCCAGTGTATTTGGGGAGTGCCAAAGACAGGCTGTGGCAAAGTGCCCCCCCTGTGTATATTTTGTGTTACGTGTTGTGTGTAAATGTTGGTGTATAGTCATTGGTACACGGGATATAAGCGGGTCTGTGTTTCACGTGTATTTAAAAATGTAGATTTGTATTTAGGCACGAGGATGGCACAAATCACTTCACGTGCTGGTTAAAATGTAATGTGTGGTCACGGGAGTACACTTAATTAATTCACGTGCAGTTGTACCGAGTTTCCAATTGAATGATTGACTAGCAATCGAAGTCTCGTACAACTGCATAAAAGCTGCATGTTTTCACTCACTCGCGGTTGTGTGTTCGGTGAGTGGAGAACGGGATAGGAGACGGAGGTGATAGTTGAAAAAGTATTAGTGAAAGTATCTGCTCACCGTGTTTGTCTGTATAGTTCGTTTTGTTTGTCTCTTTATTTTGGCCTGAAGCGCCGTGTCCTGTGTTTTGTGTTCTGTTTAAACCTTTTACTTTGTTTATTAAATGCTGAGCACAACCAAGTGCTCAGCTTCATCAAAACCCCAAGTCTCTGTTCTGTGTATTACTTCCTGTTTCTGGTCCGACATCACCCACTGTCAGCCATCTTTGTGACACAGGCCTACATTGCCGATTCTGGAAGGCTGTTGAAGATCGCTTGCCCAATTTATCTAAGCATGCAGTTGCTGTCCTCCAACTGATTGTGAATTCAACTGATGTGGAGAGAAGTTTCAGCAAACTCGGGGTTCTTTTCTGTGCTCAACGTCAATGTCAAAAAGATGAAAATGTGGCTGGAATGCTGCAGCTCTACTTCAATAGCAACCACAATGTTGAAGACTGAAGTAAGGATGAACTACAAATGCCATTTTCACTTTTTGTGTATATGTGTTTGTACATAACACAGCTCCCCAAAGGACAATAGTGAATGAAAACCAGACAAACTTTTTTTTTTTTTTTTTTAAATGAACACTGTTTGCTGTAGCCTAAATATAAAATTACAGGAGACCTACGTGGAAATATTAATGATGTGGCCTATTTTTTTTTCTTTTTTTTTTTTATTAGGCTAATTGATAGTTCTCTATGGGCTCCGACCTTGATTAAAAATGGTTAACGCCTGAATAAAAAACGTTCTGTTTAACTCAATATATTGTGTATGTGTATATTCTGGTTAGGAATACTTAATTTTAACGTTACATTTTAAAATCGTGGAAAAACACAGACTTTCTATTTTTTTATCAAAGAATTTTTATTTTATCACAGAAAACTAGGAACCCTGGTCATTACTGATTAAATATAATACACCAAGGCGACAAAGGGAAAGCATTTCTATTAGCATTTGCTGGATTAATCAAATCTGCCCTAATTTCAATCACAGGGCAATGCTTTTAAAAGTACTGTATAGAAGAAAGATATTCATTGCAGCAATGTTACCCAGAAACATAAGATTACTGTAACACAATTTTCGTGAAACACTCAACATGGTAATAAATACAAATGATTGCTTTTCTGCTGCAACCATAAAGACAAAAAATGGATTAAAATACACTTTACCAACTGCAACTTCTATTTGAAAATATTCTAAACTGGCAAATAAAATGAGTGCATATAATAGGTACATGAGCAAGCTTCAGGAACATGTATTTATTTTAACTAGTTAAACACATCATGAATATTTTCCCTTGCAAGTAGCTTGCCCTAATAAAAAAAAGCCAGTTACCTTTGTCCATCCACTGTGCAAAGAGAAACTGCCCACAAGTCCGGACTGAATTTGGCAAGCTGGGGAATATAATCAGCAACCTGAAAACAAATTCAGAAAAAAAGTATTTTATTCAAATGATGGCCATAAAAACTACAACAAAATGGAACATTTCTTATTTTAATAATATGAGCACATTACAAAAGCCAATGCATGCATGGCTTCTTTAGTCATGGCTTTTTTTTCAAAATTTCGTCGAAAAAGTTTCAAATGCAGACAGTTTTGTTCCACTGAAGTTCTTCATCTGTAACACTTTACTAGCTGAAGTTGGACAACGCATGGGGCAAAAGTCAGAGACTACATGAGAAAAAATAAACACAACATTATGCTATTCAAGGCAGGAGACGCTCCAATTGAGCGCCGATATGTTTACAGATGCTTGTCAGCTCATTGAGGTAATTGAGTGGCACATTTAGCATTTAGATAAGGGGCGGGGCTGGGGGGGTCAAGATGCTGATTTTCAGACTACAGATTCATAATCTGGGTCGTTTGTGGCCATTCGATGACAACTTCGCATCCTACTCAACAGTCAATATGTTTGTTATACAAGTTCTAATGACATTTCCTATGCCACACAACTTTTATCCAAAAACTGTATACTATGCAGTGTTTATTCTAAGTCATCTTAATTTCAACTGAAATGTGATTGGCATTGAAACCTACCTGCCCTCCAGACAGCTTTTTGGCACTCTCGTAGAGTTCGTCAATGTGTGAAGTGAAAGGCACGAAATCTGGAATGACAAACTTCTTCCTGAAAGCCTGAGTCAGCAGCACAATGTTGCTCTGTACACACCTGCAAGCAAAGGCAATACTATGAGTGAAATCACAAATGGTATAACGGTTTTATGAGAAACCTTTATTGTTTCAGCATCTGTAAAACACACCAAACTGTTCTCAATCCTGAAGGAAACTGAGAAATTATGGCAGTTGCATTAGCTGGCTGATTTATGACCTGTGATGTGTGAATACAAATATCAAAACAGATGTTAGGGGTCTCCCGAGTGGCGCATCCGGTAAAGGCAGGATGCGCCCTATAGCCTGGAGGTCGCCGGTATGAGTCCAGGCTATTCCACTGCCGACCATGGACGGAGCTTCCAGGTGGCGGCGCACAATTGGCCACGCACTGCCCGGGTGGGGGAGGGCTTAGGTCGGCCAGGGTGTCCTCAGCTCACCGTGCACCAGCGACCCTTGTGGACTGGCCGGACGCCTGTGAGCCTACCAGTAAGTTACTCAGAGCTCCGACACTGTAGCTCTGAGGTGGCTGCATGGCAGGCCTGCAGAGTGAAAAGAAGCGGACGGCTGACGGCACACATTTTAGAGGACGCGTGTGTCCGTCTTCGCCTCTCGAGTCAGCGTGGGGTGGCAGCGCAATGGGTTGAAATAAAATAATTGGGCATTGCAAATTGGGGAGAAAATCAGAAAAATAATTGGCGATTCCAAATTTTGAAAAAAAAAAGTCTGAAAAACATATCCCTGCAATATACACAACACAGACTTCAAGTAAAGGGATGCGTTTTTGTAAACAGTACAGGGTATTATGTTACCATTTTAATAGTTGGTGGTTATTTTAAAAAACTGTTTGAAATATTCGAAATAATGGTTTCCATAATGAAAACAAATGCCATGTGGTATGTGTATATGAAAATATCTCCCTGATTACACTAGAAGTATCAAACAACTTGGTCTCATTCCCAACAAGAGCAGTAAACTGGCAAGAAAACACACTAGAGATGTTACTTGAAATAGATTTCTATAAATTGTGTAGTGATCAATAGGGCAAGGTCAATATTGTTTATTTTAAATCAGGAATACAATTACTACATTTCACATTTAACAAAGGGGCATGAAAACATCTTCGCACTTACCTGGTTAAAAACAGTGGGACTTTGTGGACAAAACAATTACATTTTGCGTTTATACCATTTTGTCAGCTTTTCAAAACGGCTGTGGCTATGTGCTTAGCAGCCAAACAAATAGTGTCAGGTCGGAAATCAGTCAAATTGTACCTTAACCTTATTCCTAACACGTTGAACCCAAACCTCCTGTCCATCAAACCCTCCATTTAAAATGTCTGACTGACAGAACTGATGAACCTGCTCTAGAACCCAAACACCCACAGAGTTCTATAGTGACTACCAAAGGATAGACAATATTTTTTTTCTCTTTTTCAAAATTGTGTACATGCAGCTTTGCAAAAAGTACAGGTACTTGATGGCCCAACCACAGAAATTGTGTGGCAGACCACAGAAGGACTGTCCTAACAGCAACTTACCAGCTTCCCTATTCTCCCTCCTCCAGATCTGGAAGTAATGTGCAATCATATGGTGCCATGTCTGGAGTGCGAGGATGGGAGAGGCAGGAAACTAAATCATTGGTTTTTCTGGCAGCATGGGCATTCAATAGCAATGTGTTGCTATTGTGGACTTTGTAGAAGACAGGGAAATAAACTGTATTTTGGCCATTAACTCAATGATCTTCCCTTGCATGCAGACTTTGAAGGTCTTGTTATTTTAGGTACAGTGTGGCTACCACTGACAGAGGGCAAGGCTTAAAGTCTTTTAAACACAGCCTTGGTCTTTTGAGGAAAGGGGGAAAAAACAAAAAAGGATATGCTGGAGGCTTTTTGCATAAACAAGCACCAAAACCACTGACATTAATATATTCAATTTGCAGTTCATGCTTCTGTCAGTTGAAGCTTAACATGAGCTGCAACTTATAGTGTTTTCATAATAGGTGTGCATGTTGATTTTTCTTTAATAGTAAAGCTTCTTTGTTTTACCTGTGCACGCCTGCCAATGGCGTACCTTTGATTGCTACAGAAATACTTGCCTTTAGGTTGAAATAAAAACAGTCTAAACAAAATGTGCAAGTAACTGCAATAAAATGGTCCTTTTGTTGTTAAATAAAGAAACTGCCATTTAAGAGATCGACTAAGTACTGAGTCTTACCTGAAGGTATACTTTCTGAAATTGGAAACCACATAACATGCTATAGTAGAGTATCTGTTAAAGTATTAAGTAACTGAACATTTGGCAAATCGTTTAAAAGAATGGAATAATAGAAAGGATTAAAATCAGTAAGACTAACCTCACATGACAGATGTGTCAGAAGGAACACCCATAGTAAAGCTAGTCAAATAATCTCAATTTTTCATGTAAATACATTCCTTCATATGCAACATCAAAAGCCATGTGACACAATATTAAAAGCCAATTGTAAACACGTTTTTCTGTCATGTGGTTTAAAGCCTCTTTCAAGGACGTAATCCTATCCATTTCACAAGGAATATGGAAACGTACTGCAGGCAAGGAAGCAACACTGCTATGCGGCTGGTACCCAACACTGAGCCAAGTCCAGCAATTTCCAACATTAGAGAAAGCCAGAGCCCTATACTTAAGGTCATATGACAACGACAAAAAAAAAAAAAATAATATGTCAGAATCTATTGATTTATACTGCTGTGAAATGCAAGTCACACACCACTCCATAACCAGTTCTTCTTGTCTGGCTGATGCATGATGTTTAAACTGCAGCATGAAACGGCCAATTAGGTTCGGAAAGACAGCAGCGCTGGCAGTTTTAGATGTATAGGCTTACTCATGTGCAACAAAGCTCTCCCATCCTGATCTTATTGTATCAATCATTGGCAGCCCACATACTAAATCAGCACGTGAAGTATTAAGGTCTCTACACACTAGACGCAATGCGATTTTTTAATTGGCGACGAGACACTTCAGAGCAGCATGACCAGACACACCGAAAGCAACACACAGGTGATAACTGCCAGATCTATACAACTGTCCAAAATTGCTACTGGCAAAACTATGATCAAGACTGGAACATATTTGTCAACATGATGTGGAAATTATGAGCGTCTTCTCCGATGGTATTTCAACCTATTTGGCAATAAATCATACACACCACGCTTATCCAGTTCCTTCAAAATGGACTCCCATATATTATATTATCTTTCAAATCTGTATCTTTATAATTGTGATGTATCTTTATAAATGCTCTGAGTATTTTTTCCAACAACAAATATTGTTTCCTCCGTCATTTTGGATACTGCTTCACCCTGCAAGACACGTGCACTGAAGCTGTTCTCCGATTGCTCAATGCCCTAGTTGTCGTGCGTCAAATCGAAAAAATAGGATTCAATCCTATTTCGCATCGCTCCAGTGCCGCTCCTGCGTCGCCTGTCACATGAAAGATACTTCTCAAAAGTATAGGTTCTATTCATTTTCATGCATCGCTGCACAGTTCCGTTTGCCGCATCGCGTCTGGTGGGTAGCAGCCTTTAGCCGCAAATTACACATACCAAGGCAGCAAGAACAGAAACCTACCAAAAAAAAAAAGTCTGAATCTGCCAACATTTACTCCCATTACTAGAAGCACTAGATAAGGTCCAGATAAAGAACAGCTGCTAACTGCAAGAAGAACTTGAAACCGAATGCTTCATTTTGACCCACTTCCAAGATCGTGTTTCGTTACTGACTGGTGTCTTAGCAAGAGTATAAATAAACATGTCAAATGAAAGTAGTGCATGTGGAGCGTAGTGTTATATATTCCAAAGGAACAGACCTACGAGGGATGAGACGAGCATCCTTCATAAAGCAACTAAGGGCCTTAATGTATTTATAAATGTTCTGTGTTTAGTATCAGCCCTCATTTAAAGAGTTTTCAAAACATTTACACAATCTAATCATTGCATGCTATGTATAAAAATTAGATGTGATTGCATGTCTATTTTAGTTTTGCATTAATTAAGCTCTTGTCTTTCCCCTTCAGTTTCACAGCCTTTTTGTTTCTTTGCTCAAAACCACACAGAACAATGCTAAATACCTGTCAAAAGAAACACTTAATGTTTGCTTTTTGATTATTGACATTTCAGATTACGGTATCGCCCGCTTACACCAATCATTACTTAAATTCTGTTTTCCTATCCAACTATCCTTACACAAAAGGTGCTGTACCCTGACACATGCTGGTAAGCTCTCACGTACTGTATACTGTGAAATCAATTTCATTTCAGGTGCTTCAAATGCTTTTACATGAAGCAAGCACAATATATTGAACTTTATGCAGGGCTGAATATATTTTCAGGTACTCACTTCTTGATTATATATAAATCCTTATAACTAACCATATCAAGCACACACTGTGGTGGACTTGTCTTACTTTTTAAAGAGCTCTTTGTCAAGCATCACTCCATCAGAAGTGTTCTGAAGGGTCAGTCTCAGCATATCCATGCATTCCTTCAGCCTTGGGTCTCCAGTTCTTAATCCTGTAGCTTTTAATGCCTGTATAGATCGAAATACTTAGATATTAATATTATATATTTTTTTTAATTTTATATATATATATATATATATATATATATATATATATATATATATATATATATATATATATATATACACACACACAATATTGACACGTAAAAGGCAGTGTTTTAAAGTTATGAGTACATAAGATTTTATTTATAATTGAGTGTTTAAAGTTATGTAGGACATGCTACATAGAGAACATAAATGGAAACTAAGACACTAAAATTTCTTGTCAAAACATTTGCCTTAAGGGTCTGTACTCCTAAAAATCATCTAAGAATTTGTTCTCCGACATATGCATAAACTAGACACTTAGAACATAAGAAAGTTTACAAACGAGAGGAGGCCATTCAGCCCATCTTGCTCGTTTGGTTGTTAGTAGCTTATTGATCCCAGAATCTCATCAAGCAGCCTCTTGAAGGATCCCAGGGTGTCAGCTTCAACAACATTACTGGGGAGTTGGTTCCAGACCCTCACAATCTGACCTACTTCTTGTGACAAGTACTTAAAGTACTTGTCACAAGAAACACATGCAATGTAGCTTAAGGGAAAGAATCAATTTACCAACTGTTTTGAATGGGAGAAAGAGCAAAAGTAGTTCTTGTTTTGCTAAAGTAATACAAACTTTGTTTGTCACAGTTGAAAACTTTCTATACCACTACGGTTGATGATTAATGATGAGTACAAAGCATTTCAGTCTATGGTGAACAATGCTTCCTTTTCTATTTTGTTTTAAACTTCCTGCAAAAAATATGTAAGGGAAGAAATAGAATCCAACCAGCGAGTGAAATGGAAATTGATATAAAATCAGACTATTAATCTCCGGAAGACAGGCATGGCTGGTGTCAGGTGGAGTAACTACTTCCTGATGCAAGCAGAAATTATCAGTTACCTCTGTGCAACTACAGAACCACAAGGACCCTGACCTGTCAGCAGCACTCACAGTGATAAACTTATGAACAGGGATCCTTTCTTGTCCTTCTGCAATTGTGTAGAACAGGAGATCCTCTAGGCTGGGCAAAATGCCTGCTTTTCTTCTCCTGGAAAATAAGAAACACACATTAATTACTGCCCGGAAATCCACCTTGAAGACAAGCTTAATTAGGAGATCTGCTGAAGTGCACAGCCACAGGGGAAAAACAAAACAGGCAGTTACTGTACAGAAGCATAAACTCATTCAAACATGCTACAAGAACCGCTCAATGGCACATCAAAGCAGACACAAACAGATGGAAATGAGACAAATTACATACAGAGCTGTCAATTCTAGGTTTTATTATGAACTGGTTTAAACACATTTAAGTCTTATGCACTTTTGGAAAAAAAATTATGGTAAAACCTGGAATGGATCAATATGCTAAGCATTGGTAGTCCAGGTTAGGCTGTACATAGCGACAACAACAGCCCATTGGATTGGCCTGTTTTAGCAGAAGTACTGTATAACTGGATAAGCACAGAATGTACAGAAATACTTGATCAATGCTAATTAAATTTGCTAAAAATTTTCTTTTGCATCTAAAACCATGCATTGTACCTGCATGATTAAGCGCATACAGGAAATAACTTATGTATTAATATATTAAATAAATAAAATTAAAATTAAATAAATAAAATACACATACAGTAAAATGAGTGCAAGCTTAAAAAACTCATAACATTCAGATGTTGCAGCAATATAAACTGCAGCACAGTAATGCATGAATCATAAGGGTTTGCTAATAAAAAAATATACTTACACACAAAGTAAGCAGATAAAAGAAAGAGAGAAGACATGCAAAATAAACAGACAGGTTGTATGTGTATTTCAACTACTGTATATAAGATTATACCAGGCCTATCAATACAGTTATCATTTTTAAATGCGTAATGGCTTGAACAGTTGATGTACTATGTGCAGTAGTTTAATGTAATGAAAAAAAATGTTGATGTTAACAAAAAAATCTTCACATTTCATTTTTATAGCAAAAAATTCAACAAAAAGAGCCAATTTCTATTAAAAACATACCAAGGTAGTTTTTTTTTGTTTTTTTAAAAAGCAATAACTACTGTACAAGTACAAGGTCACGCATACATTACAGTGCATTCAAACACTGATCTGTCCATTGCTGTTATACAGATATCTATATTCAGATTTTTAACAAATACTGCATAATGTTATTGCTGTTACAGTTATACAACGGATTTATTGTGACCTACAATGCTGGGAAAACCTATGTGCATTGGTTAATTTACAAGGTCACTGAATCGATCCACAAATAACCTATACTGGAGACAATGTGCACAAATGTAAACTGATTAAATTTCCAGAACATCAGAAAGGAGTAGGGCAGTATCCACAAGATTTTATTTTGACACTTGTTGGGTGTCTAAATGTCACTCATAACTAATCTTCCAGACTGTGAAGGCTCTCCACTAGATGCATGCCAAACTACTATAAATCACACATTAAATGTCACTCATTGCTGTGCACTGGTGCAGGGTATATTATGCCAAAAGCATTGGGGTGGGGTACCTATAGAAGTAAAATATATACCCAGTGTACAAGACATAGTAAGAGAAGCGTTATGGTAGAATAAGCATGACATTCAAAATATACACTAACACCAATAATTCTGGGGCCACGAGAAGATGGGGAGGGGAGGGGGGAGTACTGTGCACATCATAGCCTATAACATTAAATCAAATCTAACTGCTGACACCTCCCTGGCATGTCACAGCTTTTAGATGGCGTTGTGCATCTGACTGGTGCTTTTTTAAGCTTGTATATTATTGGACAAAGTCCGCTGCCATCTGGTGATGCACTTAATTGATCAGCTTATTACGTGGTGTGCACTTTAGTAAGTGTTGGACACAACTGGTAAGCTATTATTTGCCGTATTAAGTTTGCTCTTATTACAATGGATGGATCGGTGGCTGGTTCAGGCAAAAGAGAAAAAAACAGCAGCAGCGACATACAGAAAAGCCAGTGTCATGTTGGATTTTGGTCAAGTACCACAGACCAGAGGACGGGGGGCGCGGTCCTGAAAGTTTGAGAACCACTGGACCAATAGAATGCTTCTTTCCATTAAGATTTTGGTATATCCTACTGGTTATAGTAAATATCTAGTCAATAGATGTCATTTTCAGTACTACAGTTCTCTCTATTCAGATCCTTCCGACGTAAATAGAAGTTAATACCACTCAATCCACTGACCCCAATAAACAGCATTACAGGCGCAGTTTAAAAATAAAAAAGCTGAAATACTGTTACTTTTACTACAACAAAATATAACATCCAGACCATTACAGAGCACTTATGAAATGCAGCTGAAAAATACATTTAATTCAGCCCACACATTTTTAGTTTTGCTTTTAAAAATTGTGCAAAAAAAAAAAAAAATGTATCAGTGCCAATTAACAATCCTCTAAACCCAGCTGTTATGGTCTAGGGTGCAAACATCTGACATATTTAACACTTGAATGGTGAACGCTGATCGCACTTGATCACAGTAGGGGCTAATTGAGAAGATGTGGTCTAATGACTATTGCTAAAAACATGATCTATGATCCACAAGACCAAACATGAACAAAAAAGTTATGTTTTTAGGTTTACTCCCCCTTCAGTTTTCACAGATCCGTTCCCTTTTTTATTTAGCAGCACACAACCATATCAAAGAAGTAGGCCTACAGTATGTAGTGTTAAATAGATACCATATGGTCAATTAGCAGAATTAAAACACAAAAACAGTCAACACACATTAGGGCTGCTGGATGGCAGTTTCAATGTTAAAATAAGTCTGTAGTCACACAGAAAGCACCGCAGTTTTTTTTGTTTTTGTTTTTTTTGACAAAAGTAAATTATTACACCGACATCTGATCCCAGCAGATGAACACTAAAAATACTTCATTAACAGCTGTGTAAGGTGCGTGTATATTTAGATTATTCACGGATTATAACCAGTGCAAATAGACCGAATGTAAAAACAGGGACATTTACATTAGCTTTTAGAGAGAAAAAAAAAGTGCACATCAAGTTTTGTTGCTTTAGGTTAAGTGGTGTTTTTTTTAAACTTAACGTAGGAACATAACATTACTGTAATACATCCAGACACTGTCATCAGTTCTGCTGGCACAGCAATGTACATACAAAAAAACACAAAGAATCCACGCAAATGCCTGCATTTAAATGAATTCTGAATTGCTTGGAGTTTTCTTCCCATAGTCCCTAAATGTTATTTTTAAAACTTGATACTTGATCTTCAAAAAGTATGACTTTTGCACAGATAAGTTACCTGGCTGTAGTAAATGTGCACAAATGTAAACTGATTTTAAATTTCCAGAACATCAGAAAGGAGTAGGGCAGTATCCACAAGATTTTATTTTGACACTTGTTGGGTGTCTAAATGTCACTCATAACTAATCTTCCAGACTGTGAAGGCTCTCCACTAGATGCATGCCAAACTACTATAAATCACACATTAAATGTCACTCATTGCTGTGCACTGGTGCAGGGTATATTATGCCAAAAGCATTGGGGTGGGGTACCTATAGAAGTAAAATATATACCCAGTGTACAAGACATAGTAAGAGAAGCGTTATGGTAGAATAAGCATGACATTCAAAATATACACTAACACCAATAATTCTAATTTCAAAAACTGAGCACCCTCCACTCCTGCTTGTGTTATTCCGCGGCAGCTTACTGTATATAAATCGCAAGCAGCATCAATTACATGTACATAAACAATGTGTATTTTAATTTAAATTATAAAAACATGATTACTGTTCTATATAACACATTTTTAAACTACATGTGAATGTTGTATTCAACTTTCATGGATTACGTGCAAGATAATAGGATTTTCAATCAATATAAACTAGTAGCTATGGTGACGTCAGTAAATTATTCAAATTAGTACCATCAAGGTTCGAACCTTCAAAATGGTCAAAATGTACCCTTTGTTACACCCTTAAAAAGAAGTAATGAATCATTTATAAAAAATTTAAATCTGCTCCATGTTTTTCTCCCCATTACGTAATATGCGAGGCTCACGTCTTCTGATCTTGACCCCCTGTGTGCTTACAGCACATTCACTGTTTCAGCTACGGATTCGTTTCACATGTACTAAACCTGAAGATCAATACATCGACTATCCTGACTGCCCTGCTTTTTCTGTGCCCACTGTTATTGTTTTACAGAACAGTGCAAACCCACATCACTCTCTGCTTTGTAGACTGGAATTAACATGCGTCTAGCTTTTAAGATAATCTCCACTACATAAATAAATTGAATTGATGTTTATATATAATTTTTTTTTTTAATTGATAGAGAGATTTTTTGAGAGATAAAAAATAAATCTATGCTTGCTAGGTGAAAAAGTGCTACTAAAGGATTTTTACTGACTGCAGCAGTTTGAGAATTTTTCATACATCAGTGTCTAAGAGCCAAAGAGCCCAATTAGCTGTGTATACAGTGTGTGTTTACAGAAGACAAAAATCACCGGAATGATTAACACAGAAAAAAGGGCAGGCACCAGCTGGCGCAGGAATATGGTCAAAACGAACATCAATTTCTGTTGCAATTAACTGATGCCATTATCTAAGCATAACTCTCTGAAAGGTTAACCTAGATGTCCTAGGTTAAATTTATGGGAATAAATAAATCTATTACATCCCATCTGTAGTTAAGCAGAAAAGTAACAGCCCCATCACATATCCGCCCTAGCCGTTTATCCGCCATGATCAACCTTAGTTAGTTTATTATTGAACAGAGAAGATTAGTTCAGATATTGTAGATCCTACCAAAGTTTTCGTACACTGTGTTGTAGGTGATCCGTGCGCTACCATTGCTGGTAGTGTCAACTTCCACCTGTGGACGTATCAACTTCAACCTCCATCTCTATCTATCTCCTGCCTGTCATTCTGCAGTGAATGCACACATCCACACGGTAGACAGCTACCTTGTCAGAGCATTAATACCCTGTTTCTTTCTAAACAAGTGATTTAGGGGAGCTCCCTAATAAAAGCTGAATCTCAAAACAATAATTGTGTGAATATAGTAATTGTTACAGTTGTGCATAATGTTATTTAAAACAGGATTCATTCATCCGCCTTTTTACATAGTCGCCCTTACTCTGGTCCCACAGCATCGGATATACTGCAATTATATACCAGTGATCAGTGATCTTGAAATGCATCTAGCACTGTTGTCAAGGGCATCCATCATTTGACAACAGAACAGCAGTGTGACAACACATATATTGCAATTCAGCTAGTGGCTTACTGCAGCTCCCTTTGATGCTCCGTGTGTGCATGTGTTCCTCTGCAGGAGCAATGGCACAAAGCTTCTAACTATAGTATCCATGGCAATGGGCAGTACCAACACTACATACAGGGGAGCAGTTTCTAGAGGAACACATAATGTGACATTAATTTCAGAACATCTAAAATCAGTCAACCTGCAGAAAAAAATAAATAAATAAAATAAACCCCACTTCTTTCAAACGTACCTATACAGTACTTACCCGCCCACTAAAGCACCTTTCACACTGGTATGCTCTACCCAGGTCAGGACCTGGTGTCATGCGGGTCGGCTACACGATTTCACACTGCTTTTGATAAAGCAGGGTTGACCTGGGTGAATGCGCGTATCAATGCCCCGGAAGCAGCTTGTTACAGACACTTCCATCCAAGCTTCTCCAAATGTTTCTTCATCCCTGATGCAATCTGGCTTATGGTGCATCTCAAGCAACAAAAATATGGCTAAACATAAACGTTCCTTGTGATAGTGAAACCTTCACACAGGTGCGGCTGTTTGTTATTTCGTCGGCTCACGAACGGCCATCATGCATTTTGTCTCGCTCGACCCAGGTCAATGCGTGTCGACCCATATCCTGAGGTGGGTCACTGGGACGTGATTTCTTACTACGCGGGATTGTGACCCGGTAGTTGTAGCCAGAACACGGGTCAGGACCCGGGTAGGAGAGCCAGTGTGAAAGGGGCATAAGCCTGCTTTTTTGAGTCAATTAAGACATGAGGGAAATGTGAGACTTTATACTGCATTATATTCTGTCTCTACTAGGCCTATACTGTATTATACTATGTATCCATACTCTTTCTCTGATAAATTGTAACCAGACTATTTGTGCAAGCCCTTATCTTATATCAGTTAACCTTAGTGGAAAGTAAATATTCCCTGTTTGGTAAAGCATGACTGATTTGATATATATATATATATATATATATATATATATAAACACACTGTAAATAATAAAACAATTAAAAGATGTTTATTGGTCTACTTATAGTCCAGTAGAAACTTAAGTTAAGGAGACACTATTTTTAAATTATGCTGGAATTTGTTACTGTATCACATCACCATGACAGCAACTTAAACATTTTATCAAATGGTACTGTAGACTAATTTATTACAATGTTCTACCTGTCCTACTGTAGCTAATATTGTATAAACTGTATAACATGTTGAATATTCAATGTGAAAACATCACTTTCAGGCAGAAAATGAATCCTACAAATGAGGATATGGGCTATTTGAATACTGGTTATTTCTTGGAACCAATATAATCCTATTGTAGGTAAGCTGATTCTTACAATTACAACCTTCAACCACAAAGAATAAACAATCATCTGGAATTTAAACAAAAGCACAGGAAGCATCGCTGATGAGTACTGGAATTGCTCTGCACTTAATCTATTGCACTGATACTAAAAATATAACAGCATGTACAATACCTAGTGGCTTATTCTGGATTACCCCTAGTACGGAGAGGAAGACATCACTGCTCAATGGAACATGTACAGTATGAATGGGATGGCTCAAATCAAAAACACTTACTCCACTATACTAAAGCAAAAGGTTTTGTTCAGTTTTTTTGTTTCGTAGGTTTCTAATATTTGTACCAAAGACATTTGACAACCCCTGATCAATTCGTACAAGATGCTTAAGAATGCAAATCTCTCAGTACTTGACCAAAGCTACTTGATATTGGTTATGCTTGCATGACATCACGATACACAGCTTAGAGTAGCAGGAGTGATAAGCCACTGTGTTGGGATTTACAGCTTGCTAAACCAATGCTTATCTCTTCTATGTTAAAAAAAAAAAAAAGAAAGAAAGAAAGAAAGAAAATGCATGTACAGTATTGTATCCCCCACAAAGGCTGTAATAACCATTATAAAAAATGAGTTTGTTGTAACGAGTGCCCATGGAATGTTTGAATTCCCGAAGATACAGCTTTCTTTAGCATAGATGGGAAAAACGCACACGTACCAGTATGCTTAATGTGTTATCCCCTCGGTTTTGGTTAGCAATTGTGAAACTTAAGTCAGCCAGCTTGCATGCTGTTTCTAAAGCTAGACCCATGTGTTCCTGAAACTAAAGCAGAAAGTGTGTCCTGTGACTTTGCTGTTGTACTCTTCTAGAACCTGAATGCAATATTTTCTAACAGATGTGTACAGGCGACTTCTATAGATGCTGCACCAGTTTTAATTGGAGCAGTTATTTTTCAACAGGAATAAATGCAGATTAAGCCATAGGCAACAGCACATAAACCGCAGCGGTGGAGCACCAAACTAAATCATACAACAGATATCATCTTTTGTAAATAAATGAATAAAGTTGATTTATAAAACATGAATACAGTATACATATGTTAGTAGTTTACCACACTCTCTTACGGTTTACGTGTGTCTTCTCGTTCACTCTTTGGGTGACTGAACACTTTTGCTCTTCCTAAATCTTAGGGTGAAATGTAATGGAAATTCTGCATTACCTACAAAATACAAACACTTCCCATTTAACCTTGCCATATTGAGGACAAAGCTAAACCTCTCACTATTTATACAACCAAATATTATGCACATCAGTGAAGTCATTCAAGTTGAACACCTACTGTTTTGCATGGCCTTCCAGCCATATTTTCGGTTTTTGCATTAGGACTAAATTAAAGTACAAATGACCTTTGCACTAGAATAAATCAAAAACCTGATTAATTGAATCCTTATTAAAACTATTTTATAAGTACAGGGGTATGATTTAAAAATTCCTAAAATGTATGTTACTAATATTAAGAAACGCTATGCATATTACCAGCAAGGAAAGATTAACACAGTACTAAGTGACCTGGCCATTTTCAAGCTTTCATTTAGCATGTGAAAATGCTAAACAAATGGAAACTGTAGCACACACTGCAGGACAAATATAGTTTCTGCATTTGACTCAGCTTATCTCTTAAGTCATTGTGCCTTTAAGAGCACAAGAAGTCTGGAGATAACTCCTTTCAGGCATGCAGGTGTTACAAAACAACTTTTGTAAGGCAATACACTGAATGCAAAATGGGACACAGTGGTACAGTAGAAGTATACGTCCAGGAATCAGTCCTCTACACTTGTAAACATAAACAGTAAAGAGAGTTGGAGTTTCAATAGAAACCATCCAATATGCTTGAGTGTGTCTGGGGATGTGCCAGGAAGAACATATGTGCTTCTAGATTATTCTAGAATGTTCCATTTGTAAACGCTCCATAAAATCGGATTTGTTAACAATCTCTTCCTGTAAAAAATCTTTAGCCGGCCCTTTATGAAAGTATTCATCCGTTGGCCAAATTTTAACTTTCAAGCTGAGCTGAGAAGTGCTGTACTGTAGGTATGACGCATCAAACGCTGCGTTAAGCCGATATAGGCATAGCTTAAAAATTCAGCTCTGAATCTGTCTGAATCAGGCATGGCTTAGCATTTTATTCCTTCAGGGCCACGTTTGCAAACGTATTAAAATATGCAATTGTCTTCGTGTTGTACAGCAGTCGCATTTAACTGATATAACCAGTAAGTGCATTCAAATAAACTGACTAGTAATATTCACAGGGCTGCCAATGGCAGTAACTGTACCCAACCCTACTGTAGCTGACTTGAATGAGGCACGACGCGTTTTGTTTACATGTACACACCTTACAAATGATAACCTATTATCGTTCTACATTTTTTTGGTAAAAATACAGTTTTAAAATTATCAAAAATTAGTCCTGAACTTTCCTTTTATTATTATTATTTTCTCACAAATACCATAACAGCTTATTTGTTGCTGGTGTGAGGTTACCAATGTAGTCACATTGCTGAGTTTCAACGTGTGACTCGGCTGTGCAAAAAGGCCTACCTCACTCCCCTTGACCTCAGTGAAAAACATGTGCGTCAATGCAAAAACAGTATTTCTTCGCACACTTAACATAACCACCTATTTCCTCACAATTGTGTCATTTCACGTTTTACCTTACCTTCAGTGGATGCTTTAATCATTGCCCTGCTATACCGAATACCTGTACATCTTCGCCCAACCAAAGAAATGTAAAATCCGATACATTTAACCCAAAATGTTTACAGCATGTTGTTGTTTTACGTTTTAAAAAGAACCAACTACGTTTTAGGTTCTATACATCTACACTGTAAATGTGTCACATACGGATTTTTTTTTTTTTTTACTGTACACCATTTTACATTTTTTAAAGTATTTCCCTTCACCGTGGTAAGCAAAGACTTATTTTCCACAATACTTACTTTTCTGAAGCTGCCTCCTTGCTGCTAATATTATCAAGCTTTTGCTGCTGATTAGCAGACACCACGTCTTCTGATTTGGTGCAGAAACTCATGCATCCGGTTCCCAAGGATCTGACCCAGGCTAACGGCTGAAGCAATGGTCTGTACCGCCCGGCGTGGTGGTACTTGAATTTAGGCAACACTTTTTTGAGATCGGGGCAGGCAGTACTAAAGCAGTAGGAGACTGATAACGTTTTATTACCAATACCTGGCAAAGGGCGCTTTAGGCTGGACTGAACCAACTCCTTTAACACTGCCGAAGACCTGAATTGTAACATGTTTTAATCTCGTATCGGTAGTTACTTGAATAATTTTAATTCTAAGATAAAGACAAATAAAAACCAACCTCACTAGCACCGCTGTTCTGTCAAATGACTCATTCACAACATCTCGATCCACTCACAATCCTTGGACAGCACGCCCATTGAAATCCTATTGGTTGTCTTATTTGAGGGCTCTCACATTTCTGTGTTCTGATTAGGGCGGTGACATATCGATCAAACTATTGCCTGCATCACTTCCCACACACACGATTTGCCGGCTGGGTTTTCAGACGGTGGATAATATAACTGGCTTAGCTTCTCATATTACCCTGAACTGCAACTGCTACCACATACACTAGATGCAGGTATACAAAATGCATAATGCTTTATTCATAACGTGTCATTTTTAACATTTCATATTGGATTGGTTTGGTTTAGTATACCTTGCATTGACATTCTATTTATGCAAGGCGAATGGCAAGCCAAATGATTATTTAGAGATGTCTCAAATTAGTGTATAGGTACTGTATCTCAAAATATTTTAAGATATCTCTAAATCATTTCCAGATATCTCTAAATTTTTGAAGATATCTTTAGGTGAGGCTTTAAATGAGATATCTAAAAATGCATTTTCATATATCTTTAAATCATTTCTCAAAATGTTTTTGAGATCTATTTAAATTATTTTTAGATATCTGAAATTCAATTTAATATATCTCAAAATTACTTCCTGTTCATTTAGAGATATCTCTAAATCATATAGAAATATAGAGTCTCTAAATAACTTCCTGTTCATTTAGAGACATCTCTAAATCATTTAGAGAGATCTCTAAATAACTCCCTGTTCAGATACATATTTCAAGATATCTTAAAATGTAATTTGAGATATCTCTAAATGATCATTTGGCTTGACATAAAGGCAAGGTGGAATTGTCCCTGCTGTAGGGACAGGGAGATAAAAAGTTTAAATAAAAAAAGCAAGACTGGGCACTTCTAGTTTAAACATTGAATCTTTTCCAAGCAACACAGAATACAATGTCTTGTAGAGTAGACTAAACGTGTAATACTCTACCACACAGTGCATGCTAGTTGCCACTTGATTCTTTGTCACCCTTTCCCATTTTGTAGCTGTGTGTATTTTAAAGTGCAGGTAGGGAAAAACACAACAATTTCCAAAGAAAATCTCTTTGGTTTTTTAGCCTTTAAGTTGATCAGTGGAAGGTACAGTAACCAAGAATAGCAGAAATTAAATTGTCTATTGACACATTGTTATTTTTTCCATGTGTATCTAATCCCGTAGACCCACTTTTGCTATTTGCTCATTTTAAGCCATTTCTTCCTACTTTTATCCATTTCAAAATGTGAGCGCCATCTTTAAACTTGGGTCTTCAGTATGTTGTTTAGGGTTATGAGATATGATACATATTAAAAAGATGATATTGGTGCTCAGATTACAAATGGATGCGAAGTATAAAGGCGTCTGACAAATAAATAAATACAATACAATAAGTAGGAAAAATGCACAAGTGGGCCTACACATTTCTGTCGTAGGAAACTTTCCTGTCTTACAGACCTGTGTCTTTTCTAAAGTAGAAGCCGGGTGCAAGTGTTCCTGGTTGTGTCACAGGGTAATATTGGGTTTTTGTGCCTTCAGCTAAAGATACCCTTGTCATGATAAAGCAGAGTGCAGAAATCTAGTGGAGAATGTACAGTAGTAAACAGAAACCAATTCATTTTAGTTTATTGTGAAATGGCAATTATGGAACACTGCAGCTTTCATAATCCACAGCTTTGAGGCTTGTAAATTGAAGCAGGCTTATTATTGAGTTATCATGATGACTCACTGATGAGGTGAAACACAGTGGTTTGTTGCAGAGTGAAAGGAATATATACCATGTTCTTAACTTTGTTGGGAGTCTAAAATGAATGACGTGCACAGTACCACCACATTGGTTGCTATTCAATCTAACATCATACCATATGTCATGAATGTGGCATGGATAAATCTTTTCTAATACTGTTGGGGGCAGGTTTACCATCATGGTACTAATATGTTTTGATCCTACATTTTAGCTTATTAATTCCTGTTAGAGACAAAAGAGATCAATGAACATTTTGCAGCATGCTGAAATCACCAACTTCAGTTGAATTGCTATGATGGGGCTGCAGTGGGAATAGGAATAGCCACTCTCAGGCATTAATAAATACATCTCCATTATAAACAATGCAGCTGATCTTTGACTGCTTTAACCTAAGACAGTCAAACATTGCCACTTTGTTGATGAGTTTACCAGATCGAATTTTACCCCCACTTGTATTATAAGGTAAAAAGATGAGTTAGGTTTGTGTATATTTTGAAGTTGACAAGCCTGGCACACCACAATATCATAACACTTTATTTTTTAGCTCAGTGTGCATTGTAACATAGCTATCAAGTCATATCACCTGAAAGTTGCATTTCAAAACACAAGCAAGTTTTGGGAATTAACATGCAGAGAAAGATTACACGTAAAAGAATAACCACTTCATTATGTTTTCTCAAAGTGATTTATTAATATTAATGGAAGAATCACATTGTTTGTTTGGTTTGGTTTTGTCTTTACAAAAAATTAAAATAGCTTGTTCTTTCTCGGGCTGTTCCAGAGGGCTCCAGAGCGGTGGGTCGCCCTCTTGTACCCTGCCTCCTCTCCCAGAAACAAAGTAAGTTTTTCTATAAAGTAATGGCAGGCCTCGTCGTTTATTACAATTGAAAATGTGGCCTCCTTGTACACTTAAAAACAAATTTCGTTTAACCTGGCCTCATATATGGCAGAGTTTCTGTAAATCTTAAAGAATACGCTGAGTCTGAGAAACTTTTGGGGGAAGAAAAAAAACATGTTTTACAAATAAATCTACATTTAACTTCTTACTAATATGCTGTCTTGAGGGGTGATTTTGAAAATTGGACCCACATGTCCAAAATTATAAGAATTTGTTTTGACAAACAATACATTTCTAAGGAACATTATAGACCTTTTTTTTTTCAAGTTCAGTATCATGAACATTAAGTGTTGCAGTGACTGTTAGGTGTTGTAGTGATTGGAAAGGTTATCTTTTTGATTCCAAGTAATAGCAGGTTAATGGCAATAGCAATAGAATAAAAACAGCCACATGTTTTATGCACTAAGAGATGGGTTCTGGGCACAGAGGGTCTGGCCTCCTGGTGGCTGCTGTGGCTTCTCTTTCCCAGGCCTCAGTTCTGCACCCACTCCTCCTGCTCCTTACCCTTTACCGGCAGCTGGTTCTTCACTACGTCCTTCTCCTCCTTCATGTTATCCTCCTCATTCTCACTTTTCTTGTCTTTTTATTTTCTTTATCTCCTCTTCCATCTCCAGATCCTCCATCTTCACATCTTCTAGTATTAGTTTCTCCTCCAGCCTCGTCCTGGGTTCAATCCTGTCATTTCCTTGTATTATCTTTTCTTTCATCCGTCGCTGCTTTTTTTTCTTTTCTTTCTTCTCTTTTGTCTCTTTATTTCCTTGGTTCCTGTCCCCGTCTGTGTTGCTCACTCTGGGTCCACTTCCTCTGCCTCGCTTCCTCTCTCTCCCTCTCTCGACACTCTCTCTAGTACCTTCCTCTCCTGCTGTTCCTTTCCCTCCACACACATACAACAGTTAGCCATTATTATTAAACAGGATATAGCAGAGCTCTTGTCTTCGATACTGAAAGAGATCTGTTGGAAATCATAGCAGGTCATTTATTTTTATAGCCTGCTCCTCTTTATTACATCAGTAGCTTTGTGATCTGTAAAAGGAGACATTGATGACATCAACAGTGGACTGATGGCATAATGCAAGACACTGCATCACTGATGATGTCACTGGTAGATGTTGATTGTATTGCAGTGTATTGTACACCACTCCTCATCCCAAACAGTTAATACAAATTCAGCAAACTGTTTATTTGTTTTAATATATTCACACTATCCAGGGCAGAAAAAATGATCAAGCAATGACCCACTCTTCTGCCTGTCCAGACTACACCCCAACCTAAGTTGGAGGCGTCTGTCGTCACCACCTGACAGCTGTGGATCACCCCCATCCTTATACTTTCGTGCACGTGAGAGGTCTGCCTCCACCAGCACATGGCTTCTCAGCATACACGAGACACGATCAGCCGACGGTGTCTGTCGCGTTCGGGATATAGCCGGAAGGCATTGAGCCACGATTGAAGCGGGCGCATATGGAGTAATCCCAGCTGTAGGGCTAATGAAGCCGCGGCCATCAGACCCAGCAACTTCTGACACAACACCAGAGGCACTATCAATTCCTGTTGAAACAGAGATAGACACTTCTGAATGGCAGCCACTTTGTCGTCTGACAGGTAGGCCCGCATTGTGAGGTAGTCCAGCCAGAGTCCCAGGTAAACGGTACTTTGCACTGGAATTAATTGGTTTTTGGCATCATTGAAGGCGAGACCAAGCCTCGACAGATGCTCTGTCACTATCACCGTGTGGGCCACTGCTCCATCCTGTGACTGGAAACAGATCAATCAGTCGTCCAGGTAATTCAACACCCTGATCCCTTGCAGCCGGGGTGCCAGGATGGCATCCCCGCACTTTGAGAAAGTGTGGGGGGCTAAGGAGAGGCTGAATGGCAGCACAGAAAACTCAAAGACGCTTCCCTGAAAAGTGAAGCAGGATGAATAGGGACGTGAAAATATGCATCCTTTAAGTCCACAGTAGTGAACCAGTCACCCAGCCTGACAGACTGGAGAATGTGACGGTGTGTGACCATTTGGAACCTCCTCTACCTGAAGAACCCATTGAGGTGTCTCAGGTCTAGGATGGGGCTAAAGCTGCCATCCTTCTTTGGCTCCAAAAAATACCTCAGAACCTCTCGTCTTGGGAGGTGGGTTCTACGAGGCAGATGGCTTGTTTGAGAAGTAATAAAGCTACTTCTCGTTTGAGGGCCAAGACCTAGAGAGGGTTGCTCACGGAAGTAACTGTGATCCCTCAAAAGGGAGGAGGACCTGCCCGTAACTGAAGTGCGTAACCGGTGTGTACGGTGGTGAGCACCCAGTTGTCTGAGGTGCAAGTGAGCCAATACTGTAGCCTGCTGGGGCTCTGCGGGGGATACTGAAGCTGAAGCGGAGCCGATTGTGGAGGCTGCCTGGGGCAGTGTTGGAACTGCCTCAGAGATCGCTGTTGTGCTGGGATCCCATGTCCGGCACCCTCCGATTGTTGCGGGTAGGCCCAGATGTTAGCTGCCGCGGAAGCCTGAAGGTGGTGCCTCAGGTCGTTGTGTGGGGCTGTGGGGATCAGGACGGTTCGAGTCTCCACGTGAGTCACGGGTGGACGTCAGCTTCTCGCTCTCTCCCGTACCAGAGCATTGAGGCTACCTGCCGAGACGCCTCACGTTCTCGGTGGGAGCACTGCAGCAATTAATCTACCACTGGTCCAAATGTATGGCCAGGGGATACTGGCGCATCAAGCGACGCTGACTTGTCCACATCAGGGACCCTCGCTTGGGACAGCCAAAACTGCCTGCGAGCTACCACGAGGCTTGTCAGGCTCCTGCCCAGGGCTTGTCCTTGGAATCCGGAGATCTGGAGCAGTGTACTTGAAACTAGGCGCAGCTCTGAAGCCACTGGTTCAGGTAGTGGCGCTTACTGCCGTACTCCATCTAGGTACGCCATCAAGAGGCCTGCCTTATTGGCCAGGCATGTGACTTGCGCTTCCGCTGTATATGTTTTCTTTAAGTGGGTTATCCTGCATTGACCATTAGGGCATGCAGGGTCTTTAGGTAGACCCCCTACTGGAGGGGCTCGTACCAGGGCCGCGATGGTCGAGTCCAGTGGTGGAAATTTCGCCATGCCCAGTGTCCCTGCACCTTCTAAGGATGCAAGCGGGGCTGCCAGTTTAAGCTCGTTCGGCACCGAGGCCAGGTGGTTCCAAGTGGATTGTACTTCTTCTAAGTCCAGGAACACTGGAAAGGGCGGGGGGTGGGTTATAGGAGGCTGAATGTTAAAAACCGATCGGCGCTGTTTGGGCGCTGCCTTCCAGGGTACCTGCAGGAACTTGGAGGCCTGCTCCATAAGCGCTGGGATTGAGTTTGGGATAGGGGAAAACCCAGCGTCAGAGGTTATCTCTGCTTGGGCACGTCTCAAAGGTCAGCTCCTGGACCTGTCCCTCCTCCTCCTCCTCCTCGTGTAGGGAGCCACTTTCCCATGAGACTGCGATCAAAATCGCATCTTGGTCCTCCACAGCCATGCTGACATCCAGTTCTGGAACATCCGGGGTGACCATTGGTGCAGACAGGGTCAGCTCCGGGACCGTGTTATCTGCTGAGCCGGGGCAGGGGCTTGACCCTGCTACCTGGCCAAATACTCAAGGACTTGGGCCATTTGTTTTTTTAAGTCTATAATATCCTGTGCCTGTCTTAAGTTGCTTGGCCTGCTCAGCACTCTGTGTAGGAGACTAAGAGCGGGTGCAAGAGCGAAGCACTGAGCCTGAGTGCAGGGAATGCTCAGGGAAAGACTGAGGATGGGGGAGGGAGGGCCTCCCAGTGCCACAGACGGCTCCACCATGCTAGCAGGGGATGTTGCACCTGTAAACTTATCAAGTCTCTGGCATAGAACCCGGGGCTGGAACGCTGCACAAATAGCGCAGAACGTCTCATCTCCAAGGGCAGAGGAGGCGTGCTGCATGCCCAGATACCGGACGCAGAGGAGGTGCTTGTCCTCTGAAGGAAGCTTTGCTCTACAGGATGTGCAAGCATGGAATTTAACCATGCTTAATGCCTCTATGGCCCCGAGGGCATTGTAACACCGGAGGTCGTTAACCAGTGGAGCACTTGGGTATAGAGGCTCCGAAGCAGCATGGCCACCGAAACTGACCAACTATAGAAGCACTCAGGCACCAAGGGTACAGAACCACTGAAGACATTGAGTACAGGTAGGCTGTAAGGCACCAAGGAGCCGAAACACTGAGGGAGCGAGGGCACCAAGTGCCCCGAGGCTCTGAGGCTAAGAAAGGTGCTGAAGCACCGAGGAACCTGGGAATACAGCACCGGTGCACCGAAGTATCGAGCACAGAGTACAGGTGGTTATCGACATGCTAGGGCGCCGAAGCACCGAGGCACGGAGCGTCTAAGCACAGAGGGCGCCAAAGCTCTGAGGCACCAAGGCTGCCAGGCACCGAGGGCGATGAAGCACCAAGGGCACTGAAGCACGGAGCGTCTAAGGCTGTGATGCACCAGGGGCACCAACAGCACCAACGCACTGAGCGTCTAAGCACCGAGGGCGCCGAAGCACTGAGGCACTGGGGCTCTGAGGCACCGAGGGGGTACTGGGCAGGTGCTTAGCCTTAACCGCGTGCAGTCACACAAACCAGGGTAGCGTGTAGCATACGCCAAGGTGGTTACACAGGCTCGAGTTTCTTTCAGTATCACTTCAAGTTTCTCCTGTGGAGATACAAGCAAATTACATGTGGTGAAAGATTAGAGAAATTAAACAAAACAATGGAATACCTGTGGTGGAGCATTTTTGGAATCCAAAAGCATCCATATAAGCATTAAATGAAGGCAGGTAACATTTCCTCTGATGAGGCAAGGATACTTACTGTACCCTGGTGTGCAAAGTGCTCAAATATCATGTTCAATTTAACACTCAAATACACAATAATGAATTGTGTTGGTTTAGTAATGCAAACTCTGCTGCAGCTCAGGAAAGAAAACGGAAATTTAACGAGAAATTGCATTGATTGCATTGATTTTTTTTTTTTCAAATGGTGTTTGTCTTATACACAAATGTGTTCTAATCATGTTAAAGATATTTCACAGGAAGCATAGAAGAGTTCCTATTTTCGTAGGTGTTTTTAAAGTAAAAAACTTTGTAAAATAGCTGTACCTAAAAATAAGAACACATGTATTTCCCCAACACTATCCAGAAATAATATTTTAACTTTTTTAACTTATAGATAGCGTTATCTAGCAGTGATCAGCTCTTCAGTCCTTGTACTCTACAGACCGTATCCAAACCTACTAAGATATATAGTTCAATGTCTTATTCAAAGCACGATTTGAATTTGACCCTGACAGAAGCCTAGAGCTGAAATACCTGCTTACTGAAGTGGACTTCCAGACTGAGGTATGCTGTTAAGTGAAGTTATTTTCAAGGGCTATCAATTATGTATTTATTACACTGGGGACTCATTTACAGTGAGGGTGCTATGAAGACAACAATATTTGTACCAGTATTTGTAAAACGTGAGATGCAGCCTTAAGCAAAGAACTGAGACATGTGACTCAAGATGGTATTAAATACGACAACTACGTGCGGGCAGCAGTGTGGAGTAGTGTTTAGGACTCTTGACCGGAGGGTTGTGGGTTCAATCCCCAGTGGGGGACACTGCTGCTGTACCCTTGAGCAAGGTACTTTACCTAGATTGCTCCAGTAAAACACAACTGCATAAATGGGTAATTGTATGTAAAAATAATGTGATATCTTGTAACAATTGTAAGTTGCCCTGGATAAGGGCGTCTGCTAAAAAATAAATTATAATAATATATAACCTAAGCAATACATGATCTGTTTAATATTTTAAATTCATAATATGATATTTTTTAAGTCTTTGTGAGTTATTTAGCTAAATAGGTTTTGAATATTCCATCTCTCTGCTACAAGAATAATTTTGGCATCCACTTTGAATGAAGCTTGGTTAAAAAAAAAAAAAAAAATTTAAATCTGAAAATGCCTTTTGAATTAGACAGTTAAAAAGTAAAGTACCTCCAAGATTGCAAACAGTGTCACGGCAATCAAGTAGCATGTAAGTATGAAACTTGAGGTAGCAAAAGTCACATTTCCATTCTCGTTTAAACCTTCCCTGTCCGGCTTTCGCTGGTTCTATTATCCAGACAAATGATTACTGAAATGTTTAGCATTAAGGGCTGATATTACTTATATCAATTTTACTATAATAACAACAACAAAAATCCTAAATTACTAATTAAACTAACTCAAACTGCAAATTAGAAATGATTAAAAGGGCTCTTGAAGTTTTTATTTTTTTTATATTTGAGTACCAACAGCAAACGGTCTCAGGATCTTTTGATTTTCACCGTCGGTTCTGTGCAGTTAACAACAGTAGCGAATGACTGCCACCTGCTGGTGCTGTTTGGAACTGCAACCACTTCAATACAGTACTTTTAATTTGGGAGACTCTTGAAAAGACTCCATTTTTGGATTACAACACCCTCTGCTGGCCTACTCTTGAAAAACATGATGTATTCAAATTTTGGAAAAATAGCAGAACCCATTCAGTGTAATGGTTTCCCTTATCAAGCAGAATGAATGTCATAACCAGTTCACATGACTGTCTGAAACAAGGAAAGCAAAGACACAGGTCTAAAACTTAAAAGAAAACATCAAGTATACAATATAACACTGATAAAGGCGCTAGCTGAAACATTTCTTTTTGACTTTCTCATTATTTTTATTTTGATTACTGTAGCACTGTAGCATGGGAAAAATCTGAAAAATAGATTGCTTCTGCTGACAATCACTCTAAATGACTGCAAGCGTCATAAAAAGGTAAAAACAACAACATCAACAAACAAACAAACAAACAAAACAGTATTACAATGGCATTTGAAGCTTCACACCCTTTGACTCTTTTTAACACAGCACATTTTCCCTGTAAGTGCTGCTCTTTCGCCAACACACCCTGCTGCTTTATCACGCTATTCCAAAACATTGGGCCATATTTTCTGTGTTTACTCTGGTCTCTGATTAATTTAGATTTTTGGTAAAATAAAAAAGAGGTTAAACGCCTGTTGGTTTACAAAACTAGAACCAGATAACTACATTTTATTCTCTTCAGCGATCTCAAGGTGTTATTATATATAGTAGCGATCACGGTTAACGCAGACATGTGGATCACACAGGGTGAGAAAATCCACAGAGGCGGAGAACGGGCAGAAACCTGGGACCTCTCGCACTAAAGCACAACACTGATACCGCTGTACAAAAAGAGCCGGCTCCCTTGCAAAGAGCTTATATATCGGGTTTATGTCTTCGTGTGTGATTACGTCACCTACCAGCCCTGCTGCTGCCTCCCTGTGCACGCTATAATATAATTTTGTAGTGTTAATAAAAAAATAAAAACAAGCACTGCAAAAATATATAATAAATAAGAAGTGGTCTAACATACCAGTTTCAAAATAATGAAATTTATAATTAAAGTTCGGGAGGAGGGTCAGACACCAATCTCCGCGTCACCAAATTGAATCATTCAATTTACACATTAGCTAATTAAATTGTTAGCACTACAAATACCCTCTTCACTTATCTCTCAGTTGCGTTTTGATTTCATCGTAACCCACCACCTCCCCATCTCCACCTTTCTTAATAACAATTTTTATGTTTTATCAATGGGGGTCTCAGCCTCGTCCAGTCGGCCAGGCAGTGAACCCTCAAACCAAGTTAGGTTTGATGCCAAATGAATGTGTATTTACAGCATACTTTTCTGTAAAATCGCATACTCCGCATTCTCTACAATAAATATTTGTACTAAAACATTTTGTGATTGGTGTTTGTCCCGAACTACTGAAATTAAATGCTTGACAATTTGATTTAATCTCTCTTGTCAGTGCAGAGTGTACAGTATAGTCGGAGCATGCGTTTAATATACCTACGCTTTAAAGTATATTTAGCCCATCTGTCCGATGACTCATCGAGTGCCCTTTGCTAGGCTTCCTAGCTCTGTAGAACCTAATAGTAACGGTTACAATGAAATGCAAAAATGGATCCACTCATGGCTTCGAGCAGTCAATCACTAACACATTAAACCATGTAGAGAAACATTCAGCTTGTGTGATTAACAGCGTTCTGGAAACATGTCAAATCAGTTATGTCCGGATTAAAATGTCCTTTTAAAATGCGCTGTGGTGGAACATATTAAAAGCATAGCAAAGTGCAGTAAAGCAAATCAAAGCATTGTGAAAGCATGGTAAAAACATTTTAAAACATGATGGGCTAGATTTTCAATACTATTTATCACAAATTGTAGTAAACTCAGTAGGAGAAAAAAAAATGGTTTCTGGTTTGGTGACTGTATTGGTTGGATTTTCCTATTTGAAATAATGACAATCTGTATGTGTGTATGTCACACATTTTTACATGCCGGTATATCCCATTTGAACATGGTTAGGTCAACATCTGGGTATATATGAAGGAATCTGTATAGTACATGCACCCTCATACATACACACCCCCCATACATACACACATATGTGGCCAGACTTCAGAATTGTGAGTTTGTACAGGTAGCTTTCATTTTATTGCAATTTGAACCCTCAGAAAGGAATAGAAGTACTAGTTGTTGAAGTTAAGATCTGGGCCCTTCTTCAGCTGGGAGTGATGATAGCATTGTTCTGTGCAGAGTGATTTGTGGGGAGTGGAGTGGGTGGACAGCTGCACTCACACTTTTGAGAAGCCCAGAGGTTTTCTTCCTGTAACCTGTTATCTTGAAATATAAGCTGGTATTAAGACTGTAGAGAGGCAGTCTGGGTGGGTTCAGTGTGCAGGACCACTTGAATGGTGATTTATGTTTGTGGCTTTCTTTACTGCGTGATGTGTCTGCATTCAGGGCTTGCTTTGGAGACACAGCTGCACAGCTGTAGCAAGGCAGAAATGACATGCACGAGGTTAGAGAAGGACAGCCAAACCATTGAAATCCACGTTCTTACCTCAATTTCACATTTTTTATTTAGATTTAGATTTAGAAAGTTTAGAAACTACTGATGAGACCATAGAGGACAGGGATTAGAAGTGAAGCACACAGGGTTCCCGAGTGGCTCACCTGGTACACAGCACAGCAGCAGGATGTGCAGGATTAGTCATATAGTCAGGGAAGCGCAAACGGACACCTGCATGGCTGACCTTTGTCCTCCAGAGGCTGGTAGCTCACTGACATCCGGCTTAGTTGTGGGATTGGAGGACGCCCACTGAACCTTTAGTTCTCCTGAGCTGTGTGGGGAGTTGCTGCAGTGGGGGAACATAATTGGGCACTCTAAATTTAAAAAAAAAAGGAAGCACATGAAGTAAGCTACCAGAAAGCAGCAGTTTAACCTTATTCACACTTCTCGAAGGGCAGCAGTGTGGAGTAGTGGTTAGGACTCTGGACTCTTGACCAGAGGGTTGTGGGTTCAATCCCAGGTGGGGGACACTGCTGCTGTCCCCTTGAGCAAGGTACATTACCTAGAGTGCTCCAGTGAAAACCCAACTGTATAAATGGGTAATTGTATGTAAAAAATAATGTGATATATGTATAATGTGATATCTTGTAACAATTGTAAGTTGCCCTGGATAAGGACGTCTGCTAAGAAATAAATAATAATAATTGGTTGTGTTGTAATCTGAATATTAAAGTAAAAAAATTAATAAAAACATAAGCAAAGAACATAGTGATAATTCTAATTAATGCCATCAAAAGAGAAGTGTGTGCATTTTAAAACCTTAATGATCACAACTTTGAAATTAGGTTGTTTGTCCAAGATTAGGTTACTGAATATTTACTCCACATGTTTACAAGGAAACTGCAGCACACAAGTCGGCAATTGTATAAAGCACAGGAGTGTATGGTAAAGCATTGTATAACCCCAGAAAGCATTGTGGATGCACGGGAAAATGCAAAAATGCTAAACTTTTGTAAAGCTGCTGTAGGAGAATAACTTTTTAAAACAGAGATGTATAATTGGAACTGTATCACATTTTCTTGCATACTAAAATGAAAGCCCCCTGAGATTATATAACAACATGCACAATACAAATACAGAAGAGGTCTATGACTCAAACCCAGCCAATTATAAGAAGCAGTCTTGGTCTAATGTAACAGCAGGTAGGATAATGCATGCTCTTTGGGAATCTGTATCACGGCAAATCTAGAATGCTTTTCATCTACTGAGAAAATGTACTTAAGTTAAAAATGAACTGATATAGTATGGGCGAGATATTTATCTTTAAAAATACTACTGCCACAGTCCTGGTCTTTGAACCAACCCTGTTCTAAACAATTTATTTAAACCTCAATTCAGACCCTAAAATAATTAATTGTTTCATTTTACCTGTAAACCTGGAGTGTAATGGTCATCCATGACAGTGATTGGACAGCGCTGTAGTACAGTATTAATTCATTAAGCAACTGGTTTGAACCCTTATACAATATGCCACAATTGAATCCTTACTTTGTTCAATTTGTTGTGCGCTTTGTTATCAATGTTTTGCCCAGCAGAATGTTTTTTTAATGTTTCATAGTAAAATGGATCTAATTAGATGGCATTTGCTTGAAACTCCTTTTATGCACTGTACCTGGGGGAATATACTGTACAGTATGTAATCATGTAATGCTGTAATTGAGAGCGCATTGTGCTTAGACACAGTTGGAGCAGATTTTTTTTCACCTGAAAAAACTTAATTAAAAGCACACAAACCAAAAAGAGCTTTCCAATGGCAAATAAATGGTTAGCATACCCAAGATGTCTTAGGAAACAATGCAGAATTTCAATAAGGCATGCATTTTATTAGAAGGCAGATCTGCACTTCCTAGATAATTATTTCCAGGAGGCAAGGTAAGGAGACCATACTGTTCATTTTATTGCACCAAACAAGTAATTTTGAGATTTGAGAAATCAGTTGCGACTGTAGTTTATTAAACACACACTTTTTAGTAGAACAGTAGTTACTTTTTCTATTTTTTCTTTCTAAATGTGTACTTTTAACAGCTTTCAGAGAGTTGAAGCACTCCACCCAAAAGGTTTATTTGTGTGTAGTTTCCAGAGCAAGCCCTTTATTGCCCTACTTTATGAAGACACACCCCTTACATTTTGACAGTGCTTACATACTGTAAGAGGACACAGGATGCTCCACAGCAAAGTGTGATGCCGAGAAACAAATTCAGGACTTTATGCACAATGGCAGTTTTTTTTCCTTTCACATTGTAGAGCAGAAAATAGGGGCCAAGTTGTTTTCTGAAATAGATATGAAGCTTTCCACAAGAGGTAAGGGGTAAAAATCCCCTATAGGTCCTGCAACATCAGCAAACTCGGAGCCTAATGAGCACATTGCTGGAACATTGCATCATTGCACCAGTTTGCAATCGGTAAAAAGCATTTAATATTAAAAAAAAATAAAAATAAAAATAAAATAAGGAAGAAGAAATATCATAAAATAGGGCATTCAATTTGGCGGAGTTATTGATCCCACGGTATAAAAAAAAGCATTTGCCGCCTACATGCGTTCAGGCTGCTTCGTTCAGCACTGCATACACTGTCCATTACTAACGTGTCTGTGCAACAATAAGGTTCCTCCCACTCTCCCACCAGTAAGCTGCAACCTACACAATGCGCGAGTGCTGTGACCTATCTGTCAGTCCTGAAGACAGTCATCTTCGAATGGGGCCCGTTCATGTGGGTGTTCACTGTGGTACTTTTTCAGGCTGTTTAGCACAAAGCAGTAGAGAGCCCTTTTTCTTTTGTGATGGCGTATGGATGAGTCATTAATCAGTTTCAGAATGTGTAAATATGATGCACATGCTAACGAACAGCGACGCAGGAGGCCAGCCCACAGTTGGTTTGCTTCGTTCAGCTAAATTTGTTGTGTGAGAATAATCCAAGGTACCTGCGCATCGTCATGAGAAATTTGGCAAAACTTTTGATATACCGTCAGGTTTTTAATCTTCATAAGACAAAAATAAGTGTGTTGTGTTGGCTGATCTCCCAATCTACCCATCAGTGGTTGTTAAGTAACCTTTTTTTTTATTGAGGTGATGAACCAGGATGCTGACCTATCTTTAAATGCATTTTTTCAAATAAATAAATTATTGAGTTTACAGTTGTAAAATTAGGTCAGATACTTAAAGGTAATTCTGCAATGCAAAAGATTTGGTGAATGTTTTAAGACTTGACTTGCTTTAGAATTTCACAGCAGGCCTGTAGCTGCATGAAAGTGTAGAAAAAGATATTCAAGTATGCAGTAAATACTGTGAAAGCATGGTAGATTACTTGCTGTGATCTTAGGTACATACTGGAGGAAGCTGCGTTCTGCACCAACTGTAACCTAGAACCTGCTACCTGGAGCCTGGCAACACATTATTGCATTAATAAGGCATGACTAGACCTGGGGTGAGTCTAGAACTGCATCAGAATCTAGAACTGCATAAGCCTACATCTTATCTGAGTTCACGTGCCTTCACGTGGTTTTGCCGCATCCACATTCTGATATCAGGAAGACCAGGAATATCTTACAGGCACCCTGCTGCACAGTAACACTGTTGTTAAGCACAGAAATGAAGGTTGTGTGGTCTGATGGTTAAAGAAAAGGGCTTGTAACCAGGAGGTCCACTGTGTGACCTTGAGCAAGTTACTTAACCTCCTTGCGCTCTTTCTTTTGGGTCAGATGTTGTTGTAAGTGACTCTGCAGCTGATGCATAGTTCACACACCCTAGTCTCTGTAAGTCGCCTTGAATAAAGGTGTCTGCTAAATAAATAAAATTAAGAAAAAAATGCAAACCCTCTCCATGCCAACATTAATGGCATGCAGAGGCAACATGTGGACAATAGCATATCCCCCACTTAGAGGGCTGGGCAGTGCAGAATGCTCTTGCCGCAGACACCGTCGACCTCTGGGACTTGTTCAAATCCAGTCATATCACAAAACCGCCTTCACAGATAACACTGAAATACAAAATAGCAAACATATTATAAATCACAGTTATAGATTATGCAGGACTGTTGCTGCACATAATGTCTACAGAGTATTTTCACTGCAGCATCTAGTGATGCTTCAGTGCGTGACATGTGATTAAATCTTGATGATTTTGATCAATGCCAATGAAAGGTGCTGTCTGCTGGGGACAGTACTAGATAGACCAGTGTCGTCCCTCCAGGTGATCAATACATTAAGGATCCTGTAGTTAACAGTGTGACACACTGGGACCCAGGAGGGAAACAATGAACAAGGAGACAGAAATAGAAACCACGTGCAGATTAATAGCCACTCCAACATGAGCTGTCTTATTGCTGTGGCTTGCAAACCAGAGTGAAACATGCAGGTCACAGCGGAAATGGGTAGCCACTACACTTTCTAAGACCTTAGTCAGAAAAAGCAGGCTGAAAATAGGCCTAGTTACATCAGGGTCAGAGATATGTTTTTCTTTTCTTTGTTACCAGTCATAACAGTTTAAAAAAGACACCTACTTATTTTTTTAAATATTGAACATTTCTTTTTGGTCATTGAACATTTTATTGGGTCATTAATCAGCTTGGGGATTACGAGCGATGAAATTTTACTGCTCAACAATCGTACTGTCTTCTCAGAAAATCTCAAGTGAATGTCATGATGTTGCTCACTTCTGTCTAAATGAAATCTCAATCACCTTTATTGCAACACCAGTGGTTAAGAGGGGCTTTCATTTATGATGTTTAAATGGGAAACTGGACATTTCCTAAAGAGACTGGAGTAGGGGTGAATGTGAAATGTGGTTGCAGTTTGATTAATTGCAGTACAAATAAAAATTGAATAACTAAATAAATACATTTGCAAATGGGCTGCCACAGTATAGCTGGCTGGAAAACTTGCAAGCTACAGTAGTCCATAATCCCAGTTAACTGGTCTGTGGTGTCATCACCAGAGAGAGAGAGAGAAAAAAAAAAAAACATTATCAGAATAATACATAGGGCTTTTCCCAAACTCAATGGCTTTGGCTCGGTACTGCATAAAATGAGTCCTAAATATCTGGAAATTCACTCTGTATCACGTATTGTAGCTTAATTAAGAATGTAGAAGGGTGTACTTTAAGACTATAATTTATATATAACTACAATAGACTACAATATATATATAATCTAAAATCTTGCAGAATTTATGAAGGCTTGAAGGTCTGGAATTGGAGGCTGTAGTTCTCAGTTTCAAACAGCTGAACAGGTTGTCCTTTTTACGTTATTAAAACCACATCATATGTTCTTCAAAAGCTGAATTGTTTGTTACCGTTGATACCAGAAAGCAAGTCCATCTGATATGGTGAGATGTGCAGACCAGGCTGCCTGCTCAATGACTTGTTGGAAATACCCAGAAGCTGTCAACTTGTTAATTTACAATAAATACAAAAAACACAGACTTATCTCTCACCACTAAGTAACAATGTATTTGTGCAACCATTTCCGTCACTAAGGATTTTTTCTACATCAAGTAAACTGCGGTTGAATTTCCAACCCCATGTATTTAAAAAAAAAAAAAAGAAAAAAAAGATTAGGTTTATTTAAACAGACAGAAACGGTCAACCAAGAATAGGGAAGTGCTCTTAAAGTAGGGGAAGAACAACTGTACCTAATAACTGCCTTTATACTCCTTCCTCAGTAATACATTTTTCTTTAGGGATTGGCTAAGAAGTCATTTATTAATTGCCGTCGCAATATTAACTGTTCTTAATTCTGCATAAACACACAACATCCACCTGCTCTAGTTGCTATTAAACAAATTCTCTTTTGTTTCTAAGCATCGCATTTGGATTATAAATCTGTTGGGGAATGCGTACGATAAACATGCTTTCTGGCTTAGCCTTGGCAGTTTCAAATAGAGGTTTGACACATAATTCCAAATCTGTTTTTTTTAAAAACTGTTCTGTAGTATTTAATTCAATTTAATAGCACACTATAAGCTGTCTTTAAAAAGGCTGGCATCTTTCTGTTGTAAGGTCAACTCCCTTTTATTTTACAGATTACTCCATACTGTTTTTTCTTTTTTTGAGAAACGCCACTGGAATGGGTTTTCTGGAATGAGATGCTGCATTGTCTTAAAATCATCACTTACTGGCTGTCACAGTCACACATCAGCCCACCACCTGCTTCCATCTTGCAGCAGGCTAATCCAGGGGGAGGGGCCCTACGGTTTGACCACATTTCCAGTCTGCTAGCATAAGAGTAATCCTATAAGGAGGCTATTCTTTCATCTTATCAGTGAGTGTCTCATTTCTAAACTGAGAATGCTGTAGGCTTGTGTGTAATGGTGAACAAGGGAAAGTTTCCCATTAGCTGTTAGTTTTCAAAACACTTACATACCTGTGTATATTTCAATTGTTAGATAAAAAAAATGTAAACAAAACAAAAAAGACACACAGTCCAAATTAAAAAAAATATAGTTTAATGTTTATGTGCTGTATAACAAATTAAATATATTAGTGTTTACAAAACAACTGGTGCATACTACAGACACAAACGTCATTTCATTTACCACTGCAAAAGTGATAAGAACAGAATACAACTACAAACCATCAACACTGTCTTATCCTATAGATAAAGATGCATGTTTTTTCTCTCTACATACAAAGCACACCTGCTAATGAACACATTTAAAAAAGCAGTTTCTTAACAGGAAAAAGGACCCCCTCTAATGCACAATACTAAAACAATAGCAGAAGTACCCTTTTGAGGAAACGGTCGCTAACAATTAGGACAGTTTAGTACTATACTCTATACAATCCAATGGTAGTTGCATATATAGTGCATTGGTTATGGTGCACAGATGTCTTTATCATACACACATCCATAATCCATTCGGCACTGCAGAGGACAGGAGTCAAATGCAGTGTCTTTCACAAAACTTTCAAAGCACACTTTTTTTTTAAAATTCCATTTACTTTTACACCCTGCATTGAAAGCTGTATATTGAACAGGCATGGAGTGTGGTTTTAAGTGCAAGAGATTATTCAGTGCTGTTGATTATCACACCAGTAAATGGCAAGCACTCACGGAAAAACACAATGACGTATTCCGAAAACCGAAGAGTTGCATTAAATAAAACAAATAAGAGGTATCTGTCTAAAACCCAAACAAGAAACAGAAACATAACATAAAACCCACAGGGACCCAATGCTCTGAATATGCAAATGTGCCTAACTACTTTATTACCGACAGTGAGATATTCATTTGAAACACAGACTCTGAATATGCTCTATGCTAATTCGAACAGCACACACTTTGAACCAAGCAAACATTTGTGCATAATTTCATAGGTAACAGATCATGAACACCATGTGAACTACAGTTTCTAGGCTATTCAACACAAATTTAGTACAGTGCACTGATCAGGAGACAGGAAAAGACGATCACCATTATTAAGACTATTCAGTATTGCTCTACTACAATATACATTTATTGGAACTAGTTTTGATAACATAAATATCATTGTAAGATAAATTGAGGAATGATGCTGCTATTGTTTAAAACGCTGGTCCTGGTATATTAAGACAGTCCATTTGCAAACACAATTATTTCTTTAGTACATTGTGCACGACCTTGTTGTGATTCTACTTTTATATATATGGATTTTTTATAACTTTCCTAGTAAATACATTTACTTTATACACAGCACATTCTTAAATAACATCCTCCAGTACAATATTATTCTGTGAACACATCTATCTACATACAGCTGCTGTAACAACAAAAAGTGTGACCAGCAAACATTTGTACAGCCAAGGACAGGTAGCTTCTTTGCTTCTTTGTGAGCAGACTCCCAGTTCCAGGCGCTTTGGCAAAAACATGTTTGAGGCAAGGTTGGTTGTTAAGGCTCTACTGTAGCTGTGCTTGTTTAGTACTTACTAACAGACACCATGTTCAGTACAAAAATCAAGGCAATACAAGGCTATCTAGAATCTTCTGGTTCCGATTTGATGGGCTTCTTCTCGGCAAGGTTTAGGACTCTGTGGCAGAAATCTGTGAAGCTGCCGTTGTCTGAGGGGGAAAAAAAACAAAACAAAAACAAACAAGAAACAGGAAAACATCAGTACTTAAGCAGCAAGCAAACAAAATAGAGGTTCATTAAATGTCGCAGCCTGACAGAACACATACACAATGTTATGACATGTTCTCGTTGCCGGTTTTGCCAATATGCTTGCAGGCTGACATTTAATTTGCTTGTGGTTTTGCACAAATTAAAAGAAAATAACCCTCCTCACTCCCTACTTTATCGTATACTGCAAGGAATTCATATTATAAAATATATTCACAATACAACAATTGTGCGCAGAAGACAACTTTGGTAATGCTTTTTGAATACAAAATGTATTAATATTAAATCAGTTCTAAAATGTAAAAGCTATGTGGGGAGAAAGATGGAGGAAATAGTTCTTCTTCATGGCACACTACTGTGTCAAGCAAACCACTAGCTGTCCACCCGAGTTAAAATCCATCTTAGGTCTCAACAAACAACCAAAACTTCAAAACTCATAGAAAACAGAGAAACTATTTGAATATTGATAAATGGGCAAAATCTACTCAAAGAAATCAACCACTGCCTACATTTGTTTTAGCTGTAATTGCAAAACCTTGCTTGCCTCAGCTTCAACTGTCTGTCTCTGTTTAAGTCAATTGGATCCGGTATCGAGTTTGCAGTATGTTGGAATGGAGTTGGACTTGTTGATATTCATGTACAAACACAATAGATCAATTGTATAATGGGTGCACTCAAAAGAAATGAAAACTACAGCGTGATTTATTCAAAGTGAAATAAGTCAGTAACTACAATCACATTATCCATAATGGAGTATGGCATTGCAGTTAATGAGACAATGACAAGTATGTGTACAGCAAAACATGCCATGCATAAAAAAGTCACAACATTTCTTACTATACATTGTAACCAGTTTCAGAGGCTTTATACAGCCATAAAAAATAACTGATTTCAAAGACACAATTTACCAGAAACAGTATGTACTATATTCTGAACTAAATCTTCTGGCATAAATTTGAAGCAGATTTCAATTTAAAAAAAAAACAAAAAAAAAACACCTATTTTACATATATTTAATAGCAATGTCAATATTGTGGTCTCCTGCAATTACATGCAATTAAATAATGGGTCTTCAATTATAACCAAACTATCACGGTATAATACTTAAATAAACTATCACACTTCCATCCCAGTAGAATTCTCACAACCAGCACAGAACAGTCAAACACTATCTTTAAAGGTAAAGATCAGCTCATTCCTATCTGTACTTGTGCCTGCTAAGACACACTTTATTAAAGGTTACGGCTGCTTTGCTTAGTTTCTTAGATATATCCTACTATGTGTAAAACGTGCTTTTTTTTGGCAATGTCCAGAATGAGCTGGCATGCAAACAGCAGCAACTGTAAAGCTGAGGGAACATAAAGCCACATTTTTCAGTAACAGTGGCTGGAAATCTGGTTCCAAGAGACCGGCAGACCTGGTTTGAGGCAACTTTGCTGTATCAAACCCCAAGTCTCCCCTGGTGTGCCACAGAGTGGCCTGAAACCTAGTCTCCTGAAACCAAGTTCCAAGCCACAAAGTGGCTTTGTGTTCCCTCAGTTTAACTCCGTGACAAGGCTTTCCGTTCTCGGCTATACAATCCTACCTGTAGACTGGGTTTTCCCCTCGCTGGTGGAATAAAACCTTTTCAACTCGTTTGACAGCTGCTTTCCCAGGAGAGGCTCCCCTTCTGCTGCTGTCTGTTGCTGTCGGTGTCTCTGTTGACTGGGGACCCTCAGGTTTAATGGCTTTTCAACTGCTGAATAAAAACAAAAGATGCTTGACATGCCACTCACTGTAATAGCTGATTTTCATAGCCCAGAACATCTGCATTTGTTATTGTCAAGCAGAGTGCTCTAACAACAATTGAAACGCTTCACAGTCACCCAGTGGCCTTTTACTGTCAAATTCCTTTATCAAGGTACAGAAGTAATGAATGAAAAATCATATTACTGTACAAAGCAAGAAAGCTGTACTGCTGAACAGCGTGTCAGATTTCAGGATTTAGAATGAACCAGATCATTATTGTAATGTAATTTGACACTTAACAATTAGGAAGCAAAAACATATAAATATAAAGAATGACTGAGTAAGAGGGTCATTAGTAATGTTCTCTCTTGTCTCTTACATCAAAGTGAGCAAAGTAAAGTTTTTAAAACTGAGTTTTGTCAACAGGCGAGTCTATAAACCTATCCTGTGGGAAACCAGATAGGATTTAAACAGCTCTAGAAGGCATTTGCAACATTTGTTTCAATATATCTCTTTTTGCTTCTTTCTTGTTTCTATCAAGTGTACAATATGGTCTTCTTCCTCAATGTGTTGAGGCATTAGACCACATTCATTAATAAGGGTTATTGAAAAAAAGGCAGGCACATATAAAGGGAAACCATTTAAAAGGCAACAAAAGTGTGCCTCAATGTGTTTCATGTCTGGTAGCCGTGACCATGCTTCTGAACCTCTTTAATGCACCATACATTATCACTGCTATTGAATGGTAACATTGAAAGGAAAAACGCACACACATAAATGTCATGAAAAGAACCAAAAGCTCTTTGCTTTGCTGTGCAATACTTATGTAATGCAAGCACCTTTAATTAATGCGATGGGTGATACAAACAGAATTATTATTGGTGTTGCAGTGTTTAATGGGAAAGAGGGTAAACTATCCTAATTAAAATAGGGGATCTGTAATGTATAAGGAAGACCACCCTAATCAGATCCTCCTCACAAAGAGGTATCCTACTTTCTTCATGTTTCTATGTCGAATGACAGTGTTACAAAAAAGCTGCATAGTACACGCAGTTTACATGTTGTCTCAGCTATTCTGAGTTTTTTATTGTCTCTTCAATATCCCTTTTTCTGTTCATGAAACTCATAGTGTAATAAAGAGATGAATCAGAAACTAACCAACATTAAATCAATACATTTGTGAAACTGGTGATGAAATCTCAGAGATGAAATCACTAATTCATATTTTCTCAATCTCTGCGAGTAAGTATAATATATATATATATATATATATATATATATATATATATATATATATATATATATATATATATATTACTAGGCTTTGTGATAACATTCAATTTAATCTTTGTTTCCGGTCAGCTGCATTAAAGTCTGGGTGGAAGCTGGATGTCAAACATGTTGTCAGCACAGTTCTCCAATAAGGACCTAGGACCTGAGAGATTTATTATAATATTTTGAGCAAAAAAAACAACAAAAAACTGAAAATATGAATTTACACCCCATGGGGGAAAACACCACTGGGATTTACTGAATCTTTTACAGCACCAGTGAATCCCCAGCTATTTTTCAGGGTGATTCCCCAGTTCTGTTATCCCAGCAGGTTAACAGGTGGATCAAATCACCCACTTAGTGCCCACGCTCATCCCTGAATTGCATATTCTTTTAATATTTGTTTATATATTATACCTGGAACTCTCCCTTTTCCCCATTTACTGATGTATACTTGCTATCAACTACCTAACAAGAACGCAATCAGCCTTGAGTTCTGCCAGCAGTAGATAGCAGCCCACACACAGAACTTCTCACATTGTTGGGGGAAACCTCTCGACATTACATTATATAAATTACCAAGGTGGGGTAAGAGATGAAAGTCTTTCTATCTTTAAAGGTGCTTTTCACAGTTGTTATTAATTTTTCAAAGCAAACTGTATTCTTGTAACTTGTTTGTGCAATTTCTGTGACTGCTCATCCTGCACTGGAAAATGTTTTAATGCCTCTTGCCTCCCAACAGGCAGCTCCTGTTCGGGTTTCTAGTTCAGTAATAGCTTGAATAACCGGGGCCAGTGTGTGCCACTGATTAAAGGCCCTGCTGTGCTTTTGCTGTATCTACGAAGCTGAGGCAAATCGGTACTATTGCACATTGATTTACCCACCCCAGACTGCAGACTGCAGACTGTTAAATCATTTCATTAGCTCCACTATACCTTGTCGCTCTGTCGCATTATCAGCAGACAAACCATTAGAGTTGTGCTCCTCTGTACTGCGCTTAAAAGCAGTGGCTGGCAGACGCCACTCTGAGAAGTGTAGCCTCTCCTGAGCTGTGGTGTCGTGAAGGAGCTCCATCTGCTTTTTCACCAGTCTCTCCAGCTGGACCTGAAGCAAAACAGCAGCTGTTACTGTTCACAATATTGTAAATTATGAGGGTCACTGTCAAAAAAATGTTGTGATGCTTCGGTCATCATTTATGACTTCATCAGTGAGTTCGCCAAGTGTCTATTTACAGTTATTAATTACTCATATAATCATATATATTTTCAACCATAATGAATCCCAATATGCTACTCAACCATGAAGTCAAAATGTTTTGCTTTTATCTTAAAAGGTCATTCAGTTTCACACTTTTTCTAAAGCAGATGCAATTCAATCAATATCGATTTAAAAAGACACAAAGTGTGAAAAGATAATTACATTTCGGATTTGAATGGTAGCTTTGATGTCATTTGAGAGCTGCTGAAAAGCTCAGGGCACTCATCTTAGAAATGGCAGGCTCTCCAATGAGAATACTTTCAGGCTACTTGGCTTCACACTATGCTAAAAGCAGACTAAGAGCTAAATGAATTACTGGTCTGTTTCAGATATCTGTGCTACAGAGGAAAAACAAGCCTGCTCAAAGTACGTTTTTGCAGTTTAAAAGGATCAGAGTTGAATCTTAATATGCAGCTCTCTTGTTATTGTTTTAGAATTTGTAATTTATTTGTTTGGCAGACGTCTTTACTTTGACATAAAAACTAAATTAAGTATTGAAAACAGTGAATTAGTTATTCAGTGAAACAGAATGTGTGCTTCTCAAACATAATGGTGGCTGAAGTCTACACACACACACACACACACACACACAGCCAGACTATTGGCCTTTTTTTCTTTTTACCTGGATATTATGAATCACCATTTCTTCACCTTTAGCCTTTGCCAATGTTAGTTGCTCTTTTAGTGCTTCCTGTCTCTGTTGTATGGTATGCAATGCCTCCTGAATATCAAAAAAGGTGTCCTAGAAACAAACACAAAGACATTAAGACCCAAACCAGAGTCATTTATAGCACACAAAAGCTGACAATGTGACATAATTACAGCTACTTCAACAGCAGACATGCTCATTCAATGTCTTGTTGCCAGATGTCATTCTCTGCAACAGTCTGGGCAGATAAATCCCCTTCATTGCCAACAGGTCATTTAGACCCTTCATAAGACCTTAGCTATTCCATCAATCATCATACCTTTGGTTCATGTGGCAACATGTAATACACCTGGCAGTGTGACTTATTTTCTATGAAATTGCATGCTATGATTTAATTAACATTAACGTATTTATAGGCAAACCACTCAAATCAATAAGCATTCAAGTGGTGGGTGTGAAAGTGAGTCTTTTTAGTTCTTATTGACTGTTTTTAATTGGATTTTCAATGACAACCGTTGCTTTAAAAAGTTCCTTTCGTTAAAGAGCGTTTACAAAGCACTGTACGATCGAACAAGAAAACAGGTAAAAAAATTCAAATGAAACACAATAACAAATAAAAGAAACAATATTTGCCAAACCAGCCCTTTGAATTTGGAACAACGGTCCTGCACTGGTAGAGTCCAGGCCTACATTTTTCCATTTGAGCAGGCCAAATATCTGATACAAACACTAATAATGTCTGTAAAACATGATTAAATACAACTAAACAGATTCAGCATGCCTGATGAATTGTGGGAAGATATATTACAGAAATTTGGAGCAGGGTAAGGAAAATCCCTTTAGCCCTTGGTACACAGTTGAGCCAGAGCATTTAGCCAGGTCAAGAGTTTCTGATTTAGTCCCTGTTAGTACTACCTTATCTAAGGTTACATTATGTAGTCTAATACCATTTTCACACAGAAATGCAGCTACTGTGCCGTCTCTGAAACATTTTAACGAGTGTGTAAAATACCCTTTCACACAGCATGAAATTGCGCAATCTATGCCGGTGTAATACCGTCATAACCCTTTCACACAGCCAAAGAGATCGCGCGAGTACAACTTTCAAACCTGGCAACAACAGACTGTTCACTGAGAAGACCTAACACATGCAGGCAGTGCTTAATTTGTAAAGAAAGAGGTGCCGGGACGGAAGCAATGACAATAATACCGACCCTCAGAAGAGCATATTCAAAATCATAACATGTTTATTTGAAAGAGTATTGTACGTACTTGTGTTAGATGTTTACAATCACGTGTTCTACATTAAAAATAAAAATAAAAGTCCAGAAGCACCATATTGACGAAAGATCGCACCCCAACACGAACATTGGTTTGACCCACGGTTTGCACTACTATCAGCGATGTGTAAGCAACAGAAGCTGCTGGTAGATTACAAAAACAATTCATTAAACTTAGGCTAGGTAGTTGTTAACTTAGTATGTGTTATTCTCTATTAATTAAATCATATTAATTGAAAAAGGCAAGAGAACCAGATTGTTATTATTTTTATTGTTTTGGTTTCAAATAATATAGCAAGCTAATGTTCCTACTGAAGTAGGCTACAATATATATTTTTTTTCATTAAAAAGTTGCAGTTGTTCTTTGTTGAAATTAATGTTGAGCTTTCATATTTTGTTGTATACTACTCATTTAATCAAACCAAGTAGTGTAAGAAGTTGCTTGTATCGTTCATGACGTTTTTTAAATCAAGTAAGCTTATTTGTGTATAAAAAACGAGAATAGAGTTGCAGCCAGTGTCATCTTACTTAAAGGCACTCAAGCTGAAATCGTAAAGTAATTTAAAGTAGACTACAAACGTGGCAGCGGACTGTCTCTCTTTAACGCGCACGCAAGAATATGCAGACTTAATGCAACTTTTTAACTATAGGTACCGGCACTATGACTCAAGCTCAGGCACTAATTAAGCACTACGCTATAGTGACGTGACATGTTGACTTTGAAACCACACCCACTATAGCGCTTCAGTGGCGGTATAGCCTTTCACACAGGCAGTTATGACGGTTCAGTGCCGTCTCTGAACTACCTCGCGAGGTGGTTCAGAGACAGCATAAAATATGACGGTTCTGTGGCGGTATAAGCAATTCACACAGACCTATAAGCCGCTACAGTGGCGGTCCTGAACCGTCATAACTCCTCTGTGTGAAAGCACCTTAAGATTGGTGTAAATCAGGGACTGTGAATCCAGTCGTAAGTAATCAGCAGATCTTTCAAACACTGGATCAGCACTGTTATGCAGCATCTGTAGGTTGTAGGTACATCATGCTTAATAGATGTGTAGTTCTTGATGTTTATTTTAGTGACCCAAGCAGCAGTTTTGATAACTCCCCCCCCCCCTTTTCAGAGATGAAAATAAAACTTCGACGGCAGCCTTAGTAACATATCTGAGTGTCTGGACTACAAACTAGAAGAGCCATCCTCATAAAATATAGCATACAGTGAAGGACTAAAAACTCCTTACAAATAAAGGCTTTTTTAAATCATGTTTTTTTTTTAAATCATGCTTTTTTTAAATCATTGTTTTTCTACTCAATTAGAAATTCCCAATTTGAATTTGTAAAGGTAATATCCTCTTTTCACTTACCAAACCTAAGCAACACATTGTCCCAAGCTACTGAAGTATTGAGGCAAGGGTCAAGTCTGGGACACCTCTGTCTGGAATCGTGGGGCACCTGCCCTGTAGGGGGTGCTGAAGCACAAACTAAACCCAGCAGTGCTCCCTGTGGGCCCTCAGTCAAGATCAGCAACTCAAGATTCAAACGAGAAAACCCACTCAACTTACACGGTAGTGCCTTTACTGGAATGGTCAGCAAGCAGCTATTATGATTTTTTTTTAGTTCTAATATGAATCATGGGTTTACTTTTGCATGCCTGCATACAGTGATATCGCTATTTGAGAATGCAGATAAATACTGTATGTGCATCTAAAGAGATTGTGTACATTAGGGGCTAAACTGCTCTAGACGTTGTTGTAAAAATAATTGTTTAAACACCATACTGAGAGTTTATTTTAACATTTTGACTTCAACTAACCTTGGCTCTGCTCTTACACATTTTAAATTAATCTGCGGTGACAGTAAACAACCATTGGTGTGGGTGATTCCTAGCGCACCCACTTAATGATGTCATGTGTACTTCAAGATTATGGGTAGGTGCGATTGATCTCATCTGGGCTTTCCTTTTCAATGTGGGTGGGAAAGTCAGTGGTGGGGAGGGGGTCTTGCATTGCTTTTTCTAAAGCATAGACAACTATTTCAGAAAGGCATTAAATAGCCTTAATTTTAGTTTGAAAAGCATTATATATTTTGTTAGAAATGCATATTATTTGAGAGCCTTTTTAATGCATTTGTTCCATTTATACAGTACTTCCAAGTCTCCCGCAATGGCTTGATCTTTTGCCTAACCCTAACCCTAACCACTATAAGTTTGTCTCTGACATGTAACTCACCATTTACTGAATCCTGTATGGACAGAGCAATAAAGTGTGAATCCTCGTAGGCCTACTGAATCTGGAATCATTAAAATACTCCAAAAGTTGCTCATGTTTTTATTTTTTTCATAAAGCAGCACAGATGCAGAAATACGAAGGACACAGTTGCCTTTTCGATGGGCATTTGGCAGATTCAAATGTGTTGTTTACAGCAATGGGTTCTGGCTGCCAGTATTATGTTGGCCAAAACCCAAGTAAACTACATTATCTTTAAAATAATCAAATGTTGTTACAAGAGCTCACTTATTCTATTAAGACGCTATAGAATCTTGGAGAGGCCCCATTGTACTGCATACAAATCCTAGTGACACAGAATGCCCCTTAATAAACCCTAAACAACAGACAACTGCGTCCAAAGGAATGAACTAAACACATTTCCTAAATTGAGAAGTGCTGTTGTTAAACATACAGAGTGTTAATAGGATCTGATGGCCACTCCTACACACACACAGGATTACAATCACATTCCACAAATAAAGAACGGCAACAGTCAAGGTCTGATCCAAATATGAAAAAGCAACAGCAAAACAGTGCGCTAATACTGTCCTTTTTTTGTTATTTTCTTTTGAAAGATTCAAATCTAAATAAATTACCTCTGTTTTCATCCTTTTGGGGGATGGTTCATCTCTTTCTCCACATTTAGACCTAAAAAAAGCAAAAACAAAACTGAAATTATATATGTATATATCTATATATCTCAAGTTGGTTTTGTAGTAATAGTAATACATGAGTAGCTCAGCCACGAGTGATAACAATACTTTCTGACACATATTTTATATATTGTGTTTCTAAAAGCATACGCAAGTGAATAATATTTAAAAACAAACCACCACCATTATCGCTCTCTCTACAGCCAGCAGAGTAAAATGGAGAAGAAATTGTAAATTCTAAATAAAGACATTGTTCAAAGTTTTCCCCTTTTTTCTTTTTTTTTTTTTTGTTACTGACAAAATGAAATTCAAAAGGTGTTTGTAAAAGTATCTTTCAGGTTTCTCTCACTGAATGCAAATATGACCTTGTGAGGTTTATATCAGCAATTTTTGTTTTGTTTTTTTTCATTTTCGTGCTCTTTTAAAAAACATCTCTTCTTTTGTTATTGGTCTTATCCTAATTTCTCGTAATAGAGTTTGGTTGTAGAGTGATAATGGGCGGTGGTTTGTTTTCTTAATTGAAGCTGCCGACCAGGTAACGTCATGATGCCAGAACATGTATAATTACAAGAATATATTTTTTGCACGTGCATGATACGATTTGATTTCCATTACATGAAGGTAGATGTTAACCCTTCATGCTGATTTGAACTCGGCTCTCGCCAAGATAAGCAGCAACTGTAGCTTTACAGTAAACTAATGTGATCCATCTGTGTCTCCATCCATTTGCATTTCCTTCCATCTGATGATGCAGATATCCTGCTGCCTGGTGTTGATGGCTGAAGTGTAATGCTGACTCCAGGGATCAGCCTATTTTGCCTCCCCAGAGCATCAGCACACACAACGGCTGCGATGCTGGCTCCGGGGATCAACCACAGTGTGGCCTACCCAGCGCATCAGCATGACAACCGTCTGGATTGAGCTAAGTATGGTACATCTCTGGGGTCTTCAAGTGGGCACCTTCCACCTTTCGTCAACTAGCCCACGACACTCCAAGAGGGAATAATATGCCCTATTCAATCCTTAACATGTACTGCTAAACTATCATAACATACTGTGTCATCTTTGTTGCGTAGGCTTTATTTTTATTATTTTTTTTAGTGATTACATTGAATCCAGTCAACAATGTACCAGTATAAACTGAAGCCAGGGGTCTCAGATAACACGCACTGCTTGCTCACTGCTCAGAGCAATGCAGTTTTACAAAAGCATGAATTGAAATTGCATCAACTCCTTAACCTCAGGGGGAAAAAATCCCATTATAATGTAGATTACAAAAACATGATGCCGAACCCAGCTCTATGGAAGACTGAGAACATACAATACACGTTTGTACAAAGAAAACAAAAATTGTTTTTATGTGGACATTTCAATTGCAGCAAATTAAAGCAGGGCACACAATTACTAAAATTAAGATCATATCAGGTCCTGAGACTGTGTGAAATTATTAATTTATTAGATTGGTGGGATACCTCAGTTCTGTGGCCACATTGGATTTGATTCTTGTGTATAGTATATATCTGAATTATGCAATTGAACAAAAAAGCTGGTTCTGTAGTGGACACATTTAAATGCGATTATAATTATGTTGATTCAGGCATGGTTGTGCACATGAAAGTGGCATTGACAATATTAGAGTTATATTTAGCCAGATTGCTTTCAACACTATGTTTGGTGGTGTACAAAAATCTTCTAATGCACTTACTTGCTAGTCCTATAGGTGTATTTGTATGTGACTTCCCGAGAGATCTGCCGAGCCAGTCCAAACAGCTCGTCTCTCCGGGTCAAGAGTGCATTGTCCTTAATGCACATCTGGGCAGCAGCTTCATTGACTGTCAGCTAAAAACAAAAACAAGGCAAAAAGAAACATGAAAAATCCATTCATTGTTTATTCCCAGCATGAGTGGAGTATGTTCCATTAAATGGTACACTTTCAGAGAACAATACTCTTGAATTAATAATTATTACTACTTCATGTACGGGTATATGCCTCAGAAGCTGAGGGTTATTTAAATGCTCATGCAGGGCATTTCTAGAAGTGTCATATATCCTATTATTTTTTTTAAATGCTCATGCAGGGCATTTCTAGAAGTGTCATATATCCTATTATTTTTTTTGCATGAATAGCATAGTTTTAATTTTATAGCAGCAGTGCCCCACAATCATGTTCAGTTTTACACTAAAAATTGTCAGCTGTAGGGGTTTAGAAATGACACCAGTTCAGGCATATATTGTACTGATGTTTTTCTGTAGAGACCTTTCTCCTAAACAGGATGCCTTGCTGGAAAAATGCGGAACTCGCTGTCTCGCTGCAGTGAGACTCAGTTTCTGTACCTCATGCAGCGTCAGGTGCTTCCCATCTTTCCTTTTGGAGTCGAAGCGCCCGTAGATGGCGCTGTACTTGCGGATCTCCTCCTTCTTGTGGGGGTCCTCGTCGCTCATGTCAAAGATGTGGCTGATCATCTTGGCCAGCTTCTTGTTGCTTTTCAACTGCTCCTTCACCTCCGCAGAGTCCGTCTTGGGCAAACCCGGGGCCATCCTGTCCACACACTCGGCCACCGACTGCACTGCCGCTGCGTCCAGGCTCTCCAGGGTTTCTCTCGGAGACGAAGGGGAGCCCAGGTCTGCAGGGGAGAGGCTTTGCTCGCTCTCAGTAGCGTGGCTCCCTTGCCAGAACCTCGGCTCGCTGCCACTCTGCACGGGGGAGCTAGCCGACGCTTCTGATTTGCTGGGCCCCACACAGGTGGCAGCAATGCTTTTGGGGATCTTAACGTGAGGTTCTCTGGTGTTATTGTTCCTCTCGTAACTGTTGCCTGGGGAGCCCTCTGGCAGTTTATAGATGGGGATGCTGCTGACGGGCAAGGAGGTCAGAGGTTGATTGAAAAGAGCAGGATTGGTAACCCAGTCACGCAAGGACTTCTGCAGCCTCCTGACATGCAGGGGCTTGCTGGCCATGCCCACCAGAGCCATGATTTCCAAGAACTCCTCTTCTCCAGCCTCACACAGCTGCTGCACGTCGTCGCCGCCTTGCTGGATGAAAGCTTCATAGTACAACAGCAGGTTGGCTCTCTGCAGTATCCGGTAGAGCTGCAACTCCCCAAGTGTCCTTGGTAAAGTCGCTGCCATCCCTGACCCAGATCACAATCTGTTTAAAAATGTAAAAAAAAACACACAGTCAGTAAATAGAGGGAGCCAGAAATGGTTGCTGCAGTTAGAGACCCAGGAAAAAAAAAAAAAAAAAACCTCTTGTCTGTTGAACTCCTTAGCTGTTTTGAGATCTACATACCACACTCCACCTCTGCTATCCGTGGGTGGCCTCATACAGACTCCGCTTGTATTCTAAATGATTGTCCCCTGATGTTGGCAGCAGCGACCTCAATAGCTGAGTGCACAAATTAATAAAATAAGGGGGGGTCTCCAGTATAATGGAAAATATCTCATTCTGAGCAAGCTTTGGCTAATTTATTTGCGAGAAACAGTCTGTAACAGTCTAGGGGCTTGTCCTCCCACCCTTCAATCAGTTGCTAATGATCACTCAACCGGTGATATGTTTATATTACCACACTTAGAATTAGTAATTGCTGTGCTTCTGCTTACATATCCCCTTCCGAAAATCACTCATAAGCCATTGGATAGTTTTTACAACTTAAACTTGGGTTAGACAGCACATTCAATAGCCAAGAGATTCATGAATTGTGATGTGCAAGAAATGCAATAGGAGCTATTTCTTAATACTGGTCCTTTTATGAGAATTCCCATACTCAATTCTCAAGCCTTGATTACTACAGACTATTTTAACTCAAGACTGGGAGGCTGTGTGGTCCAGTGGTTAAAGAAAATGGCTTGTAACCAGGAGGTCCCTGGTTCAAATTCTACATCAGCCACTGAATCATTGTGTGACCCTGAGCAAGTCACTTAACCTCCTTGTGCTCCGTCTTTCGGGTGAGACGTAGTTGTAAGTGACTCTGCAGCTGATGCATAGTTCACACACCCTAGTCTCTGTAAGTCGCCTTGGATAAAGGCGTCGGCTAAATAATAAAGACTGCATTTGTTTGGTGAAACTTGTAACCTGATTTTTACTCAAAAATGTCTGTCAGCATGATATTATACATCAGTCCCTGCTGAGCCCTGATCAATAAATTCCCAGAGAAAGAAATTGCCAGTGTGCCCTTGTGGCTTTTTTTTTTATCCTGACCTCAATAAACCAATTCCCCTTGCTTGGGCTTACTCATATTTTGGTGACTAAATTAAATATGCCAAATATCAGTGAGTAATAAATGATTATTAAGAGCATATCACTGGATAAAAAATATTAATATGCAAATTCACGTATACTGCTTGTGTATCAAATGATTTCTAGCTTTGAGCTAAGCATTATGCATCAGGCTTAACCCTGTAATATGAACAGTATAATAATACCATTGTCTCTATAGTTAAAACATATTTTCAAAAACTACTGCAACTTCATAGCCGCTAATAAACTATAGTGCATTTCCACACAATTATCCTTGAATCTATAGTCCTTAGGCCAGTAAAACAATTATCATGCCCACCCAGAAACTCGCTAAAATAAATGTTTGGTCTATGAAGTACCCATTCAGCTTAGTTCATCAAGCAACAACGGATGAGTTGAAACGTGTATCCTGTCCGACTTAACTTAACAATGTAACAGTCTTTTTCAGTCATGAATTAATCTATACATAAATAAAACCGTACTTTTAAAATAAAAGTGTAAATCAGATTGGCATTATATAAAACATTAAAAGCTATTAAGATGCACACTCATTTTTACATGTAAATAAGTTATAACTAAGTTTTCAACCTTTGCATCTTGTTAAAAGAAAACGACTTTTTGATCTGCGATCTGGTAAATAAGATGAAAAAAGCCAGGACTGCATTATTTAATGCTCTCTTCTTTGCACAGCTGCTGCTTAAAACGCCCACTTGAGCCTTTCCCTGCTTTTTGGATTTCTCTGGGAATCACCCACACATCAACGAAATCCACCCCGTCCTTCCTGTCAAAATGGGCAAGGCTACACTCTTTATTATAAAAGTCACAAGCACATGTAATATAAAGCAAAACCCCCAGTTTAATAAAAGAAAAAATACTTGACCACCACAAGCCTACAATAAACGATTCATAATAATGTTGCCATTATTTATTGCAAATGCACATACCTTTTTTTTTTACAGTTGAGTGTACAATTTCTTTCTTCACTATATAATTTTTTTCAGATTTCGAGTTCAGTTAGAACTTGCAAAAATGACAGCCCTCTTCTTGGGATGGGGACTTTTTCCAGCTTCCTACTGGAAGGGGTGAATGAATACTCCGCACAGGATGATCCTGCCACGCCACCAGAGCTGTGCACGCAGCCTTTGATGAAAAAAACGCACCGATCACTGTCTTTGGGTTGCCCTTACACTGCGTAAATGTGAGGGTTTAGAGTTTTAGTACAAAGGGCCTGGGTGCTGTTGGTTTCCCCCTCCTCCCCTCTGCTGTGATATTGGGATATTCCGCTCTTGCCTCATTGCACTCTCACTCCCACACTGCAGGGTGACGCAGATCCTGGCGTGGGAGGCTGCGGGGCGTGGGAGGCTGCTGCAAGGAATACCAAACATCACAGCACACCAGCGGTAGCAAGCAGGGAGTCAGGCACGAACGCGCCTTCACTGAGACGAACATACGAAAGAAAGCAGAAAGATTGACCTCACGTAAAATAACTCGTACTGCACGAATTAAATCAAACTTTTGCAAATGGCTTACTGCATGGATCAATGTTTGGTGTTTTTTCCTCATTGCTGTTGGTCATGTAATTGTATTTACTTGTCAAAATAATTTGTGTTATCCCCATATCACCACGATACAGCGTCTTTCATCAGTTCATAACCATTTGTTTCTTATTTCTTTGTACACTATTTGTAAACAACAACAACAACAAGAACAAAAAATCCTTGTCATTTCACGTTTTTTTTGTTGACTTGATTAAAGATTAGAGTTGGGTTTCTAATTTTCATAGTTGGCGTCATAATGCTCAGGAACACCCACGTAACACCCACGCACACCCACATTCAAAATAACAGCATACACCTTTTATTCTGATAAGTGTTTGACATGTTTCACTGAAAACTGAGGGTACAGTAGAAACTCCTAATTTACAACATTTACAATGACAACAAAACGCAGCCTACTTTTACAGGATTAATACACATCTTATAAAATAAACCTCAAATGTTAACTGATGCGATGTGAGCATGTGAAATGATGTTCAAGACATCAAAGTCATTACGTCATACTCGAAGGATTAAACAGTGTTTACTAACAACTGTCATGCTATATTCCTCTGGATGTATCATCTGTTTCACTTTTCATGCATTTCTGAAATAGCAAGAATCTGCTCTATATTTTGTGAATAGTTTTTTGTTTGTTTGTTTTGTTTTGTTTATTTTGTTTAGAAAAGCTTTAGGCTTTTTATTGATACTACAACAAACTCAGTTGTTGCACACTTGTTATAATGATTTTGCCAGGTTAGTGGTGAACTTGACTGTACTTTCCATTATATTTAAAATATTTGGCATTTAGTAAGCAGACAGCATATTTAAATGAAGACGTAAGGCAAGACATTTTAGGAATATTCTGTGTTGCTTCTGCACCTGGCCACGGCTTTTCCTGCCTTTGCATATTGAACGTTGTACTGCCGAATTACACACAGAATTGTGTATATAAACGTGTGTGCCTGTTCAGCTTACTGAGCAGATGAAAATGCACAATGGCCACCAGTGGCACCACGTGTATTTGGGCAGCAATAACTACTAGCAGCAGTGTGGAGTAGTGGTTAGGGCTCTGGACTTGACCGGAGGGTTGTGGGTTCAATCCTGGGTGGGGGATGCTGCTGTGCCCTTGAGCAAGGTACTTTACCTAGATTGCTCCAGTAAAAACCCAACTGTATAAATGGGTAATTGTATATAAAAATAAGATGTAAAAAAAAAATAATGTAATTGTATGTAAAAATAATGTGATATATTATAACAATTGTAAGTTGCCCTGGATAAGGGTGTCTGTTAAGAAATAAATAATATTTGTTTTGGAACAATAATCTATAGAATAGATTGATTCATGTAGCATTTCTTGCCACATGCTGCTCTTTTGAGGGTGTGTCTCAATGCACAGTCCAGATGCATTATTCCTCACAGGGAGGTTTCAAATGTGATTGCAGCTGTGTGTGCATCCAATTAAAAAATGGAATGTTGAAGGGGTTTTACTGAAAGGATGCTTTCAGAACATATGTTCTTTCTTGTTGCAGAGTACCATTTCCTCTTTAATTGAAACTAGCTGTGCCAAGAAGTAGCAGTGTCATTGTACTTGCTTTAAACAATCCGCAGTACCTTTCTTTTTTTTCATGAAAGCCAGTAGTGTCACTACAAATGATAAAGACATTTTACAGTGTCATTCATGTCCAATGAAAACAGCAGGCGAATTACCTTAGTTCTCTAGAAGCTAGTAGTTATGTGGATCGGTGGCTTGAATTAGCTGTGACAGGAGCTTTGTTGAAAAGCGATGGAGTCATTCTCTTTGTTATGGGAAATTAGCAGTCATTCTCCCTGTTGATAGAAAATGAATAGTTCTAATCTGGATATGTGTAAATTAGTGACAGTATTCCTGTAAATATTCTTAGCTGCAAAGCCCTCCTGGTAAAAAAAAAACAGCAACAGTGATATTCAGTTTGCTTTGTTGAACATGCATGTTCCTTTACTTGTGAATCAATGAACGAGTCAAAAGCTCACATAAAAGTGAGAAATAATAACATTTATTAGATGTAGTGCTATATTTCTACACTGTGGCTCAGGGTCTCACTTTATGGCTGGTGAAAGCCATCTCTTTTGAGGTGAGCCTCCTCTGACAGTGGTCAGAGGGCATCCAAGCCTGGGTAGGGACCCATTGACCCCCATAGGGAGGGGAGACAGCTGCAAAGGGGGCAGTGGGGCGGAGGAGGAGAAAGAAAATCCAGGCAATTTAAAACTATCTGACAAATGATATGATAGGGAGGAGCTGTACCCTTGCCCACAGAATCACGACAAGCCTCTCACATACAACCCTTTATTAAGGATAACCAGAAGTGCCATTCATTTTGCTAATAGAACCTAACAGGGCTGTATGTTTTATAAACTAGTACCAATGCTATTGTTTTTGTTAATAGAAACTAACACTTGTATACTTTACTCTTTCTGTTACAGTTCATAAAGTTAATAAAAGGTTTCCACAAATATCATGACATTACTATTCCCTATATATGTCTCATATTCCGGGGTTTGCTTCTCAATATTATTATTTATTTCTTAGCCGACACCCTTATCCAGGGTGACTTTCAATTGTTACAAGATATCACATTATTTTTACATACAATTACTCATTTATACAGTTAGGTTTTTACGGGAGCAATCTAGGTAAAGTACCTTGCTCAAGGGTACAGCAGCAGTGTCCACCAGGGATTAAACCCACAACTCTCCGGTCAAGAACCCAGAGCCCTGAGCCCTAACCACTACTCCACACTGGATTATCAGAGATTCAGGTTCACCCTTTTAGCATGCTATGTATTTCTCTTTGGGCATTCATTTTTTAACAATTGAAAATTATGCAGCTCTTCTGGCCTCAAATTATCTCAAACAAGGACCTTCTCCAAAAACTCAAACAGGAAGACATGAAAACCATCATCACCAGAAGGAGGTGGAACTGGGCTGGCCATGTACTTCGGAAGGAAAGCAGCAGCATCACCAGAATTCCATTATGATGGACACCAGAAGACCAAAGGAAACGTGGGCAACCAAAAACAACCTGGCGCAGAACTGTGGAGGTAGAGCTGAAACAGATGGGTCAATCCTGGGGCTCTGTGGAGAGAATGGCCAAGGACCTCCAGCAATGTAGAACCTTTGTTGCTGCCCTGTGTGCCAGTTGGCATGATGGGTATGAGTGAGTGAGTGACATTTTCACAAGTAACAAGTTTTGTTTCTATACATTCAGTATATTATTGCACAACTGGTGGATTCAGTACCTAAGTGAGGGTTGTGTAAGGTGACCACATGGATCCATGTAAACCCTGACAGTTTAGGACAGTTGAGGCTTCTAAACTCACATCACAATCTAGTAAGTGTAATTGAACTAATAATTTGCTTAATTGGATGTTTTTACTTATTTTCAGCTCTGAAACAGTTGCAGATTTCAAGTTAGCTATAATATTTTATAAGTAACTTGAACTCTGCACCTTTTTAGAAGCTGAGAACAATTAAAAAGGTCTAATTAAGCAAATTATTAGTTAAATTAAGGGTCTAGTTTAGTAAACTGAGAGCTCAGTTGGAATGAACACCAGAAAACACTGGGGTCCCCAGGACCAGAGTTGGGAAGCCTTGGCCTAGAGTATTCACACAGGTAAACGATCTTCAGTGTTTAACAAGCTTCAGTATTCTTTCTTTCAGTTTCAGCAATGAACACCTTTTGCAAAAAAATAAATAAATAAATAAAACATAATGTTAAAAAAAACCTCACAAGGCTGTGCAAGAATAAGCAAACTATTCAAATAAGATTTCAGTCTTAGAGTCACAGAACAAAAAAGAAAGATTGCAAATATCCAACATTTAATCAGCAGAACAAGTAATATCTAATGCAATAATATTGGCTGTTACATATAGAGTCATTGTTTCTTAATATTCCCTTCTAAGAATTGTGACTACAGAATATTGTAGACATCTGGTATAATGTATAAATGAATTAATTTTCAAAAGGAACATTGTGTATCATAAGTTAGCATATCAAACACATACAAGCAGTTATTGCTGCACAATTTGGGAGTCACAGAGAAATTGATTTGATCCACCATCTCACTAAACTCTTTTTCCGCTTTGTGCAAAAACAGGATGTTTGGTTATATTTGAGAGGTCTAGGTAAGTGTTTCAACTTTTGTGCAAGTCGTTTGTTACTTGTGCTTGCAAGTCTAAGGTCGGTCTTTCTTTTGCTGATAGTTTGTAAAATAAAATACAGTAATAAGACTTATTTTTGACATTTACATTGGAGAATAATATATACAGTGAATCTGTGCACCTGCACTGCAAGCACATTCTTTTTAAAGCTATAGTGTCCCACTTTTAACTGCAGTCTTCACATTCTACTTTATCAGAAAGCACAACTTGCTGAAAGTTTGTTTACATTCCCCACCTGCAGGTTTAGCTCCACCCCCTTGAAGCCTGATTGACACTCTGTGGGCCAATACGCCCACTCTTCCTACAACATGCAACAGTGGTGACGGGTTCGAAAGAGGCTCAGCAAGCAAAATAGAAATGATCATCAGCTTTCTAAAATATATAAGAACTTATTTTAAAACTCAATGGCACAACTGTTTGTTAATATTTTGTGGGACTATGTCAATAGCATGCTTCGGATGACAGACATATTCCATTTTTAATTTAAGTTTTTTCTAACTGTGAAAAACGTACCATTATTTTTTGTATTTAACAACAGTTTATAATGGTTAAATGTATTTTCTCCAGATTTTACTTATCTTAGATTTTTTTTAAAATAAATTGCACTATTTTAAAAAATCACATAGTGGCCTATGTTGGCTTAAGAAAAGCAGATCTTTATGAAGTGCTTTTAAAATGTGTCCGGAACAGTAGACTGTTTTTTGGACCTGTAAAGGGCTGAGCCTCCCACTGCGACATTCAAACCTCTGCCAGTGACAGATTCTGCTTCCTGCACACATGATTGATTCATCCCATTTCCTGATTGGTATCTGTGATTTGGCCTCTTGGGAACATTATAATCATGTGAAAAAATGCACCATGCTTTATATCACTGTTTTGCTGGCGGATAATTTGGAGGGAATTGGATGGTGGCAATGATTCAAAGACATGCTTGCATTGTCTTCCTTTCCTACTGCTGAGCCTGTTGTCATGTGGCCACACATGAAACCCGATTCATACGTGTATAAAGTTTCCCAATTACAAAAACTGCCACCACAAACCCACACGTCCGCCTGAAAGACCCTTACTCTGTTATGAAGACGCCCACACAGCTCTGTTCTGAACAATTCTGACTCTCACAGCTGCCAAAGTTACCCTGTTATTCGGCACTCAGCTAGCCATGCATACAAAGGCGCCATTCAACCCTTCCTCTGACACAACCCACACAGCCAACTAGGCACTGCTCCCAACCTAATGTATTTCTATGTGTGTCTGTCTGTGTGTGTGTGTAGACTATATGTGAGTGTCTGCATGTGTATGCCTCATTAGCACATGAGATTCAAAATGTAATTACAATAGGTAGTACTTTAGACCGCTACCTATTAGTGCATTAACAATGTTATTACTGTGGAACAACATGTGCAATTACAGTGTCATTAGAGAGACTCAATATAAAAGGTTACCAAGACAAATATCTTATTGATATAGAATACATATATAGCCTTGGGTTTCCTAGCTATCTTCTTTTAGTTGAAGCCAGACAGATAATACATTTTCAGATAATTTCTCATAAATGTGTCAAATAAAAAATATCCTTTATCCATCACGGTAGTTGGCCTCTTTATATTAACAATTCAAAGTGCTCTTCTGTAATATATTTACAGTGAACACGTTTGTTTTAATACCCAAACCAATTTTATGGAAATTACAAAAAGAGCAGTAAAACAATAATGGGGCTTGCTACCATATATATATAACAACAAAAATCATGAGAACTTTCAACAGGAACAAAATGTATTCATTTTTCATTACTGGAGCATGCAGGTGTTACAGCAATAAGAACTACAGCAATTGTTTTCTACTACAGAACGTGACCTGGGATTTGTGTGGGTGGAGAGGGTATCGAATTAGATTAATCTTGACCCTGTCTTCCTACAGGCCTGCAATATAGTCAATCGCCTTTCTGAGAATATATTTTAAGATATTAACACCTCCACTGACCTTCACTTCTCTGTTACAGTAATTGGGAGATTTGTGAGTGTGGGTGAAGTAGGGCGATGTAGAAGCACTGTAGCAGCTTTGCCTGGACTCACTAAAAACCCTTTTTAAGGTCTTGCAAATGTTTTCCCTTAATTATCTCTACCAATTAAATGAGTTAATAAATAACCAAGGTTTTGACATTCATTTCCTCCCACTTATTAGCATTAGTACCATTATCAGCGGCCTACTGTATATTGAAACTATTTTCTCGGAAATTAAAAGGGAACCAGTGATTCTGGCTCATTCTTATTCATTCTAAGAAATATACAGTTGACCTTTTCAACTGATTAATCAATTAATCCCATATCCTCACATTCAGTAAAATAAGTAAAACAGATTCTATAGAGACTGCATCTTTCTCTACTAATACAAAGTTATTTACACACCCTGAATCACTCTTTATACATCTGTTAACACATCCTTTCAGTTGGCCCTAATGTACCAAGTAGGAATGAAAAAAGACAGAACTGCACTCTTCCAAAACTCCAAATCAAACTATTGCTCATGTTCTTGCCTATATAAATACCCACACAACTAATATATGTTATTATATGTCCATCTCGCACAGTCATATGTGGGACAACCTGCTTGCCTTACCTTCAACATTGACGTTACCCTATCTCTCCAGTGTGAACACCACACCCACCAGTGAGGTGATGGGGGAACTCTAGTGGGTACAAAATACACTCTTGGTTAATAAAGTGATAACGGCCAGGTTCGGAAATACAGTGTGTTTGAAGCTGCTAAGTCAGGAGTCACTGACACTCAGTAGGAAGGACTAGCTTGAAGGAGGTTGGGCACAAAGTGGCAACCTTGTACACCACAAGCAATCACCTTAACCACTATACAAAAGAGCCAGGCTCATCTGCATTCATGGTTATAGAGCTTTTAACTTGAATCTCATTTCACAGACACAGGACATAATCTGTAACAAAGCACATTATGTCACCTTACTGCAAAGACAACTCCAGACATCTTGCTGAATGAACAGCTATAATCTGGGAAGGGTAATACTATCCTTCCTTTTTATCCACAATGCAGGGACAGCATAACTCCACAACTTTCCAGTGGACAAGAAAGTACCCTACACAGATTCCCCAAAAACCAGAAGCTTTGGAAGGTTTAGCAGAGAGACTAGATATTGTTATAGTGTTGCCACCATCCTACATGAAGTGTCTAATTTAAAAGATGTTCCTTGTTTGACAGGCACTTTGAAACCAAGCATTCAATGTCAACACTCAGTAAGCTAATGTCTGTAGAGTCCTTAGTCTCTGCTATAGACTATTCAAGTGGAGTAAGACTACACAAGCACTGATGAGCTTCCCCACACTGAAGGCTTGCTCTTGGAGGACCACACTCTTAAAGCCTGGTTAGACAATGTGATGCTCACAGAGCTCCCATCTCTGAGAGTAACATCACAGGCTATGCACAAGACTAATTAACTGGACCACTGACAAACAGGAGACCGGTGAATTCAAACTGCCCTGAATTCTATTTTCAAGCAACTGCTTTGGTCTTCACAGCTTCAGGAATCTGTTGAACAACAGAGACATGCATGACTCACATTGTTCACTGTTGTCCATGGCGGTTTGTACACAACAGCATCAATGTTGATGTAAATCGACTCAACACAGTCAAACGCGATGCTACACAATTGTCTCGCATTGATCTACTGTACATGTAGCCCACAGTATCAGTATCTGTAGTTGCATGCGAATCCCCAATGAACTTTAACAATGACCTCTTAAACAAATATTTTTTAGACAGTATGCAAGTATAAAAAAGTGTAATGAACTGCAAAATGCTGCCCCCTTACAAAACAACCACAGTGTCAAAGAGTAAGGAGCTTTAAATCTCATTTTAGTTTTACATTTCCCTTACTATTAAGTGGCTATAGGCTCTGTGCTATCCAATACAGAGTCAGTATTATTTTTCTACTCTATTCTAGGGTAGATGGGGCTGGTAGTTATATTGGCACGTGATTTGAATGGAACGAGGAAGGCTATGCAGTCCTGGCACTTAGGATTCTCCAGACAAGCTCAAAGCATCTCAAAGCTGGTTAAAGGCAGATTTGGAGAAAAATTATAATGACTCAGTGATTTAGAAACAAAATCCAGAACCACTCAAAATGATGACCAAGACCATAAAACAGTAAGGGAAACATAACAAAATAAAATGTCATGTAATTGACCTACTCTTTGAATTAAGGTGCGCACAGAAACCATCTTAACCATTCCTTAAAAAATGACTCGAATTCTAATACCTTTGAATGCATATAGCTATTTCAGACTTCCTTGTGGTAACCTTTCTGACACTTGTTCTTAATGCATTGATATGAAATGAATTATACTTGGGATCCAGCATCAAACAGGATAGCTAGCCCAATAGGTGGCACAGGGGCTTGAACTACACTTTTTATTTTGAATTGCTCAGGCTCCAGTATTACCCCGTAAGCCTTTGCACATCTGTCCCTGTCTGCAAAAGCACTTTCCTACTCGAATTGCATTGCTCTAAAAAAGGTCTTTATTGGTTGCCTCACCCCTTTCACACCTCTTGCTTGACGCCTTGTAGCACTGTGTGATGTTAGAAGATTATTTTATCAAGTGGTTTCCTAATGAAATGGAAATAAGGCCCTTTTAAAAAACAAAACAAAACATACAGCTCTTGCCGTGAAGCATTCTTCTTCAAGAAATACAGAGCATAGTTTTTTTTTCCATAACAAGAGTTTTTTTTTTCCACAGTGGTAGCGCATGTCTGTCAAACATAACAGTACTCGCAATTTAAATATAGTCACTGTTGTTTTTTTTCTATCACACCTTGTAAAAGGTGTTTTATGCATGAATAGGACAAAGACACTGAAGCAGACTTGTAGAGGTTGATGTAAACATGTTTTTTATTGTTATTATTTTGTTCTGATAAGTCCCAAGACTATGTTTTAAACTTCTCAGTCAGATTTCAAATATAACAATACATTTTCTCAAGTGTGTAGGTGTGCCTGTCACAGAGAGTGGTTACCAACCTTCTGTTAAAACGAAGTACTCTGAAAACAAGTTTGTATACACTGCTGACACAGCTGTAAATACAAAATTAGAGCTATCAAAATCAAGTACTTACAAAAAAATATGTGTGGCAAGCAGACAGATGAACAATATCCCATGATTTCAATACTCAGTAACTTGTGGTAAATAATGTTATATTCATTGTCACAACTGAAGAAATTGGTGTGACAGCTGCAAGTACATTAAACAGACTGATAACCCCAGACTGTTACTGTGAGGGAGGGTATGCGGCTTATGTCCATAAAGTCCAGTTTCACAGACTGGTTGTTTAAATAGCATCCCCATTTCCTCTCATATGCATAATCCTCCAGTGCTGTCAACCAAGCTTGTAAAGAGAATTGGTGAAGTCATTCAAGCATAATTTCCAGGAGGAGGCTAAAATTAGGGCACCTAGATATCAATCAACCAAATGAGTCAATAGATTTTGCTGGAGTCTGAACCTTGTAATTTTAGAGGTGCTTTCAATATTTATTTGTGCTATTCTGCTGGCGAAAAAATAGTATCTCATATGTGAAAGCGTTATACAGAGAATTCATATCTGATTATTAAGAAATGTTTTGCCCAGGATCTTCCAACTAGACCAAATTTCTCACAAAGTAATTCCTTGTAGCCCAATATTACTGTTAAGAGGGGCTGAGACACACAAGTGAGGCAATGACTGGGCTGAGATCGTCTTCTGCATGTCACCATCCTCTTATTATCATCACGTTGAAATGTCTCAGACAGAATATATTGTGAGTCAATGCTGGTTAATATCACACACATTTATTAGTCATGAAATATTTCTACCCCACATAATATCACTTAAAAGCACAAGATTAGAAGTTGTACGTCATTTTCTCTAGTGAAGTGACCATTTTCTTTTGTTTTTAATTATTACAGTCTATTGCAGTATAGTTACTGCATATTGAAAATAAAGTGTATTACTGAAGACTATTGTAATCCATGCAATATCTAGTGTTGTATTTGACTATATCTTTTTTTTTTGTGTGTGTGGTGGGAGAAACCAAGGGGTTTCTGCTCATTTGTTGGTTAACGTTTCAGACTAGTGCTAAGTAGGGTCTGTGAAAACAGCCGATACTCTTCCCTTTTGTTCTGGCTCAACCGAGCTCTATTGCTGGGAGGTGTCCCGTGGTTTTATAAATTACGTCCACTAGGGGGCTTTATTTTATGTAAGGATTTTTTTAGTGGAACATAGGCCAGCTTATCTTCGATGTTTCTCTTTGTTTTTATACCCGACGGTGGTATTAAAAAGGGACACTGCATGACAAAATGTAGAAGTACATATACGGTCGGTTCAGCTTCCAGACCAAACTAGAAGATGTCAGATACGCACACTAGCCATAATTATATTACTTTTCAGAAAGAAAGACAAAAGACTTGTTACATGTAAAACCATTGTATTAAACAGTATGTTTTGGTATATAATACACCTTCTGTTTAGTTAAGTCAGTTTCTACTGTATGTCTTGTCTGTGTGTGTATCGTCTGGTTTAGTCTGATGGTCGAGTCCAAGTTCCACCGAATTTGAAACTAGTATTTCTATTTCATCATGAAGGGTCTCTCTGTTTCAAAAAAGTCTATGCAGATTTTAGGAGTTTGTTTATTCCTGTTTGTACAGACGGCGTGGAGTAACACATTTAAAGGTATTACATTGTGTCATCAATCGTATGCTGTGTTTTGATAGTTGCAAAATCATTTCCGTGTTTTTTTTTGTTTAGAAACTTTATGATTGTTATTGGTACTACCAATGGTAGGCTACGCTTCATCAGACATTAAGGTATATTATTTCTTGTTCAAAATTTCAATCTGAAAAAATAAATATAAGCCTCACTTGTTAAATGTTCATTAATTCTGCATGTTTACAGTAATTCTAATAGAATGCATACTGTGTCAAGTGAGGTTGACATAAAAACAAAAACCTGGAACGATTGTATTGGTGTTGGTACTACTCGTGCTGATTATATGACACGTAGGTAGCCTATACTGTACTGTACTGTTTGGATGTTGGTGTTTTGCAAGTGTATCATCATTGGCTATATGTTCGAGTATTGTACCATTTGTAGGGTTCTCCACAATCCATGTCAAGGATGCAGTGGTATACTTCATCGCCTCAGGCCAGGTGTGGCTAAGGTGATGAGCTCACTAGTGCGTTGGTGGGGCCTGTGTTCCAACCATATTCTTAATTGTTAAATTAAACCTGGTAGGATCACCCCTGTTCTTGTGAGTAAGCACGCCTCCAGTTATACCATAACAGATACTTGGTTTGTAGCTTTTATATAAAACCGCAAATGGAGCATCCTCATTTATGTGAAATTAAAATTAAAAAGAATTCTCCTGTAATGAGAATTCTTCTATAAATGAAAATGACTATCACCTAATGAAACATTAATAATTCTGCTGTGAGAATTATTATGTAGGTGACTTTATGTAATCAGACAGAATTCCTAAATACCTTGCCTTATAACCTATAAAGTATAGCTATACAAGTTAAACATTTAACAAGAGTGTTTATATTTATATATAATCAGGAGTTATTTCCCCCTTGTTTTACAGAATGTATTGAAGTGATAGACAATCTGGAAATAAGTCAATACCAGGAGCACTGTTTTTGCTACAGTTTAAATACGACAGTAGGATGGAAGGACATCTGGTCAACATTCCAGGTATATGCATTGGACTTTCAACAATACCAAGACAACAAAAAGATTTCTTTCGATCAATTTGCATGTTCTTAACTATGTGAACCTTGCTTTGAGCTTTGATATCTTTCAATATAAACATACATTTTCATACGTAAGACCAGCTTTTCACATTACAGATACTGTAGGTTTTAGTTTATTTTTTAGGCGGGTTTACCCTCATGCTTCTAAAAAAATATATATATATATATATATATATATATATATATATATATATATATATATATATATATATTGTGAGACAGCAGGGGGGGTTAAATCCTCCCTGCAGAAAAACATGTGCGTAGGCACATTTTTGGTTTGTTTTGTTAATTGTTTTGTTTATTGTTTTATTGTTAATTATCACCTGCACCTGGCTATTATTGAAAATTAGAGCCAGGTGCAGGGTATTACGCACATGTTTTTCTGCAGGGAAGATTTAACCCCCTCCCTGCTGTCTCACAATATATAATATAAACAACATACCAGTATTGTGAAGATAATAATAACATACTTGCTTAATTGTGAATTACGGGTATATGATGTATTAAATGTTTGTGGTGAATATGATCAATACCAGTTTTATGTTACTGTAGGTCTGTTGAGTTTGTTTTACTTTTTAAAGATGTATTAAAGTTTTCTAGCCTCACTGATCTTACCCCTCACATGCACTGTGTGTGATTCACAATATTATTTATAGGAAAATAACACTATTGTTGTCTTGTTTGTAATTTTTATTTCAACTCGCTTAGGTGAATGTGCAAAGCCAGGACGATGTCCACATTGTTTTTCCTGTGGAAGATAACAATTGTAAAGAGCCAGAGACATTCATACATTTTATTCAATGTGTTTTAAGATTTTATTGGCCGTTTCCAAATGCATCAAATGAACCAAGCTTAACTATTGCACATACTGATGAGGAAGTCTGCTTTGGAATAAAATCAATCAAGCCCTCTGTTAAGTACTCAGTGCGTGTAAACAGAAAAAGTAAGTGGAGTTAAATTTTTAAAAGCTTTTCCTTTTAAATCTGGGAGCTAATTTTGAAGCATATTGCCCTGATTAATTTGATTATGTGATGTAGTTTACAATTTCACTCAGAAAAAAAACTTTTGCTAAAGACGACCACCTGTGGTGTTATTAGATTTCCCTGGATGAGCCATTATTGTTTAGAACGTCTGAGCTCTGAGTGAAAAAGAAGGTTGGAAAGTCAGTATTCTGCAGGATGAACGTCTGTAAAGAACATTTAAGGCATCTGCAATTATATAGAAGTGTGGAATTGACCTGAGTTCAGTGGCTGCTCTTCAGTTCCAGTTGCCAGCCTCAGATGTATATCACAAAGGTTAGATCATCCAAACTGTCTGTACAGCCGTCTCGTGAACAGCTGCTGTGGATCACGTTCCTTTCATATTGCTGGCCATACGCACCAGAAACACAAACTAAAAAGACATGCTGTATTTGCTGATCTAGCCCATGTTAATGTGTCTGTGGCCAGCAACTGGAAAGCCAAAACATCATACAAAGGGGATAGTTAATGTAAGTGGAGGCTACTTGAAATAACAGCTAACTGTTTCTCTGTGTTTCAGAGCATGATCTGTATCGTTTTTCCTTGTTTGTGATCGGAATATTGCTGCTCTTTTCTGCACGCAAATTATGCAGGTGAAGATTTACCATTCTAAGATTTTGTATCTATATCAGATCTCATAAGTTAAAATGAACCCCAAGTGCTACAGTAATGGTATTAGTGGCTCAGTACCAAGGGAGCTATCCTTGTAGTGGGCCAGAATAGTGTAATGTACCAAGCAGTCAATGGTCCTGTCTATGGGATGCACAGTTAATGTTAATGCGTATACTGTGGTATTTTAAAGTGTAAGAGGGATATTAACCCTGGGTGTCTGACTAAATTCTTATACGGGTTGCAAGAGACAGATTAGCTTTCTAAACTGTACTTCATGACACACGAGGAACTGTAACAACATCATGTAGCTACACAAGTGCAATTAACTATACAATTCTACATAATAATAAATGATGAGAACATTTTAAGAAAAAAAAAGCAAAACAATGTGGACACATTCACTTCTGCAAGTTGTGTGGTTGTTGCCATGGTAATTTCATGATGTTTTTCTTTTAACAGGAACACTGTGTTTTATTACACTGTAGGTATTTCTCTGGGCATTCTCTCCGTATTCATTCTTACTTTGTTTGTACTTAGCCGGTTCATACCAAAGGTAAGTGCAAGCAGAGTAAAACTTTAGTTCAGAATCATAACATGTGCAGTATTTCAAACTGTTTATATTTTATTAAAATCTGAATAATATATATGTTTTTACATTTATCTTATTAGACCTCCCCAGTGTTTCACTATACAGTTCATTTTAAACTGTACATTTAGAAGTTTAGTACAGTTACTTTTTCCCAGTACGGATACCTGATAGGCTGAGCTCATGAAAGCTATATAAAATGTATAGAGATGATATTTTACATTTACTCCTGCTGTACCCATTAGGGATGTAAATGCTAATGGTGTGCCTTTAGCAAAGTGATGCATTTTTTACTGCTATGGCTTAATGGTGCAGCAGGCTAATTCTGTAGCCACTTATGCCTTTCATCTCGGGAGACTTGAGTTCAGAACTGGCTCAGGTCACAAATGAAATAAATGATTGAGTCTGGTAGTCTCAACCTAGCCCCCAGCGAAGTCCACATCTCAGAACCTCCACACATTTTCGTCTTAATTGGAAATCTGTGCTTCAGAGAGGCTTTCTTGAGTTTGTAAGCAGTGTTCTTGCCCCAATATTTCATGAGCACTTAAAAAGAATAATTTATAGCTCTGTAGTGTTCATATACAGATTTCATGATGAAATTTCCCGTACTATAATTTTGTTTTATAGAAAAAGACATTTTTGTTTATGCTCAGTGGATGTTCTTATCTATCCTACATGGTGGTCCAGCAGGTAGTGAATCACTGGGATGAAATAAGGACAGATTACTGGAGATACGCAGTTGGTAAGTAAAGTTAATTTCATGAATGAATCAAATTTATAAAAACAAGAATGTGTAAGTAAGCTGTCCCTCACATGACTGATATATTTATTATCAAAATTGAAAATCTTAAACACATCCCCCCCATCACTCCATCCCAACATGTTCTCCCTGTTGAGCACAGAGTTTTTTTTGGTTTTTATTATAGCCTTGGCCATTTCACAGTTTCATAACCTCACACGTTCCTGTTCACCTATTGAGGTCTGCGGATATGGGTTTACCTGATATTGGCTGGAGTCTTGCTGAGTAGAAGATTTTTAGTTTGCACTAAGCTGTGGTATTTGTTCCCTAGCTGAATTTGTTGCGTTCACATTTGTAAAGCTTTTCAAGACAAGGCCTTGCCCTGCCGTATTCGTGTTTTATTTGTAAAGCACCTTGAGTGTCATGAGGGGATTTAACATGAAATCGCTTAGAATAATGTAATGTATTCTATCAATTCTGCAATGTGTATGTCAGTTTCAATCTCAATCAGTTTTAATAGAGTATTAAAAGTAGATCCTCAGCTGGTGTATCTAAGACTTCACAACCACATGGTGTCCTTTTACCCTACTAACAGTGTATTAAGTACTCTACAAAAACTGACGTTAGCAGGCATTGGTTTTGCAAGAGCCTTTTTTCTTCTTCAGTTTCAGAAAATCTTTTTCAATGTTTTCCTGTTGTTTTTAAATATCATTACAGGTTACCTGTTATTTTCTGGATTTCTCAGCTTTGCTGTCTGCTATAAGCATGGACCAATAACAAATAAACAAAGCTTAAACCTCCTGACCTGGACACTGCAGATCATCGCCCTGCTCTTAATGTACCTCGGGATTACATATCCTCCTGCTGCATATGCAGTCATCACAATCTTAGTCGCTTCAAAAGCCCTGGTATTTTTAGGGTTTTTGATTCGCAGGTTAGTGGGTCTTCAGACTGGGAGTGACTTATTAAGTATGCCAATTCCGAATTAGTGCGGTTTCATTTTTTTTGGTGAATAAAATATTGCTTTTGAAATTGAATGTTTATACAGAAAGTACATTCATAAGTTCATTTTATTTTACAAAAATCATTACTATGATACATTTTTACATTTTGTATTTGAGTGTACATAACATAGCTGCCTTCTTACAGTAGTGTAAGGCCATATATCATTGATTAAATCCTTTGGCCGCTCCTTTTTTCCTGTTCATATAAGTTAAAACGATCTGCACCGTGTCTACCTCTGTGTGGTTTCATTTTTAATGTAGTTACCCTTTTATATCTAGTAATATAAGTAAAAAGATAACTGAAGCCAAATGTTAAGTACCTTTCACATTATGCTTTTTGCCTAATGTGTTGTGCCTTACCATTAATATACAGTAAGAAAGTTATCATGTTTCAAAGGAATGGCAAACTGGTCATAATGACTGCCCTTTTATGTATCTGCCACATTGCCAACCTCCGTACATTATAAGCACTTTGCTGTGCTTTTTACTGGTAAGTCGCATTGACATCAGTCTAAAATAATAAAACATGGTATAATTTGATAACAACATGTAGTTTTAATAGTACAAATTATTTCCATATTGTACATCAGGTACATTGAATTGACAAGAAATATATGGAAACAAATGAAAAAGTAGATTTTGTTATAATTCCTTGTCGTTGTGCTCTGGGTGTTTTGCAAATTAAATAATTTTAAATATATACAGTACATAAGCATGCACAAACATACAGTTGCATTATTAGGTGACAGGAAAAAGCTACCTCACAAGGAGCTGCTTGGTCTTTGTGACTTGCCATATGCTGGAGCGTCACTAGGTGTCAGCTGTGAGTATTTTAGTGGGACTGCTCTTTACTATTCAAAATAGTCTTGAAATGTGTGTCTTCATAGTGCTGTGAATGAGGTTTCCCAATAAATCCTTAACTGCCTAAAAAACGGAAGTTTAAAATACATTTTAAAACAAATCAAGTCCAATCATGATCTGTCTCTGTCTATTTACTTATCTGTATCTTATCTTTCAGTGCTTTTACATTGACATGTTTGTATTCCTGTGTCCCACATAAACTGTACAGTATGCCCTGTATTCCATAGAGCTAGTGGCATAGATAAAGGATGGCTTCTGTTCTCTCTAGAGCTGCTGTTGACAGGTTTAACAGGAGTCAGCGTTTCCCTGTGTATTTACTGATCGGATTTGAAATGTGTTTAGAGTAAGAACTGATTTGGGATGTGTCACACAATCAGTATGAAATGCCTAGCCCTATTCACAATGCTCATGAGTTATTTATAGACCAGTTTTTGACAAACCTTATTGAATTCACCAAAACAGACTTTTAAAAGGCTCTTTAGCTTTATCAGTAGAGCAATACTTGTCGAAACATTAAAAAGCACTAGGCTTTACTGTTGTAGTCCTGTAATGTGTTTAATTTTTCCAAGTTAGGTTAACAAAAGAAGCTTTAATGATAAGATAGCCAAATAATGTGAAATGGCACGAGTCCGCTACTGAGATATACATGGTCAAGCCCTAGCCAGAACTGATGTCATACTATTTCCTAAAAGCATTTTATCACTTCATGTTCTACAGAATAATAAGAGGAATATTTCAAATCCTGAAAAGCAGCTTTAAAGCAAAGGAACTAGAAATCAGACTGCTTAGTGAAGAGGAATACAGAGAACAGGGTGACACTGAGACCAGAGCATCCTTGCAGGAGCTGCGTGAAAACTGTTTGAGGCCAGAATTCCCTGCATGGGAAGCAGTGTCAAGACTCCGCTCTCCTAAAAGGTAAAGACTTGTGTCACTGTATGCTGAGGTGCTCACCCTGAAAAATGAATTTGAACATAAAAAAAGATGTTGTTTCTGCACCCTGTTAGATGTAAGCATGTTTAAATATATGTAGAATTCTGTGATTGACTGCTGTCTACAAAATTAAATGTGCCTGTTTGCTGTAAAAATGCAGAAGGTTTTTGCAGGCCAGCTGGTTACAGCAACCAGTAAGAGAAAACCAGAGAAATGCACATGGTACTGTACATTGGGGGAAAAAAAGGAAGCAACCTCTGAGATGAGTTTATTTATGAATATATCCATTTACTATTTGAATCCATTTAATTATTAGTTGGTTAAACTTGATACACTTTAGAGTCAAAGTATGACTCAACAAAAGCTGTTGTTAATTGACTGATGAACGGTACATGGTAGCCTCAAACACAATCATCAATAAGTGAGCATTTGTGTGTGTAAAGGTGTAAAATAAAAACTGTATTATTTCAGTACGTTGAGCTGATTCTCTTTAAATAATTCCTCCAGGTTGGCTGAGTTTATACAAGGAGGTTCCCATGTGACTGATGAAGAGATCCTTGAGCACGACAAACAGTACTGTTTGGGCGGCACCTACTATGAAAACTGGATCTTTTCCACTAGAGACGAGGAGCAGGGTGATCAAGACTGGCCAAACCCACTACAATCCCAAGAGGATGTTGATGAGGAAGAGCTGGAGTACTACCAACCAACTGAACAGCGCAGTTTAGCACTAGTTGATTTAGAGTTATTCTAAAGTCACAAAGGGGTCTATCTGAATGATCTCCTATATCACTAAATAAAATAAAAAGGTGTAGAATAAAGTAAACACTGATATAGATGATCAGAATAGACTACCCCCTCAAAAAAAAGTGCTTCTCAAACTGGATTCGGGTTAGCTTCAGTACGAATTTAGGTGCATGTTTTAATAATATTCTAACCCGATTACCTTTTTTACTCGATAATTTGCTTACCTTAAGTTGTTTTTATTGCAATAACTTAATCAGTTATCAAGATAACTGAATACCTTGTTGAAACATATCAGGCTTGTCTTGACATTGTGAATTCATTTTAAACGTGCCGTTGATATGAACCTTTAAACTCAGGTATTTTAAGAAGAAACCATTAGAACAATCGCTCATTTCCTTGTGTACCTTAGGGGATTAAAGCACTCGCAGGTAGATTAGGTTGTTTCTGCACTAAAAGGACCATGTCCTTGTGTGACACTTTTAAACTGAGTGTATATATTAGACACCCACTGGGGCTTCCAGAATGTTTATGATACAATAACCTGTCCATTATAGACACGTGGCACAGATCACCACAAAACAAAATGTAAAATACTGCAGGAGGGAATAATCTAAATTAAAACACTCTTTTAACATTTTTAAGCAGCAGCTATTGTTTTATCAGTCCAAGCTCTAAATATTTGATGGATTATAAAAAAATAGATTGAGTTGCTGTGTTTTTGTAAAAAAATAAATAAAATAAAAAATTATATATATATATATACACACACACAATTATAAAATGGTACAAATTAAAAAATATATAAAAAATAAGATCTTATTCTGATTTATTAAGTGCTATGCATTACACACAGTAAGTATGTGCTAAACAGTATCTTAAATGTAAATATCACCTTTTAAACATAGGTATGGTAGTAATTCACCCTGGTTTTGTTATTGGCAACAAGCTCAGGTGTATTGATTCAACACCGGAATGGCTCAAACTGCTATTTCCTAATACCATGGAGTATTGTAAATAGTTTAATTTTGGACACTCCAGCATGTGTTTCTGTATTTCTTTTTCTATTTGTTAAATGAAAAATAAGTAAAGCTTTTATTCCTGAAAGTTTAGTTTGAAGTTAGTTACAGGTATGCTTTACGTTGGTTATGATTGATTTAAAATAATAAAATAAAATGCATAACCTTAGCAATTTGTTAAAGCTGTTGTAGCTAATAAAATAATTCCCTATATCTAAACTGTCTTAGGCTTCCATTCGCTATAGGACTCAAATGTGTAGCACTACCTTAAAGCAAGGATGCAAACATTTCTTTAATGAGCATAGCACCAGATATGATGTGATAAAATGAAAATACAGTACATGTTTGCTAACAGCTGGTATAGGGAATGGAAGGGCATTACAGAATCGGTTAGCAACAACCACTTTAAAGAACATTGCTCTGGAACATACAGTATACTCAACAACATGTGTACTCTATGGTGTAGATAGTGGTGACCGCTATTTATGCATTAATTCTAACCTGTTTAAGGATTACAAAGGCTATTCCAGATCTTCTGATTGAATCATTTGAAAAAAAAAACATGTATGAATGAAGGTCACCATGACTTTGTATATTCAGTGCTATTTATTTAATAGAACATCACTCAGGTATGTACAATCAAAGCTTAATTTTTTCCTAATAAACTGTTTTAATAAAAGCGCAGAGTGTATCTTAATTTTTTTGCAAGTTAATTGTTTTAACATTACAGTACATTGCATTCCTTAAAACTGTAGCTTTCTTTAACTGGAAACCCAAAACCATTTACAAAACTACTGATTAGAATATAGTAAGCAAGAGATTAAAGGCACACATTGTTAATTATACACAAAGCCTTTACTTGATTAACCTGCTGTGTAAATATATATTTAAAAAACACAATCTATGTTATGTTAACAAGTTTACAGTGCTGGACACGGATTGCAAACATATATTAATATTTAGATATACCCTCAACTGTTCATAAATTAACACATTTACATTTTCCAGTGTATGCTTTAAAGACTACAAAACTTTTTTTAAACCCATAATATTAACTTTTTTTTATTTTTTTTTTTATTTTTTAGCACAGTATTCAGTGTTAAAAATGCAATTTCATTTTCAGGAGCCTCTGTAAGCCCAGGTAAGCAAACATTTCTTCTGGAACTGTCAAACAGTTCAAAGACAACAGGTAGACAGGAAGTCTAGCACACCACTGTTCAGGAAAACATTTTGCCAATTAAACTGCAGCTTAAAAGAACTGGGCTTTTTAACAATAATGTTATTTATGTAAATGAAATGTCTACTGCGAATGTGTATTTTTTTTTAGCAGATGAATTATAGGCAAACAGTGTAATGTACTAGGCAGTTTGGGGTTTTAACATGAAACTAAACGTTCTGAAACGTTAAATAGTGTTTAGAAAAATCACTGGTTGTATTCCTGTTATATAGACTGTCTACCAAGGTGGCAAGTTGCACATACTGTAAGGCTTATTAATATTGTCCAATACATGTACCTTTTAGGAAAGAGAATCATTCCTCAGCAGCAAACACAAAAATACCATCCAGGAGTAGTAGCTTCCTGAATTATTCCTATGCAATTTGAAAACAAAATAAAAAGGCAACAAATGACTTGCTAAAGATATTCATATGTACAGATGTTGCTTGTATGTACAGCTCTTCTGTATTTATAGTTGCTGGAAGGGGTTTGTTGGAGACAGGGCTGAATTGCTATCAATATTTCCTGGCAGAGGGTTGCAGTTCTCCACAGTCTCTGCTGGGCTGGTAGGCCCTGTGTAGCCTGCAGGGAGTTGTTTGTGCCTTCCTGAGCTGCAGGACCCCATGTGCTTGCTGGATCTTAATTCTTTGCTGCCGCTGGTGGAGTTTCAGCTTCATTCAAGTCTTTCTTTGAGCGTGAGAAGTTGATGGAGATGGTTCAGTTTCCTGAAAGGTACAAAAATTAGAGTTTGAATTTGGCTGGTAGCAGTTGACAGGCAAGTGTGACAGGTAATGTATACAGAATGTATTGAACAGATTTCCTTTTAGCCGCATTTAAGCTCAAACTAATGTTTTTGTTAAAGCCTATATAGGTTGCTTTGGGATTGAGAACCTCCCAATTGCTTTGCAAAGATAAATAAATCCACATAATCCCAAAAAGTGGCTTTTGAACAGGATTTGCAGTCCACGAAATGTTTCTTTAGTTAAACAGTGTGACGTATATATTATTTTATGAGAGGTGTACATTTCAATACAATCTGTACTAACTTTGGACAAATTCATGAATCGCTATATATTGAAAACAATATTGTTAGTTGAGGCAAACTTTGCAGGCAGTAGACTTGGACTAAAAGATTAAATAAAGCTGACAGAGTAAAATTTCATATTTCCACACTGCACTGGCAGGAATGAGATTTTTTTTAAGATGTTCATGAAATCAGACACTGTACTGAACTTCACATCATGTGGAAGACATCTAAGCAAAAACTGCCAATTTCACTTGCTGTGCAGTACTAACCCAGTCATCCAACTGGGAGCATTTATGTATAAACTTTGTACTGTTTTTATTTATTTATTATTATCAGTTACATATTTACCCATCAGATAATTTCTTGAAACAAGTGCCCATCAAAATCAGGCAAACTATTGTCAAGATATAATTTTCAGAGAATCAGGTGTGGCTACAGTGAAAAAGTCATCATGACCTTCATTGTCAGGATGTTAAACAAGAAAATCACAGAATGTAGCTTACAGGGATGCTTAACACTATACTGTGGTTTGTGCTATTGCATAAAATACCTTCTCACCTTTCTTCAGGGGAGTCAGGAAGGCATGCAAAAGAAAAAAAACAGATGTATTCTGTTATTGCACAATACAAGTATTCAAGCTTTACACTGTGTCAACATGGACATCACTCTTAAATGTTAACTTAAGAGAGTTCAATAAAAAATGCTCAATGGCATAAACAAACACTGCCTGTCTGTGTGCAGTACCAGACTCCTTTCATTTAAATATGAAAAAAATAACGTTTATGGTATAACTAGCACACTGTGTTTGGCACAATAGAAAAATCGACCTCAGACTGACCTTATATGAATCACTGACAACCACCTTTGCTAAAGAGACATAAAATATTTTATATTGCCAGACACTTTTTCTGTAGCTTCACTTATTCCTCTCTTTCTCTCCAGGATATAAATAAGGTTCTCCAAGCTGTACCATAAGCTTCGTCACACATGAGTTTATGAGATCAGTGGTTTGTTTAGGCGAGCTAAAGTGTGACTAATGAGGGTCAGTGAAGCCTGGAATGAACCAAACTGCTGTTTATAGGGGACAGGGGGCACAAACTATCCTCTCAATGAATTATCGCTCTGTTAAATAAGCAGCTCACCTGTAGAGGCTGGTGCTCAGAAGCCAGATTGCGTTTTGACATCTTCACCATCTCTTTCATCTGATAGATGGCAAAAGTAATGGTAACCCATGGAGATGAAGAGATCACCCATGCTGGTTTATTCAGGTCCTCCTGCTCCTCCTGGTGTTTGCTTTTCTTCAGAGGCAGTTTGGGCTCCACTCGGGGCAGAACCACTTCAGACTGGTTTTGTACAAGGTCAATGGTTGCTATGGGAACCGGGCTGGATGGAACTGGTATGTTTTCTGCCAGCATCTTATCTTCTGCTTCCCCCACAAAACAGAAACAGTTTTGTATTTTTACAAATAACACTCATACGTAGCCAGTACATCTAAAAGATGTTTTCGGTTGTCAATCTAGTGTCATTCATTTAGTTATGTGCTTAAGACAGAAAAAAAGCAGTATTTATTAAAATGTTGGGAACAATTTCCAACAAAGGTACCAACGACCACACCTTGGGTATATTGAACAATACCCTAAAACACATATCAGTTTTATCCTAACCACTGGTTTTCAAGATTGTATTTTACCTTGTAAAGAAAAAAAAGACATCTGTGAACTAAGTGTAACATTGTGGTTCAGTAATACAGCAACCTGGCCGATTTATAACAAAAATGATTTTTCTTACCATCATCTTCATTTTTCACAGACAACCACTGAATAAGTGCAAATAATAAAAGAATCACAAGAGAGGCCATTCCGATTCCTCTGAATGTTTTAGCCGCACCTGAAATATGGACAGACAGTAGAGTCAAAGAATCAAAGCAGGTCTGTTATGATAGCACATAATCTCTAACCACTTTTGACATACTATCATCAATCAGCAAAGCCCCCATGTATCTACCACAACAATTACCATATAGCTATATGGTTAGGATATGTTACAGTGGTTGTAAACGGACCAGTTTGCAGTATAGATAGCAGAAGATTCCACAATCAAATTATTACTTTAGCGAAACGTAATTCTACATATGGAAGCTGATTAGAGCCTATTTTTTTCTAAGTAGTTCTGCTTTTGTTAAGAACAGAAAATGTGAGGATTCTACTCACCAAAGTAATTCACAAAGACTCCCCCCACCATGGCTCCGCAGCCCCTCCCCAGCCCCAGATGAAGGCCCTGCAGAATTCCCTGGGCCGACGTCCTCAGTGCTGGAGGCACTGCAGCACTCAGATAGGAAATGCAAGCAGCCCACACCGAGGCATGGGTGACTCCTGGAAACACAAAAACATGTATTTTGAAAGTCTGTACAAATTTGAGTTGTATAGCCTGTTGTCAAGCAAGTGAAAGATCTGAGAGGAAGCATGAATTGTAATGGTACAAAACTAGCAAGAAACACCATTTTCTATAAACCAAAAAAATGTATTACTTTTATTTATATATATATATATATATATATATATATATATATATATATATATATATATATATATATATATATATATATATGAAATTATTTCAATATTTAGATTCAGGGGCCTACACTGAAAGTACTTTACAGCTTTCTAAAAGCTCAGTGATATCTTCTTTCTTTTTTATACTAACTGACCCAATTAGTCGTGCAGTGTCTATAAACACTGCCTCAAAAATAGAAGCTCTTTTCTCAGTTTCCAGAAACATAAATCAGCAAACACCTTACATTAGGCTTATGTAATTTAAGTGTGATGTACATAGGAACAGATTCCTAGATCCCTCTCAACAGGAATATGCATCCCCCGCAGGGATTCATTCATTCACTCACTCAAAGAAACATTTAAGAAGACAGCACTGAACCCAATATGGATTGCTTCATTAAGTATTTTGCTTCAAGTGTTCAAGAACATAGATACCTTGAAGGCAATTACAGATGCTTCAAGTTCTTCAGTTCAGAGTGCATTCTCATGGAATACCAGGGCTTAACAGGTCTTTTGCGTTTGTGTTTCTAGTGTCAGTACAGGTTCCTGGTTCACTGTGTTTTCTGCTTTAAAACACCAAAGGTAAGTCTTAAACATTTGTTACCTAGGTTAGTAATACAAAAGGTTATCTCGGTTTTAGGTTTAAAAAAAAAATTTTGTCCAGAAACAGAAATCACTCAAGAATACGCTGTAAATGAACTGCTGTAATTAACTTCCTAGTTACCATTTTTTTTTGTTTGTTTAAAAATGAAAGCCAATTTTCACACTGGTCTTCTCTATAGGCCAGTTTTCCATGTATTAGCTTTCGTAATCTGACCATATTTATTGTGCCAGGTTTACTAAGCCTTTTAAAGGTTACACCAGTTTTTTCCCTGAAAGAAATATAAGTATGTTAACCCCTAAGCTGCATATGAGCAAAAATGGCATTGGCTTTCCTGGAACACTGTTTGTGTCAAGATCAAAGTCTCCTCTAGATAAAAAAAACAATTTCAAGTCATAATACTGTATCTACTATTGTACATATAAAATGAAATGTTTTTTTTTTTTTGGGTGTACATCAAAAGTATAATTTTTGAACACTGCTGTCATACCTCCTTTTAAATTTATATATATATATATATATATATATACAGTACTGTGCAAAAGTTTTAGGCAGGTGTGAAAAAATGCTGTAAAGTAAGAATGCTTTCAAAAATAGACATGTTAATAGATTATATTTATCAATTAACTAAATGCAAAGTGAGTGAACAGAAGAAAAATCTACATCAAATCCATATTTGGTGTGACCACCCTTTGCCTTCAAAACAGCACCAATTCTTCCAGGTACACTTGCACAAAGTCAGGGATTTTGTAGGCATATAGTCAGGTGTATGATTAAACAATTATACCAAACAGGTGCTAATGATCATCAATTCAATATGTAGGTTGAAACACAATCATTAACTGAAACAGAAACAGCTGTGTAGGAGGAATAAAACTGGGTGAAGAACAGCCAAACTCAGCTAACAAGGTGAGGTTGCTGAAGACAGTTTACTGTCAAAAGTCATACACCATGGCAAGACTGAGCACAGCAACAAGACACAAGGTAGTTATACTGCATCAGCAAGGTCTCTCCCAGGCAGAAATTTCAAGGCAGGCAGCGGTTTCCAGATGTGCTGTCCAAGCTCTTTTGAAGAAGCAAAGAAACGGGCAACGTTGAGGACCGTAGGCGCAGTGGTCGGCCAAGGAAACTTACTGCAGCAGATGAAAGGCACATCATGCTTACTTCCCTTCGCAATCGGAAGATGTCCAGCAGTGCCATCAGCTCAGAACTGGCAGAAAACAGTGGGACCCTGGTACACCCATCTACTGTCCGGAGAAGTCTGGTCAGAAGTGGCCTTCATGGAAGACTTAGGCCAAAAAGCCATACCTCCGACGTGGAAACAAGGCCAAGCGACTCAACTATGCACGAAAACACAGGAACTGGGGTGCAGAAAAATGGCAGCAGGTGCTCTGGACTGATGAGTCAAAATTTGAAATATTTGGCTGTAGCAGAAGGCAGTTTGTTCGCCGAAGGGCTGGAGAGCATACACAAATGAGTGTCTGCAGGCAAGAGTGAAGCATGATGGAGGTTCCTTGCAAGTTTGGGGCTGCATTTCTGCAAATGGAATTGGGGATTTGGTCAGAATTAATGGTCTCCTCAATGCTGAGAAGTACAGGCAGATACTTATCCATCATGCAATACCATCAGGGAGGCATCTGATTGGCCCCAAATTTATTCTGCAGCATGACGACCCCAAACATACAGCGAAAGTCATTAAGAACTATCTTCAGCGTAAAGAAGAACAAGGAGTCCTGGAAGTGATGGTATGGCCCCCACAGAGCCCTGATCTCAACATCATTGAGTCTGTCTGGGATTACATGAAGAGAGAGAAGCAACTGAGGCTGCCTAAATCCACAGATGAACTGTGGTTAGTTCTCCAAGATGTTTGGGCCAACCTACCTGCCGAGTTCTTTCAAAAACTGTGTGCAAGTGTACCTAGAAGAATTGATGCTTGATGCTGTTTTGAAGGCAAAGGGTGGTCACACCAAATATGGATTTGATTTAGATTTTTCTTCTGTTCACTCACTTTGCATTTAGTTAATTGATAAATATAATCTATTAACATGTCTATTTTTGAAAGCATTCTTACTTTACAGCATTTTTTCACACCTGCCTAAAACTTTTGCACAGTATATATATATATATATATATATATATATATATATATATATATATATATATATATATATATATATATATATATATATATATATATATATATAAAAATATTGCAATGTTGATTGCTGGGATGCAGTCCAACTTCTCAAAGACTGCAATACAGTGGTAAACAAAAACAACAAACAAAGAGGTATGAAGCATGCCCTTTTTATTAAACGCAAAATGGATAATATGTTACGCACAACAGTTTGCAACTTACTTCATGTAGAATAGGAAACATTTGTTATATGAAGTGGTAAATATTTCCCCGTCAGGCAGTGAGGCCTTTTTACAACTGTAAATAGCAGTCAATATGAAACTGCATCCACATTCCAAACTAGTCATACCAAACTAGTCTGAATCGATTCCTTCTGTTGTATTTATAATATATAATAAAATAATGACAGTTTACAGTTAAGTGGTTCCAAGGTCACCATTAACTGCTGAATAATAAAAGAAAATGTATACAACTTTAGTTGTTTTCTCCGTCCAATTTCTTTGTGCTTGTTAATTTTAAAACAGCTTTCAACCTTTAAACCAGCTTTCAAACTGAAGACTCAAAAAGGTTTCATGCCATGTTCTGCATCATTTGTATGCCTATATGCATTCACTGGAGTGCTATTGGCCTACTCTTTTAATTTCCCTCGAGGTGAGTAACATTTAGCCTTTGTTTCTCATTTAAATTTCAAAAACATGGTACAAAAAACAAAAAATAAACTACGTAAAGGTGCTGAGTTCAATGTATTATTATTATTTATTTCTTAGCCGACACCCTTATCCAGGACGACTTACAATTGTTACAAGATATCACATTATTTTTTACATACAATTACCCATTTATACAGTTGGGTTTTTACTGGAGCAATCTAGGTAATGAACCTTGCTCAAGGGTACAGCAGCAGTGTCCCCCACCTGGGATTGAACCCACAACCCTCCGGTCAAGAGTCCAGAGCCCAAACCACTACTCCACAATGGCATTAGATAGAATGTTTATCTGTTAAAGTTAGGGCTGTAACTTTTTCTCTGTATCTTTTTCACAGTCTAAAAATATGCATTTCAAGATACATATTTCACGGTGAAATATTTATTAAAGCAGCAAAAAAGTGTGTTGTCACATTGAAAATTGATAATTTTCTCTAGAGTTGTTATACAACAAATGTTCCTACATATTTAAACGCTACCCTGAAAAACAGTAAATGCTAAATTGTAGAATATTTAGTTTTTTTAAGTCCACCTTTTAAAGACATTCTATTTTCACCATCAGGGAATTATCAAACAAAATAACAACAGACACATGAAATGCCCCCTTCTTGTATTGGACAGAGTTATCTTTAGCAGAAATATTTCCGATCTTTGATGCAGCTGGCGTCTTTTTCATTTTAAAGAAATCATGCAGCTCTATGCAGTGTTCAATCATTTACCAGAAGCAAACTAAACCAACCGCCAGGTTCCTATATGCAGATTATGCAATAAGGCAAATGTTTGCTGTATTTATGTTTAAGTGATAAAAATATGTATAGTTACACTATTCTTTGCAAAACTGAAATTTTCACATGGAACTACATATTACACTGAAATTGGTACATTTCATGGAAATCGTGAAATCCGTGAAAAAAATATCTTTCAAGTTATGCATGAACTATGTTTTAATCTCCCATGATGGGACTGTCATGGAGACAGAGATTGTTACACAATAACACATAAACTTCTTTCACACTGGCATGCTCTACCCGGGTCGGAACCTACCTGGGTCAGGACCTGGTGTCATGCGGGTCAGCTACACGATTTCACACTGCTTTTGATAAAGCAGGGTTGACCTGGGTGACAGATGCAAGTACACAATGCGCGTATCGATGCCCCGGAAGCAGCTTGTTACGGACAATTCCATCCAAGCTTCTCTGGATTCAACCGCTGACCCAAATGTTGATTAGAGCAAATGTTTCTACATCCCTGCTGCAATCTGGCTCATGGTGTCTCAATCAAAAAATCTAGCTAAACAGAATAAACAGAAATGTTCCTTGTGCAAGTGAAACCTTCACGCAGGCGTGGCTGTTTGTTATTTCGTCGGCTTACGAACGGCCATCATGCATTTTGTCTCGCTCAACCCGGGACAAAGCATGTCGACCCACATCCTGAGGTGGGCCACTGGGACCCAGGTCAACCCGGGTACGACCCAGGTACGTGGTTTCACACTACGCGGGATAGTGGCCCGGGTAGGATTGCCAGTGTAAAAAGGGGCTATAGAAATACACACAGTAGATGGTATCACTCCAGTAAAAAAAAAAAGCCTTGCCAAATCTAAACTAAAAACGTACTCCAACCCTCACAAACATGACTTTCTTAAAAGGGAATTGCGTTCTTAGGAAGATGAAAAGATTTACAGCAGCTGCCCCTACTGTATTGATAATACAGTACAAGGGAAACCAATTGAGTAAGCTCAACTACAGATACGTGTCACAAGCCTCTGTAGATGGCCAAGCTAAAAGCATTGCACTACTTCAAACAGTTTAACATCAATTACACTAGGTGTGTACTCTAGACACAGGCCTGCTCAGAGTTAGGAGTCAACACCCAATACAAACAGAGTTGTTGAACCTGTTCCAAAAAACCTCAATTTATAACTTCAGGGCTGCCGTTAAGCCAGTTCAACGTCAAAACTGATTTATTTTTTCTTTGTGGCATATGTGGTACATTTTGAATACAAATATGTATTCTGCTCATTTGCATTCATATTTATTGATTGATTCATAAATTACCTTGAAGAACTTCCACTGGGAGAACAATCCAAGCATTTTCCAGGTACGATATGTACAGATAGCGAGCTGTATTGCAGGCCAATCCAATATACAAAACCCTGTAATGAAATAAAAGAGAATTCAAAACTCAGAATAGAAAACACAGAGCCGTTCAATACTAACAGAATGACTTAAGCAGCTTTTCAAAATAAACATTATCTCTGGTCTACAGTATATAAATACACAAAATAAGTTTACCATTCTAAAATACTTTACAGTATAATATTCTGTGGCTGCTGTTGTTCACACTGTGGTTGCTACTGGTTTTTCATTTTAGGTAAATGTTAAAACCATCTTCAGCAGAGAACACAATTCAACCTAAAATGACTTCAAAGTTCACAACACTGCAATTGCTATGTAATGGCCCCGTAATTATGAATGAATCCAGGCCATAGTTAGTGCTTACATATTTTTTTTTTTTATCAACACGAGAAACTATTGTTCAGCTGATTTAAAGAACGCCTCCAGGGGTACAATAGTAACCAAATTCCCTTACTGCGGTTACTCCTGTCATTGTTGAGCAGGAGAATTTCTGCCACAGGAACAAGTGAACAAACCACAACAGCCACTGCTGCTTCTGCAATAGTTTTATCTATTTAACTCACAAAATCTCATATCATGGCTGTCTAGCATCCACTGTGCTTATATTGAAAACTACTGGGATAGCCTTGTTTAGACAGAGGCACACATCTAAAAACATACAACAGTAATGGCCTCGCCAGATTTAAAAAGCAGGTAGTTTTCTCATTTTAATGCAACAGGTCAGTAAGGGGCCAAGTATTTCTATATTTTTGTCTTGTTTAGTTAAAGTCTTTTTTCATTTATTTCAAACTGTTATAGGACAGGCAGTCCTAAATCAACAATACAATATATCCACTTCAGTGCCTCAGCACTCACAGGCCAGCTGCGTTCATTGCTTCATCCCCGCGCTCCACTTACCCTTCAGCATCCAGAGTAATAGCTAGAGCTATAGCTGTGTCTCAGGTGATGTTTTAGAAACTGCTTTTAGACAGGGGTGTGAGTTTGTGAGTCTTTTCTCATTGTGGTGTCACTCAGAATGAAGGTGACCTTTCAGAACAGCATTCTGTATCATCACCAAACAAGTAACAAGTAACTGGCACTTTACTTAATGTCTGTTTTGATAAGTTAAATAACTAAACTATTTTTTATAGCCTCCTACTTTGTCAATAGTAGAAGGAGCTACCTATTTCCTGTACTGTCAACAATTATATTTCAGTGCAAAATGAACAGGGTTTGTGGAACCATTTTAAATGTCTGCCTCTTCTACTCTTCATACAATAGCTCTTACTTTAACCACACTAGGAGGAAATGTTTCAGACAGACAGTTGGAATTTTTATTTGTATAATATTCATTTAAAATGTTATTTCCTTAACCGAAATAGAATGTTCCAGAGCGATTAAACTGCAATATTTCTAGCTTTCAGAATTAATAAAGAACATCATTTTGACTTGTGAAAATACCATAAACAGAAAGACTGTTGAATATTTAGCGCCTCTGGAAATTACTGGCTCAAAGTTACGTGTAGTTTGTGTTGTCAAACACTTTTAAAGTACTAGTAGAGCCATACTCAAAGGTATGTTTGAGCACCACTCCCTGCATAGTTTATTCATATAGAAACACCATCATTCACAGCTACTGTATAGGAGAGATACTGTACACTCTCTTTTGGACAGCTGCTGGTCAGAAACATCTTTGTACTGTACCTTCTAAATACAACAGATGGCTCGCAAATGTCACTGATTCATGCAACAGATGCCAAAGATGAATCGCATGAGCTGAACAGATCAAAAACTAAAGTGCAGGGGTTTGCAACTCAAATATTGATGAAGTCAGTGGTATTGACAGGGCTGGAATTACTAGCACAGTAGAATTAAAGTCTCACTGTAGCAGCTTTAGCACAATAGATACAGAATACGATTTGTCACATACCATTGTTCTAGAATCAAGCCAACTTGGTACTCGATTGGGAAGCAAACTCACTCTCTGATTTATTTATGCACAGGGTTTTGGGAAACAAGCCCAACTTTGCTGACTGGGCGATGATTTTTTACATAGTGGACCAGGCTCAGGCTTACAGAATTACCAACGCAGGACTACCTATTGAGAAAACCATTTGCTGAGGTAAGTATTTTGTATCAGTGTCTGAACAAAGTCATAATGTCTCAGGAAGGTACAGGGCAACGTTATTTTTAACATGACTCCAAAGTAAAATTGATAAATCTGAACGTCCTCTTGAGAGTCCATGTTTTAATGTAAAGATGACTGTCTTCTGATAAGCATCACATTCCATTTTACTTCAAACTATGAAGTTCCAGGGCTGAATGGGCCAGGAGCAAAACATAAATACATGGAAATTACCAAGTGAAGAGAAAGACCCTTGTTTCTCAGGGATCCTCACAAAGTTTTCACTATTATCACTTCTGACAGGAGGACCCCAAAATGAGCCTTTTGGTTAATGTTATGATCTAGTCTCTATCTCTGTTCCTCTTGAATCTTCCACACTCTCTGCCTCTTCCTCCGCTAAGAACCTCGGTGTCACCCTGGACCCCTGCCTCTCTTATTCCCAGCACATCTCCACTCTGGCACGCACTTGCCGATTCTTCCTGAGCAACATCCGAAGAATCCGACCCTTCCTCACCAACTACGCCACCCAGCTCCTGGTCCAGGCCCTGGTATTCTCCCGCCTAGATTACTGCAACTCCCTCCTGGCTGGCCTCCCTGCGTCCGCCACCCGTCCGCTCCAGCTCATCCAGAACTCCGCTGCTCGCCTGGTGTTCTCTCTGCCTCGCTTCTCCCATGCAACTTCACTACTCCGCTCACTCCACTGGCTACCGATCACGGCTCGCATCCAGTTCAAGACTCTTGTACTAGCCTACAGATGCCTTGACCAGACTGCACCCAGCTACCTCCAGACCCTCATCTCTCCCTACACCCCCACTCGACCTCTCCGCTCCGCCTGCACTAGAAGACTGGCTCTACCTCCTCACGCTCCCCTGCCTCCAGAGCCGCTCCTTCTCCACCCTCGCTCCGCAGTGGTGGAATGACCTACCTACAGATGTCAGGACCGCCCAGTCCCTGACCACATTCAGCGCCTCCTTAAGACTCACCTCTTCAGACAGCACCTGTAGAACTCCTCTGTTTCTCCCCTGGGACACTTTCACCCTTCCTTAAATGTGCTTTACTTGCTCTTATCTGCCCCCTATTTTACTGCATTTAATCCTGTACTTCAGAGTACTGTAATCTGCCAAGTGTCTAATCTGTAGTATTTGGTACTTAATCATATCTTGATGTAACTGTCACTTTTATCTGCTCTATTATTGAATTGTATTTTGTCACACTTGTACTTGCTTGAACTAGTCATTGTATTTATCTTGCTCTTATTGTATTATTACTTGTACTGTAACACTTGAAATGTATTTGCTTACGATTGTAAGTCGCCCTGGATAAGGGCGTCTGCTAAGAAATAAATAATAATAATAATAATAATAATAATAGTCAAGTTCTACACTGTGGTGTGACAAAGAAATATGTGTGTTCTAAGTGAGAACCTTCAAAATGCCAAATTTAGCAATGGGAATAAAACACATTTTAGCTGCCACTTACCTGATGTGTCCGATTAACTCGATCAGCTTATGACTGAAGAAATAAGCGGCTAGCTCTGAAACATGACTCAAGACAGAGCAGACTCCAAACAGAGTGGTGGTCCCTTTGAGGTCCTCCAAGTGCCAGTATAGGAAGGTGAACACAAACCCATAGCCGAAGCCCATAAACCAGGCCACAAAGAGGACACTGCCGTACTTAACACTGCACAGCAGCTTGAGCAGGTATCTGTAGCCAAACTGTTCTTCGCTAGCCTGTGGACTAGTATAAGGACCAGCTCTTACACCCGTTTCCTCGGGGGCACTGCGAACCACCTGGGGGATTTCTATTTCTTCCCTTTTTTCATCCCCCTGCATCAAATGGCTCGAGTCAAAGCGGAACTGGGTGGCCACGATGAGAGCAAACGTCATAAGGACCCCAAACACAATGAAAGCAATGCGGTAGTCTTTGTAATCTGGCAAATCACAGCCTGTGCCTACAATAAAGACTGTAATGTGCGTGTGGTCAATTCCAATGCCAACAGCCAGCATAGCCAACCCCCACCCTAAAGAACCCCACATTCTCTGCAGTCCATAGCGGTCCCTGTGTTTGCCTAGATACTGCAAGGTGATAGTGTCCACGATGGTAACAGCCGGCGCGCTGAAAAACTCTCCAATTAAAATAACTAGTAGGATGAGCAGAAAGATGGTCTCCACTTGATCACTGTCAGTAGTGATGATATATTGGTTTGGTGATTTTGTGGTGGTTTTAGTGGTAGTGCTTGTGGTGGTTTTGGCTGGGGTTGGTTTCTGGGTAGTTGAATTAGCAGTCTTGTTAACAGCACTTCTGAGAGATAAAACAGGCTCTGAGTTAAAAGAAGGTAATGGAAAACCAACTGTGGACAGCAGTCCTTTTGCATACAAGTCCCTCCTCTGTCGATGATTGGTAACAGAACCATTTGGAGGCATGAGAGAGGAGGAATTGGATGTTACCTTGGGGGCTGTAGTTGTAGTTGTTGTAGAGTTAGAAGGGTGTAGATTCACACACGTCATGGCAGCAGGCCTTACAAAGCCAATTCCACAGTTAAACAGAATCCAGCATAGAACGGAAAACAGAAGGACTATTTTCCCTTTCTTAAAACGGTCGGCCACCACTCCCCAAAATGGAGCGCTGCAGAATTCAATGAAGTAACGGATGCCCACTAGCAGCCCGCTCTGACTTGGCAAAATACCCAGTTGTTTGTAATACACAGGCAGAAGGGGGTGCAAGGATCCATATGCAGAATAGAAGAAAAAGTAAAAGACCTTTGATATCAGGAGATCATTGTCAATTTGTATGCACCGCCTTTCTAGCCAGTCAAAATCATCAGTGGCAGATGCAGGGGTTGCTAAAGGGGGTGGGACAGTTGGGGGCTCAGTGACTTGTTCCAAGGACAGAGTGTTAAAAGGCTCAGCCAGAACATACTTCCTTTTTTGCTCTTCTTCGTCTTCTGACAAAATAGCAACTCTGTCATCGCTCGCCATGCTTTGATGAGGGATTTGATCTTACATATGCTAGAATAGAAAAGATAAAGACATGGATATTAAACAAAATCTGTGTTTCTGGGATCCCAGTACTGTACTGAATTACAAAAAAAAAAAACCCTTGGAAAGAACACAACAGAACAGTACAGTGACCATTTATAGCTTATGCTAGGCTTTCAGGTTTTGCCACTCTCTGATTTATTGATTTATTAAACTTTCCATCCATTAATTTCCATGGCAACTAAAGCAGCTGTGTGTGCTGATCTTGAAGTACTGTACAAACACTGCGCCAGCCATTCAGGGCAAATTAAATTAGGTAATTTTGCTTGTGTTATGCTTTATAAAGCCTGTGTCATTTTGAAGTGCTATACTGCTTAACACTGTTCATTTTATGTAATGTACATAAATACTGCTGCTGCTTAATAAACTCTTCAGTTGATTGTAATTTACTTTCAAATAACTAATGCAATTTGTTTGGAAAGAAGAAAACAAACACAGTACAGTACTCCTCAATACATTTTTTGTAAAAGTAAATTGACACGACTCTTAGCTAACGTACTATTCATTTGTAAACTGATACATATTTAACCAATTATTTTCACTACAATTTTGTAAAATGTCTGCAGAATGAAAAAAATATATATTACCAGATTATTACAACCATATATACAACAATTTATTGTGCAATTACAGTATAAGCAAAATATCTACCTAAGCGGGGAAGGATAGACAATGCTACTGCATTAAAGGTCAAAACCCCATTCTGAATGCAAAAGATTTGTTTAAAAAAAAAAAAAAGCAATAAAGCAAGTGTGTTCTTGTTCAGAACCTGGTTACGTTTGCGGAAATGCTGGGTGTCTTAGCAATAGCATTCAATTAGTTAACGACAGACTGGATTTAGGTTGCTTGACTTATTCTGCAAACCCAATGTCAGTAAATTACAGTACACATATGATCAGGTAAAGAAAATACCAGTGGAATGAAAATATACTCGCATACGATTTTATTGTTTATAATCTACAACAAGCATTAGAAGAAAACGTAAAAAACAACAACAACTAGACGCAAATTATCTCATTTCCATAAAACAAGTGCAGGCTATTTTAAGTAATCTAGTAATATAGTCTCTAAAATGGCAACGTAAATGTAATCAAAAGTTAACATTTTAAAACCTATGTACCCTACATTTTGTTATGCATCGTCTCACTATCTCGTCTAAACCAACTCGGGCTGGAGGAAATGACTCGCGTTCGTCAGTCTGATTTGCCAGGCTATAATAACATGATGTATCCAGAACACAGCTCCAATTTAAATAAACAATCCCCTTACCTGAAAATGGTCTTGTTGGATGGTACGTATACGATTACAACAAGCCTGCGCCACGATCGCAGGTGAATTAATTTGATCTGCTAAGGTTTCGCCTTTTCTGCATCATCATGGTCTACACGCCGACACTCTGTCAATAGTGATATCTGCCTCTCCATTGTGAACGACTGAATATTTTATAAACTGAAAGCACTGGGTTTTTTTTTTTTTAAGATAAGTGAGAAATGGATGTATACCAGTCACCTGCACTTTTACCAGCGGCAGCACAAAAGTGGTCGGGCCAGCGCCCCGCAGTGACAGATCTGTTTAGGCTGAAGCTTTTTCAACGGAAATGCTGTAGCACCTCCCATTGAACGGCGCCTCAGCCGGGGGCCTGGCTGTGCTTCATTTTATATTTTTACAGACCTGTGCTTGCGAATTATTGTCTAGAGTTTCAAGCTCACGTTAAACATTTGGGCACCTGTTTAGATGTAAATAATGGTACCACTCGCAGTATTTGAATACAGTATGACCTGTTTATCATAAGAGTCATTCCGTGTAGTATTATACAAGGTGGAGGATGACCATAAGTAGTTTGATCAAATTCGAAGTTAGTACTATCATTTGAAAATACAGGATTCAAAGTACCACGTAACATTGTAGTAATCATTGCATATCATGTCCTAAAATAGCTTGCCGTATCACTGAGAACCCCGGGTGAAATAAAAACATTTTAAACGTCATCAGTTCAACTACAAGTAAAATTAATTTAATCCATTCATAACCAATATACGGTGCAGTATATAAATAGCTGAAAAAAATGTTATTATCTTACATACTGTATGTCCCACAAAAAATAATTTCATTAAACGTTCTAGTAGATTAAGTGTAAATAGAAAACTGACAGATAAACTGGAGCATGATTTGACCTTTAATTTAGACTTTAAAGTGTATTGTATGTGCTGTACATGCAGATATTGAATTACACAGATTAACGACGAAAAATATTGCAAAAACAGTGACAGTTTCATTACATTTACAGACCCTTATATTTCAAGCCTACTGCAGTCATTACATAACAAACTGGAATTCTACATAGCTATTAATAATAATAATAATAATAATAATAATAATAATAATAATAATACAACAGCTTGGCCCTTAAAACAATATAATTGCACTCAGCCTGTAGTACCTCATACACACTTGCTTATCTTGTTACCACAGCTACACTCATTAATTACATTTTTAAGTGTGACTGTTGCCATAAAAATGGTGACAGCACTTTGATTATAGAAACATTTTTAATCATTAAAAAACGGTTTAATAATAAGGAGTACTTTATGCTAACAGATTATATGCATTTATATGCAATGGATAATTACCGTGCCAGCACCATATATGAATATGAGCAACCATAGTGGAGAAAATGCATTCAATTTCTATTGAAAAACCGTGTGACAAATTCATTATAATGTAACAATGTGTAAGAGATGTAGGGTGGCACCATTGATAAAAGAAGTAGGCACAACATAAGCCAATTTCATGCAAAGAAGCTGAACCACATGACATGTCACATGATCAACGAATATAGTGAAAAACATTGCCATTTACCTAGATTACATTTATTTTACTAAAGTCAGCACTTATGGATGATATATACAGTAGGGCTTAGAGTCAGTGTTAATCCATTAGCAAGAAAATGGGTTGAGGCAAAGTGTACCATAGTTGTAAAGTTCAAGCTCTTAATTAGAGGCTGGGTACGAACATGAACACTCAAGGTACCCAAGCTCTGTAATAACAGTGCATCATACAACACTTCCAGTTACACTAGGGGCACATTTACAGCAGACCAGTGCTCCGCAATTCCAGTAGCCAGTGACCACTTACACGCCAGGATTTTGTTTTTACCAGGATCTCATTCAATTTTCCTTTAAAATTTTGCACTGCTTTCCAATACAAATATATCACGACTTACAGGCTTTAGATTGGATAAACTTTCCTTGGATAAGTATTCCGTGTGCGTCAAACTACAAAACACATTTATTAGGGCCAAGCTGAAACAAAACCCTGAACCGGTAGTCAGTGGCTCCTGAGGACTGGATTTGAGAGGCACTACAGATTGAAAGCAAATAGTACAATGTATAATCTACTTACAGTAGTACAGTGCCCATTAAAAAATGATAAAGTGATTAAGACAACAAACATGTATGTATCTCTATACTGAAATACCTGACAGTAGGTTTAAGACAGCATCCAAATGCTTATGGGACCTATATGCCACAAGACCCCCTTTATTTGCCCACCTATCTGCTCCTTTGGCGTCTTGTACTGGTGCATTGTAGACTAACTCTGAACAGTCCTCCAGATTCCCATCCTGCCGCCTCCTCAGGCACTCCTTGAGGTCAGCCATTCCTCCACCCAGTGATTTTAAGATAGCATGAGGGGAACAGCAGTCCCATTTGAAGGTAGTGTCTTCTGAGAACACATATACGTCTACAAATCCAAGCACAACACAAAGGCTCTTGTAGCCAGCTCCAGATGCATAGTGAATATTACCTCCACAGGCCCCCTTTAGCAGGGTCTTGACACACACTGTTTCCCCTGTGCTCAGGACAGCTGAAAAACGCTCCTCTTCCAAATCGGCGGCGCTGCCCTTTTTCAGATGGTGGGGTGCAGGCACGGAGTTGGATTCTGACGAAACATCCCCGTTTTTGCTATGTGGCCTGAGAGAACAAACTTTGGTTGTACCATAGGAAATCCCCCAATAGTACTGTCCACTCCATCTGTGAAAGCAGAGGGTGATTTAGTTTCAGGAGCAACCTTTTTAGTATTCATCATGGAAATCTAGTAAACAAAGTAAACATGTCTCTAATATAATTTAGAAATTGATAAATGTGGTCCATTGTATTTTAATGGCATATGCATATTTGGAGAGAATAATGGCATGCTACTGAGATGGACAAGACTTTTTGTCTTTAATACATTACAGTGACCTCCAAGAAGAATTAAAGTCAATTCTCATTAAAACGAACTTGGATTAAACCTAATACTACAAATTTTCTATATGGTCCCGGCCAAATTTAGCAGACGCCTAATGTAAATTACTTCTTATAATCGATTTAAATTACACAAATTATTATGGAGCCCAGCGCAGGGAAGAAAAATTTGAATAAAATAAATAGCCCAAGTTCAAACAGCTGAGTTTAAAGGATATTGGGAAATGTATTAACTTGCATCTAGATTAGTGCCTCTGTATTTCAGTGCTGTTTTAGTGGGACTAATCCTATAATGCATTTCCAGTTGCCATAGACACAGTTTTCGAGTTGCCATAGTACTCATGCATGACGCACCAATGCCACTTCAACATGCATTATCCTTGCAAACAAAAGTGGAGGTGTTGAAAGTGGTGGATAATGCATCACAGTACAAAAAAAGAAAGACGTTGCTTCAGATATCAACATTTCCGCAAACACTTTGTCAATCATTCAGAAAAACCGGGGTACAATAATACAGGCCTATGAACAGCAAACTGTGGGTGCAAGTCATCAGCGTTTCCGATTTGCCGAGGACGCCTTGCTTGTGTGGTTTAAAAATGCCTGTGATCAGAATGGGACATGCAGATTTCAAATACAGTTAACGTACACTTTTTATATTCACTTCCGTGGCATTTTTAATAAGATGCACGGTACTTTTACATTTATAACAGTTTTTATTGTACTGCAATTGAAATAAGATTGTATTGTTACTGTAACTTCAATAAAAACGGACAGTATGCATATGACTTAGACTCTTGATAACAAGAATTACTGATTAGACTTTTTTTTTTTTCCTGGTCCCTTGAAATTCGTATTAATGAGAGTTGACTGTAATTGTTGAAAATGGAATGGATAAAATGAGGTCATCAACATTTGCATTTTGAACACCTTCAACACTTTCTCACCCTGTGGGGTCTGAGTTACACATGCTCTTCCTTTGCATGCACATGACACCTACCCTGGAACCATTTTCTCAATCACGTGGTACTGCATCATCAACCATAAATGAAGTAACACCACCCAAGAATTTGGATACCTTGAGTTGAAACGTTGACGTTATCACTGATGTATCCAAATTCACTAAAACTCTGGCCTAACTAAATTGTCCAGTCTATCACTGTAAATGAGAATATATTCTTAGTTGGTTCTGCCTTGTAAAATATTATCCAGCACTTGACACAAAATGTATTATAGTGCCACAGCGGCACTCCCTGTCATTTCAATGGCGCGTATTTCAGCAGTAAATACTGTACCTTTGTGTTTCTGGATCCTGTACTGCAAAAGGCTGATTGAGAACTCCCATTATTGGTGTTCCAGAATGCAAGTCATATACGCCAATAAGAATAGTCACACACTGAAGACCATGGCTGTAAATGTTATTGTTCGGTTTGGAATCAGAAATCCCTTTTATATACTGAAAAGTTGAGTCTAGAAAACAAAAAACAAATGTTGACATAATCAGTGATATAATCAGTCTATTTCTCAAACAAATACAAGCCACACATACTATGAAGCTATTTTCTTCTGTGATGTTCTAATGTAATTGCCATTTATGGTCCATCTGTATGGACACAGCAACTACATACCGTACTTGAAAACATTCCAATATGCAGAATCTCAACATTTAATAGTCATACTTTGTCCTTATTAAGCAAAAGAAACACTCTGCTTTCACCCATTTTTGTTTAAAGCGAACACTTATTTAGTTGTTGTTCTTGTTTTTCAGAATATTATATGAATAGCTTTACCTATTGGATCTACCCACACTCCCAAGCGGTCCTGTGGGATATCAATCCTGCCAGTGTCCAGGTCAGGAATGACAATGTTTTGATGGGCTGATCGAGCAAGGACTTCAGCTGCTTCCATGTTGCCATCAAGGACTTTACTGAGAAGCTTTGCCGTTTCCTGCTCTGTTTCACAAACTTTAACATGAATCTTCTCCCCTGCAAAGATTAAAAACAATGTAAACTGCTCAACCAACAAAATCAATAAAAAGCCCTAAATATATGCAACACTGGTAAAACTATAAGACACTAGGTGGTTTGTTCGATTAACCTACACCCATCCGGGAGGAGACACCGCTGTATTTTACTGGAGCACCGTGGAATCACCTAGGATTGGATTAACCAACTATCTGTGGTTATCCTGGAATTACCTATTGTATGCTTGACAATGCGATGGAAGTCAAGAGCTATAGGCATACTGTAAATCTGAAACTTCACAGGTTATTATTGCTACAGTGTCCCACGGTAATGTTCAATATAACTTGTACTCTATCAGGAAATGGAAAAGTCCAGTTCATTTACATTGTCCAGCGGTAGTTTTAGCAGCAGACATACAAGCTTTTCCTTCCCTTGAAACATCCTTTCGAAATTGTGTGGGGGGCATCACCTTTAATACACTGATTTAAAAAGGTATGGCTGTTATATTTAAAAAAAAATACCATCTACATATAATTAAGAACTGAGTACAAGTAGACCGTTAGTCTTGTCAATTCAAACGAAACAAGGAAGACTAATTGCTATAATATATATTAACTTACCTAGCCCATTCATAAATTCATTTGATTCTTCTCCAAATATGTTATTTTCTATGCCTGGGAACTAAATGGTAAAAAAGTGATAGCATTTAAGATTATTCTATACATGACAAGTAGGTTAGTAACATAAATCCCCAGCCATAGCTTTAGATACAGAATTAGAGCTACTGTATCAAACAGCATCATGAAAAAATAGATCACTGTGACTTTGACTTACATCAACCGTATGTCAATGTACAACATATTGATGTTTTTGAACGGAATTAGTTATTTTAAAGTGAAATAAGTGGGACATACACATGCGTACAAATATGTATATAACGAAAGACAGACAGGCACTTCCTTATATCCCCAGATAATGATATTCTGAGGTTTACATTGTGAAGGTAAAAATAAGTTAAAGCTAATCTTTCACTGCAGTCTGTACGTCAATTGTGATGTCAAACTCTTTCAATTCTAAAATGGTATGAGGCAAACACTGGCAGTATTTCAATGAAGTTCCAGAAACATCATCTAATTATTAACAACTGTGTTAGATGCAAATATAATTCAAAAGTTTGCCTCATATTATTTCGTTTTTATTTTAGGAGCTTTCTGTGCACGGTTAATCAATTCTCAGTAGGAAAAATTGGGATGAAATTCTAACTATGGGCTACCTCAGATTAATCCTACTCGGGGTCTGTGAATTCACCCGTCAAGAACTTGGTTTTAAAAGGTGTGAGTAATGTGAAAATGTAGGTCAAACAGGGTCCCACAAAAACTGCCAAATTAGAAAACCTACTTGTTTTCCTACATCATGCTTTATAACTTCTTGGACCAGAACATCTGCTAGCGTCTTAAAATCAGTGACAAACTTCTTGTTCTTCTCTCCCTCTTTCTTTTCTTCTATTAGCAGTCCGAAGAGGGACTCCTCCAGTCTGCAGGCCCGAGCAATCTTCGCAGCCTTCTCTGAGGCGTGGACCAAAGCAGCGATCACGTCTGACATCCTGTCCTCAAGGCCTGTACTCCTGGAAGAACAAAAAGACAACAAAGCATGATTTAACTAGCAGTTAATATACTGTAGTTCAGACTTTGAACATTATTGTTAAACCATACAATTTTGTGTGAACACAAATAATGCATGCCAATAATTACACTGTAGTGTGATGTTTTTTTTGTTTTTTTTTGGGGGTGCATTTTACAGCATTGGGTAAATCACCCTGGATTGCAACCACCCATCTGTGATTACCTTGGAATGACCCATAACAAGGAGAGGTTGATGGAATCCTGGTGGATTCTCCAATACTGTAAAATGTTCTAAAAAAAAAAAAGTTAAAGGATTATCAATCAGTGTTTTTTCAATAGTAAATGTACAGTGCAGTGTAAGGTTATATATTTCATAATTTATATTAATTTCCATAAAGGCCTATATTTTATTTTACAATATACAATTTAATGCTGTACAAATGTACAATGTTTTACACAAGCAACAGCACTCTACTGGCAACTTTTTGTGATGGAGTTTTAGAGCAACACAATTAGATATTTACTCTATTTACTCACACTTTGCAGGGAGAGATCGGTTTAACTTGAAGTAGGTTTGAAACACACATTTTACAGTTTATCCAAAGCATCTTACCCCCGTGTGAAATCTGGTCCTTTTTGTTTTTTAAACTAAAATAAACGATGGATTTTACAATCCAACAAGTCTCCACAATCGATGATCAACAAAATGTTTTTCAAAATGGGCCTACTGTATTTAAAATACTAGCTGGTAATCGCATTTCCCCAAATCACTTCGAACACATAACGGTACGGTAACCGATGCATCAATACCATTTAAATCCATCAGTCATCCTTTAAAAAAAAAAGTGCACTAACACCGTTTCAGTTTATTATTATTATTATTATTAGTAGTAGTAGTATTATTGTTAGTAGTAGTAGTCGTAGTAGTAGTATTATTTTATCACTTCTATTAAAAAAACAACATGATATATTTCCTTATTTTGATCTTACCATCCTGTCGTTCATTACCAGCCTAGTACTGTACACCTATAAAGATAGCTCATCAGCATTTTTTACTACATTAGGATATACCTGTAACAATATTTGATTCGGTGAATTTTTGTTTTGCTATATATTTCTGACAACTACGTATCTACCTAAACAGTATATTTGCTATTTAGGACAGTTTAACGTGTTTCCATTAACATTTTTGTGTGGCTTACCTTTTTTTCCTCTGGCGATAGCAAACCCAACTTGCTTGACTGATTTCCTGTTGATCGTGCGTTGTATTCGACCGTAATCTGTGCAGTTATCTATTAAATTAGTCCGTATTGCTGTCACGTCAGTACGTCAGGTCTCCGTTCTCCGGTGTAGCTCTTGTGCTGCAAATTCTTTGCTTCCCCGCAGGATGGAACCTAAATATCCGTTTGCAAGCGCTGGAACATTCATTCCTTCGTGACGCAATGAAGCATATTCAAAAAGAATGCAACACATGAAATACATGTCATTTTAAACAAACAATGTCAATTGTACACTGGAGGAGTATGTATTTTTATTTAAATTGTGTGACTTGTCTTTCTCAATCAAAACCTTTTTTTTTTACCATCCTACAGTCATTTGTACAGCATCCATAATTTTACCACACTATATTGTTCCCAGATGGTTCATTAATAATACAAATAAAGAGTGTTGGGAAAAACATGTTTTTTCCATAGTAGAATATTCTTTTAATATCGTTTTTTTTTTTTAAGTAGCTTTAAAAGTAATACCACACCATATACAATCCCCCATAAAAAAATAAAAAAACAAAACTGCCACATTCTGTAACAGTAGTATTTTATTTTTTCAGAAATCAATTATGCTTGTGTTTTTAATTATGTAAAATAATACAAATATGGTCATTTTTAAACACACACACACACACACACACACACACACACACACACACACACACACACACACACACATATATATATATATATATATATATATATATATATATATATATATATATATATATATATATAAAGTGACCAGTTATTTATTTATTTATTGATGTTTACCTTGCTGTTCATATCATTAGTTCATTGCTCCATCTCGGATTATACAGTGAGTACAGTGAGTAGCTCAGCAATAGGTGTATAGGCTGGGGAAATGAAATAGCTTTTTGAGGGTTATGTCCATCATAAGATGTGTTCAAGTTTTGGATTTAGGTTAGGAGGTTTGCTTGGCCACAGCTGGTCCTTCAGTTTTTACAGGGTGACTACGTGAGGATATCACGTGTGTTGGTGTTATCATATCAATAACTTTAAGATGTTAGAATATAATATCTTTGTTAATAATGCTGTGGTAGGTTGCCATAAAATACCTGCAAGCCAAAAAAAAGCATGTAGTTTAGAAACGGTATTTCACTGGCAATGCTCAATGAATTCTGTAGCATTCAATCTGCAGATGGCAGTGTTGCGGAGTTTTGCTTTTAGAAAGTGCAGGAAGCCCGTAGTTGGAAACTCTGTGGTCTTCTGCAGCGCTGAAACGTCACTTACACACGCCCTTTTACGAATGGCTGTGTGAAAATAAGGTGTCTTTGGTGAAAAGCTTGCTGGGGCGAGTGAGTAGTTGCTCAAAGAGAAAAGCAAAGCAAAGCAAAGCAATAGAACAATAACTAGAACACAGTTAAGACATTAAAGTACCGCTCCGTAATGTCTGTTACAGTTCTGCGTTCCAATTTCAGGTAGGTTGTGAGGAAAGCAATGCATCATATTTAGTTATGTTGTGTAAAATGTCAATGTCAAAGTTTTTTCGTGGTGTAAAATACTGTACAGTATTTGCTGATGTTTTAAAAATAGGAATACCACTAAGCATTCATTAGTAACCACGTCAACATGATAATGATTCCGGTAGTAACAAAGCTTCGTTTGTAACGGCTTTATTACTTGGTTGTATCCATACCACATTGACCTAACCTTGCATAGGATCATTTTAAAATAAATAAACAGTTAGTTAGTATGACTAGTATAAGACACGCCTCTGTCCATTGATCCCCATCAGGATGTGCCAAGTGTTCATTTTAACAACTGTCTATCAAAAGTTTGACTTGTCTGGTTTCTGGTACATGTTTTTACGACCCCCAAGTTCATTATGGTGGAATATTGCAGCAAGCCCTATGTATTTTTTTATTATGATGACTGTTCTGGTCAATCCAGCCCACTAACTGCAGTGTTTGGGGTGGTTTGTATTGATTAATAACTTTAAGATTTTACAATCTTCTCTTCTATTTACCAGTTGTTTCTGACGACATGTAGACCGATCAGTCGTTTGCCATTACGTAAGGTTACCCACCGCCTTTACTTTCCTAGAGACCGATGCGCTGTCTTCAGTATGTCTATAGTCCTATACTGTAGTTCAACTGCATTGTATAACATAGCGACATGCCTACGTTATTATATTCCCTAATAAAGTGACCACACCCAGTATTTCTTGTAGGTTTTGCATGTATAATGTAACTTTATTATAATCTCTGACTGTTGTAGGTTACCGTTGCAGATAGTTCCAGCTAGTGTGACGCAGTGCATGCTTTTTCTTCTGATTGCACTGTTCTAAGCAGTTCTACTGTATTAGACCAATATTGTTTCTACACACAAACTAACATGATTGTGAAACACCACAGCCTTAAAACATACATGTTACAGTAGGTATCTGATTCTGTGCCTGACACTTTAATATTTTAAACCATGCATCTCTTAACTTTTAACTTTTTTTTTTTTTTTTTTTAAGGCAAAGGTCACTCTGCAGATTACTTGCAGTACAGCAACATCTGGTGAGTATACACTAATGCTTGTAATTTTGTAGCGTGTCAGGGTGTTTCTCTGTGGCAAACTGAGAAGATTATTATTGCGATGTATTAGACAGAGCTGGGCAGCGTAATCTGTAGCTGAGTAGTCATCGTTGTTGTTGTTAGTATTTGATTGCAAAATATGTATTGAATGAAAGAACTTACTGATTTTTCAGGTCTTAGAATCTAGGTATTATTATATTGAGAATACATACACACATATGGAGCCAACTGAGTAGTCATTATAGACAGTGTTACTTCTATACCTAATTGGACTTTAAAGTGGCTGTAGCTTACAAAATAATTTCATAATTCTTACCTGTCTTGCACTTACATTTACTATATAGGCGTCAGATCTGTAGTTTTGAAAGAAACACATGTACAGTAATATAAAAACGTGACCTCTCGTACTATGGTAGCTTAAAGACAGTTCTCAGTTTGCTTGCCTTATATTTAGGAGTCCTGTTACTTTTTCACTTCCCAGTCCATTAGCCCCAGCAACAAAGCAGGTTACTAGCCGCAAACAATAACAGTCACTATGGAAAGTGGCTAGCAGGTGAAATGACACAGGAAGTGCAAGACTACCTGAAAGCAATGTTTGCAAACAGAGATTTTTTAACCCAGTGTTCCTGAGATTGTGTTGTGTTTTGGTTGGCAGACTGCGCGTGCAAGTCCTATGAGATCAGGATTGAGGTGCTTTATAGGAGCTTTGTAATATCCTTGTATACGAGCCAAGCACAACTAACCTTCACAGTTTGTTCAAAATAAAGGAGCATGCACTTCAGCTGCAAAATAGGAGGGGAGCGTGGAGTGCCAACAGAAAGGCAGTAATACCCAGCCATGGAAAACAAAACAGACTGATGGGCTTGATAAAACATTAGGAAATGTTGTTTTATCATTAGCTCCTCGTTCAGTCACTCATTAACATGATCACAGTGAGCCAGATTATTGCGACGAGACAACGTTCAGCCAGAATGGTCTAGTTTTGAAAGGATAAGCAAGGCACCACACATTTATGCTTGTATGAACATGCTCATGAGTCCTGACAGCTGTTTCTTTTACAAACAGAACCATTGCGTTAGTAACATGATTTTGTCTGAATGTGTTTAATATGAGCATCCACCATCAACAGCACCACAGTATGTTTCTGCTAAGTGTGTAGTGTGCCTTGTTGTGGAGTAAATAAGAAGATTAATTGATTTGAAGGGACTCTATAAGAATAAATCCAGGGGTTTACAGCTGTTTTTACTATCTTTCATCATCATTCAATAATTCACTAATGTGGTCAATTCATGGGTAGTGTAAACAGCCCATTGTTACATGTATGCAATACAGTACTCGTAAGAAATCAACCAACTGTCATCACAGATTTGTCAAAATTCCAGCATATCTTACCTTGTGTATAGATGTCATCCCAAGCATAGAACATACAACACAATTCTATATTTAAAAACAGTGGGTGCAGGAAGAGTGTTCCTGGCTAATGCCTTGCTTCTGCTCGCTCTCACTCTCGCTCTCTCTCTCTCTCTCTCTCTCTCTCTACAGATGTCTAGTCAGGCAGGGTCAGACATACTGCTGGAGAGGTCTGGATGTGCTGGGGTCATTACCTTGAACAGACCAAAGGCGCTAAATGCTCTGAACTTGTCTATGATCAGACAAATTTATCCACAGCTAAAGGTTTGTATCTTGACTTCTGACCACATTTCCAGAGCGTTTCCAACTAATATATAAATAATGAAACATTTTGCACTAATATTTTGCTATTGCAGAGCACAGATCCTAAAATATACATGTCCTGTATAAACTGGTTTAAACAGCCAGCAGAGCATATTGAAGTACTCTCACAAAATATAAATCAAAAACACTAATGTATTCTTGCTGAATGGTGAATTATTTTTCCGGGTTTGCAGAAGTGGGAGAAGGACCCTGAAACTTCTATTGTTATCATAAAAGGAACCGGAGGCAAAGCCTTTTGTGCCGGTGGAGATATCCGAGGTAAGTGCATCATAAACTACTTGTCTATTAAAGATGTAGCCTTTTAAGTTTAGTGCATTTTACCAACCATCCTCTTCATCCGTGAACTGGGGCTAGATCAAAAAAGCTACCCAGTACTTGGGGATAAGTGCAGCATCCTGTTTGTTCTAGATATAAATGACCATTGTCAGGGGTTAGGTAGATAATGATGTATGCTGCCAAAATGCAACAGTAAATACGACATTAACACTAGATAAACCACTTTCAAATTATTCAGTAATCTTCATGCATTTTTGAAACACACTGCCACTGCTTAAAAAAGTTATCTACGACTGGCAATTCCTCCTGTTCAAGAGAGTTTACAGGACACTGTATGATGTTGCAATTTTATTTCGATAAAACAAATGAAAATGTTGTGCTGAGATTTGTAGCAAGTTGTGTGATGAGGTTAATAGACCTGTGTAATTACACAAATTACAATTGCTCAATTCTGACACTTCTGGTCTTGTATCTGCCAAAGAAGAGCAGTAGAGAATGCCCCACATGGGAAGAATGTGTCTATTTGCAAACATGCCCATTCTGATGACCTTTGACCACATTTGTTTCCATGTTGGGGATAACGTAGACAAATAACATTAATGTAGCAACCCCCCTTTGGTCCACTAGAGCTTGGATGGCCCCTGTTAAATTAACACTAATGAAACAATTTAGCATTGGTTCAGAATCTGACAATAATAATACATGGTATGCTGGGACTTTTGCCTTGGCCTTTTACCTCCATTTGTCCAGTGTTGTTTCAATGTTGAGGGTCATACTCTTTGTCCTATCCAGCTGTGACAGACGCAGGAAAAGTGGGAGACAGGCTATCCCAAGACTTCTTCCGGGAAGAATACATTTTAAACAATGCTATTGGTAAGTTTACACTGGGAGATGGTGTTGGCATCTCATTAAACAATAAAAACAAAGCCTAAATTACTGTACATCAATAACTGTAGTGCAGCTCTGTCTTTGTAGGCATTACCATGTCTATAGTAATGCTGTCATTTTTATTTAATCCAAGTCTAAGTAATGTTTTTGGCGTACTAAAGCTAGTTATACCGTACAAAGTAATGTGTTGTAGTGATTGCTGGAGAATGGGCTTCTGGTATCAGGGAACAAGGGTAAGACCAGCATGTGCTGTGATAACAGGTTTTTGTATGAACGAGAGGGCTTCACGTACTATACAAAAGCAGTATTTTTTTTGCAGGATAACGGAGGCTGTTTTTCAGAAACTTATGTGTATCATGTGTGATTGATACACTGTACTTACTGTGTTTTCTCTCTTTGAAGGTACCTACCAGAAACCATATGTTGCCCTTATTGATGGAATTACAATGGGAGGTGTAAGTAATCAGTTTTTCTTTCAAACTCATCTATAATTAAAACAAAAAATAATATTATCCAATGAATATGTATTTAGCAGTCATTATATGACAAGCGCATATCTCTGCAATTCCCTGGTATTGGGGTTCCTTTTGCTGGTAAAACAACGTGAGTTCAGTTTGATTTCAGATAGAAGATGATGTTCGTACACAGACTTGTCAGTTACACATTGTGCTGTATTAAAATTCCTGATTGTATAATGAGAACTGTGATGTATACTGAGCATAGAAAGAAATGTAGCACTTATATTTGGATCAAATTCACTAGATGTGATTGAAAAATGACAAACTCTGTTTTAGAGCACATGCAGTGACTTTTTATTGTGCTGATTAACAATTGACATCACGAAGATGCTGCAAAATGATCTGTCGATCTTGGGCAGGTGTTGTGACTCTTGGTCTCCCAGCTTGTGGCCTGTCATTGACAGAGTGTGTCTGGTTATACCCTCTCGCCAGGTTTGAAATTGCTGGCTGTGAGCACCCAAGTCGGCGAGCCATAGTACGCTGCCCTAGTCCAGCCTCCAACATGCCGATTGCACGAAGGCGCTGCTCTCTTGACAGACGTGGCATATTGTTTTTTTTTCTTTGATTTTCTTTATTGTTTTTATTCAAGCTTGCAATTCAACAGCTGAAATCACTCCATATCCAGTGTCCAATCAACTGTCTCACTAATTAGGTGATTAATTGCATATGCTTCAGTCATAGTCACTCAAGCGTGTCATGGTCAAAGATGAATGATCGAGTGATTAAAAAGAAACCAAAAACATTTTGTCAATGTCCATCATTTATATACCTTATTTTTTTCAAAAATAAATGTGTTATAATAGTGATAAGTTTCTTTTGATGCTCGGTATATAATGTGTGTGGGTGTGAATGAGAGAAACGTTATCGTGTTACTTTTATTTTATTTTTTTGTGTGACTTTTTTACTCTGCCTAAACCCGTTCTTAATAAATATATATCTCAGAATTCACCAGCCATTACTGAATAAGACACACCTGAGCTTGTTACCTGTACACTGGGGCTAATCAAGCACGCATTAAAACCTAGAATAGGTGAAACTGCTATGACATATTACTAATTTCCATCCGTGCTGTCAGTGCAATATATTCTAGTATATTGCAAGTAATGTATACTCTTTAATAGTCTCTGATATGAGAGGCCAGATAGTACCTGCTTATATAAACTTTGAGATATAACTAAATGCATAAAACAAGCAACCTTTTACTGTAGTGAATTTCCTATCAAGTCAATAACTAAGCAGCGGTTTTCTTTTGAGACTTAATGTCTGACTTGAATTTGCATAAGATTAGGTTGCTGCCAAAATAGTCTTTAAACTTTATCTTAACATTTTTTTTTTTTTTAAAGGTATTACATATTATTCAGGTCAAATACTGACCGATTTAAATGTTATTTCTAACTGATTTCCAAATGAAGCATGTCAGGGGATATATTGCAAAGTGACTGAGCCCAGCAGGATAGTGAAGACATTCTGTTCTCTCTGTATAACCTGGCTGCTGATGGAGAATAGAAGTAGTTTCATTGATATGACCCCTTCTATCTAAAAGTGTGTTTTCTGCACAGGCTATCCCTTATAAAAGGATAACCAAGAGTAATCCAGCATAGTGAAAGTATTGTAATGCATAGATAAGCAGTGTAAAGGATAGCAAGGTGTGGTAAAGCATATTAATAAACATAGCAAACCAGGCTAAACTGTGGTAAATGTTTAATATAACCAGAGGAAAAGTATGGTAAACCTGCAAAAATACCATGGTAAACTTTTATAAGGGGTTGATTAAAATTGATGAAAATCTGGAGATTGATAAATGCATATATATTAAACACAAATTCACAAATGAATGCATTGCAGTTTTTCCTGTGGGTTCCTTTAAATGGGTTCCACCCTTGTCTTTTGCTTTTTAATACTGTACTAACTGTAACATTAACCAGGGGTCCAGCTGGCCTGTTGCATTGCACCAATGTTCCACCAGGTGGCAGATTTACAATGCCTCACAATGAATTTCTGGGATCCTGGCATTGGGATAAATTCAGGGCCTTGGTTTTCACTGCAGAGTTACTGTCTGTTTATTCTCTGTAGAATCGGGAGGTATTGGGAGGAGCAAAGTGTCAGTTAAACTAGACAGGAATAAAACAACATATTTTGTGGGTCTAACACCTATACTAGACATTGAAAGGCAGACCCTGTACATACAGTATTTACAGTCTGTGAGAGACCTGACACATACAGTAAACAATTCAATCTTGTCATGTTTATAAGGACTCAAAACTATGCTCTTAAAAGAGAGCTAAAATACATATCACTGTATTTGAACTAGTAATATTTCTATTCATATTTCTAGCCCTACTCTTTTTTATCTACAGTGTTATGCTTCAAATCTATTGAATAGCCTGAATTAACTTGCCAAAAACAAGCAAAGTGTAAGATTGTGGGGCTCCCGAGTGGCGCATCCAGTAAAAGCACTCGCTAGAGTGCAGGATGCGCTCTATAGCCTGGACGTCGCCGGTTCGAGTCCAGGCTATTCCACAGCCGACCGTGGACGGAGCTCCCAGGGGCGGCGCCAATTGGCTGAGCGTCGTCCGGGGGGAGGGAGGGTTAGGTCGGCCAGGGTGTCCTTGGCTCACCGCGCACCAGCGACCCCTGTAGTCTGGCCGGGCGCCTGCAGGCTTGCCTGTAAGCTGCCCAGAGCTGTATTGTTCTCCGACGCTGTAGCTCTGAGGCGGCTGCACGGTGAGTCTGCAGAGTGTAAAGAAGAGGGCGGCTGATGGCACACGCTTCGCCCCTCCTGAGTCAGCGCAGGGGTGGTAGTGGTGAGCTGAGCCTAAAAATAATTGGGCTTTTCAAATTGGGGAGAAAATAATAAAAACTAATTGGCAACAACTAAATTAAAAAAAACAAAAAAAACAAACATGTAAGATTGGGACCTCCTCTGGGTCTGACGGGAACATTTAAGGCGTGGTCTGTGTCAATGTAGATATTCAAATGGCTTCTAGTCTTCTCAATTAGTTGGTCAGTTTCTTCTTTATCCAAATACAGATGCTGCCTGTTCTAAAGAGCATCTCTGTAAAGTAGGCCTAGAGAAGCTGATCTAGAACTGAGGGTATCTGTCTAGAGGTCTCTTTAGGCATTTGCTTTTGTTTGTCGGCCTCTTTATTAGTGATGCGTCCCATTTTGTGGCTTACAGTATTATTATTTATTAATTTACTTATTTATCTTATCAATTCAGTGTTTTGGTATTGTTATATAATTCAAACATGAACAGGTGTTATTTAAATAAAAATGGAGCCACATGAACTAAGAGGTCATCTGCTTTTACCATCCTGTAAACCCTTGAGCAATGTGTTTGTTTTTCAATATATAGGAATGTGAGAGACCCAGATGTTTGGTTACCAGTATTTAAAAAAAAATGGTAAGACAGCAAAATCTAGTATTTATAAGAATGTAATCAATGGTCTGTAATCAAAATGCCTTGAAATTGAAAATGCTGCATTTATTTAAACATACAGTGTGTGCTTACTATGGCTGTGCTGTGACAAGCATTAGCTGCCACTGATGTGCTTTTGCATGTGGCTTTCACATTATTGTTGCCTTATAGTCGTACACAGCTCTTACACCTGGGCTATTGGATCACATGACATTTTGATCCAGACTTCAATTTTTTGGCCAGTCGGTCTGTAATGACAGGGAGGCACCAGTGTGTTTCATTTCCAGCAGATGGCATAAGTGCTTTCTCTCCCTCCCAGCTACCTACCTTTGTGTTTATGAATGAATGAATGCAGTGGTTAACATTCAGGACGAGATGAAAGATTAAGAACGTGTTCAAGTAATATTCTGTGCTACCTAATTGTAATGCATGTTCTCTTGTAAAGTACAGTACTTGTTTCTGAAAGGATCTTTTATGCATCTGTGAAAACCACAGTAAAGTCAAATACACACTATAATATTAGAACATAAGACAAGGTTACAAACGAGAGGAAGCCATTCGGCCCATCTTGCTCGTTTGGTTGTTAGTAGCTTATTGATCCCAGAGCAGCTTCTTGAAGGATCCCAGGGTGTCGGCTTCAACAACATTACTGGGGAGTTGGTTCCAGACTCCCACAATTTTCTTTGTAAAAAAGTTCTTCCTATTTTCTGTTTTGAATGCCCCGTTATCTAATCTCCATTTGTGACCCCTGGTCCTTGTTTCTTTTTTCAGGTCAAAAGGTCCCCTCGGTCAACATTGTTGACCTTTTAGAATTTTGAATGCTTGAATCAGATCGCTGCGTAGTCTTTTTTGTCCAAGACTGAATCGATTCAATTCTTTTAGCCTGTCTGCATATGACATGCCTTTTAAACCCGGGATAATTCTGGTTGCTCCTCTTTGCACTCTTTCTAGAGTAGCAATACCCTTTTTAAAGCAAGGTGACCAGAACTGAACACAAAATTCTGGATGAGGTCTTACTAATGCATTGTAAAGTTTTAACATTATTTCCCTTGATTTAAATTCAACAGTTTTTACTATATAGCCAAGCATTTTGTTAGCCTTTTTTATAGCTTCTATTGATGTAATCTTGACTGTGCAGAAAACCTTTACTACACAAAACTGGAGAGCAGATTTGACAGTATTTAAAAATGTAACCATCTGCATTGTGACTTGGAAAAGGAGAAACGGCTGAATTAATGAGAAGATTGCCATCATTAGAAAAGCTTTATATCAGGCTAATTTGCCCTCTGTTGCAGCTGCTTCAGTCTGTATTTGCTTGCACTTGAGAAGATTTGTGATTTGGAAAATTGCTGCCGGCAATTACATGACTACTTTTCTAATGGCAGAAGTGAATTTGACTTTTAAATTTCTTGTTCTTCACTCAGCTATGGGAGGATTTAGTTTTGAGGGTGCCCACACTGCCTTACTTAAATATTTCTTAAGCATTACACCACAGCTGGGTTCTTGCACAAACTCACATACTGTTGCCCAAAATACTATCTATAGTTGAGTAGTCAGTGCCCTCTGACACCACCCCACAATATACATAATGGCAGACCAGCCACAACATCACAGATTTCTCTGGATGAATATTTATTAATAAGAAATCAGTATTTTTAAAAGTTGGAATTGGATTAAAAATGATAAACTAAAATTCCCAGGTTATTTATAAATTAGAATTTAAAGTAGAGAATTTGGGAGGAGGACAATACAAAGGAACACGACAATTAGGAGATTTTTAGTAAGTTTCTACCCATTTCAGAACAATAGCAATAACACTGCCTCCTCCAGTCTAATTTACTATCTGAATTATTGAAAAGGTCTTGTTTAGACTGCAGATGATGTCTGCCTGTGTAAATGCAGCAGGGTGCTATTGAAACACTCCTGAAGCAAGGAACAAGTCTGTGTCAGAGTCTCCTAGCTAAGGGATTTCATTCTTGATCTGTAGCTCAAGGTTTGCTCCACTAATAGAACTGCTGCTGTGAGCAATGGGGCCTGAGAACCCTGAAGCAGCGGAAGAAGCCTCATTTCTAAAGGAATAAACTGTGCTAGGCTTATTCATTGTGCAGAAAGAAAGAAAAGGGCCCAGAATGTAAACCCAACAAACCTCGGAAAACACAAAAGTGGAAAATCCAAAGAAAAGTACAGTTTCAGAAAGCTGGGACTTTGTCCAAGTAGAAAACCACCACTCACCATGTTAGCCACACAATACTACCATGTGTTCAAAATGCTGTCCCTCCACTGTCCAGCACACACTCTAGACACATTGGCTCTTTAGTGGTTGTCATAGAGGCCCTGCAAGTCATATTTTCGAGCCTGCTAATAATGTATAGTATAGAACTGTCTATGACTATTTAACCATTCTTTGATAAATTTAGAAATACTGAAAAGTTTCTCATGGTATAGAATTCACAATTTTTCTGTTGTGAAACTTGTTGGTTTTAGAGGACCCTATTGCATAAGTTCTATAAATCAAGAGAATTATTACATTGAGGTAAACCTTAAATGACAGAGAGCTAGATATCCAAATAATATGTAGGTATGATGAAAACAATTTGAAAAAGCTTATAGGACCGTCAGTACTTTAACTTGTTGTGGCTGCATGACCAAGTGAGTGTTTGCTCTCCTCAGGAACAGATTCAATGATTGCCACAGGCACTTTGCCTAAGATATATCTAATTTCTCACTGTCTAACATTGTGTCTGAAGCTAAGGTTAATATAGTAATTAATTAATTGATCATTTTTTTCCTGTTATTCCTGAGTGTTGCCAACACATCTGCATCAGACCTGTATGCACATAAAGACATTATAAAAATAAGCTACTGAGATCTTTTTAGAGTAAGTTCTTTAGGTAGAAATAATTCTATGTGTGTTCTACATTTCAGTGCATTCACCTAGAACAAAATATATCTGATAACCTCAGTATGGCCAGGATACTACATCCTTTGTTGGCATTGGCGCTTTTATAAAGGTGTGATCAACATCGCACCAATGTAAAATTCAGTGATCAGAAAAATATCATATGTATTTTTAGAATTAAATGACTTGATTGCTTTGTTTTTATAACAATCTAGTCAGGAGCCATAGTTAAGGCTATGCTCTTTGTGTTCCAATGACAAAGCAGTGCTAGTGGAATGGCATTATGGGGCAAATGGGAGCCACAGCCACTGCTGCTTTCATATTGTTCTAAGGTGCAAAGGGTCTCCTAGGTAACACTGAATTTTGCATTTTGTGTATTTTTTTAAAATTATTGAGTGATTGGGTTGTGGCTTGTCTCACTGGGTAAAATATCCACATAAAGAAATACATTAATAAATAATATAAAACTGGTGGTCTGTTTGGCACAGGTTACCAGCAGAATGATGCTCTGAGAATGGGAAATGATAATCTAAAAACAAAATTCTAATTGGACTGGATTCCAACCATGTCAGCGAAGTACGAGTGTGGAAGTGGAACGTATGTTTCATTCAGGTCAGGAGCTTTCTTTCTCTTTCTCTGTTGAAGAGCACCTAATTCCTGTTGAAACATAAAGCGTGGTTGAGGTAGCCAGGGCAAGTAAGTATGGCAAGGTCTTTTCTTTCAATGGAAATTAACATATTTATTAATTTCTGGTTGATTTATGCATAATGTTGCTCGTTATTTTTAAAATGTGTTCAGTGCTTTAAGAAGATCTGATCTTTTAAAGCGCTATGTAATTGCAATGTAGTTCTTGTTGTTTAAACTACAAGCTAATAGCTTTAAACTTGGGGCCCTTGACAAGCACTTATGCTTTTAATTGCATTCTATGGGTAAAGCAAGATACTAGAACCATTTTGTTGAAAAATGCAAAGAGGCTTCTTAAGAAAACGCTGTTCTGGGGGAAAATGCGTGAGGATACTTGTGTTCCTCTAAAAGATTGGTTCTTTCTGTCGGTCAAAGAGTCTGAGTCATAACCTAGCTACAGTATTTTCATTAGTGGCTGTTTCAAACTTAGCATTTCCACAAGTAAATCTCGATGTGCCATATTGCAGTCGTGTGACTTTTTGTTTTTGTTTCATGGTGATAGTCACCGTATGAGTTTTATCATGGATATCGTAAAATAAAACACTATTATTTAATTAAATACCAATGACAAAGCAAAGCTACTGTAAATGCATTTCCAGTGGCAGTTTTTTTCTCTGTCACTCTTCATGTTCAATCCAGTTAGAGTTAATATAAACGTCTAGAAAGATATGTATTTGTTCATGGCACTTTGTCACCTAACTAGCTTTTGAATCCTGGATCAGGTTCCAGCCAGCCAGCACTGTACCAGTCACCTGTGTCTGTCTGCAATCACTTTGAATAAAGTATGCATGTAAAGTATTGTGTCAGCATTGTCTTGAAAGCTAATGATGTGGCATGGACAGAAAAAAATAAAAAATGCCATTTTTAATCCTGGATTCCTTACAGATCGTGACCCAGTGCCTTTAATTGCACACCAGAAGGCAGGATTAGAGTGGGCCTCGGTTCTCAGTTCTTCATTGCTGAATCTGGAAGGATTATACTGCAGATGTTGCTGATAGCACAGAATAACAGAAACACTGAGCCAGTGTATAGGGTTAGTGCGGTGTGCGTTTAAAAAAAACAAAAAGAAACAGTTTTGTTTTGTAGCGTACCTTTTATTAAAGTGTGCTGTATGCTATTGCCTTTATGAAGCTCATTGTCTAAATCAGTGATCATTGGGGGTTTTCATTGTAGTATAATATGTTGGCTGTCGTATCATGATCGACGATAAGCCTGATGTACAGTATGCTGCACAGATGCGTCTGCAGACCGAGCATGAGAGGCCCAATGATAGAGCTGAAATGATAGAGCTGATAGTTTCAGCATGGGTTTATAAAGTAAGATCCATCTAAATATGAAAGAAAATGAAAGATGTACAGTACTGTGCAAAAGTTTTAGGCAGGTGTGAAAAAATGCTGTAAAGTAAGAATGCTTTCAAAAATAGACATGTTAATAGATTATATTTATCAATTAACTAAATGCAAAGTGAGTGAACAGAAGAAAAATCTAAATCAAATCCATATTTGGTGTGACCACCCTTTGCCTTCAAAACAGCATCAATTCTTCTAGGTACACTTGCACAAAGTCAGGGATTTTGTAGGCATATAGTCAGGTGTATGATTAAACAATTATACCAAACAGGTGCTAATGATCATCAATTCAATATGTAGGTTGAAACACAATCATTAACTGAAACAGAAACAGCTGTGTAGGAGGAATAAAACTGGGTGAGGAACAGCCAAACTCAGCTAACAAGGTGAGGTTGCTGAAGACAGTTTACTGTCAAAAGTCATACACCATGGCAAGACTGAGCACAGCAACAAGACACAAGGTAGTTATACTGCATCAGCAAGGTCTCTCCCAGGCAGAAATTTCAAGGCAGACAGGGGTTTCCAGATGTGCTGTCCAAGCTCTTTTGAAGAAGCACAAAGAAACGGGCAACGTTGAGGACCGTGAGACGCAGTGGTCGGGCTAAGGAAACTTACTGCAGCAGATGAAAGACACATCATGCTTACTTCCCTTCGCAATCGGAAGATGTCCAGCAGTGCCATCAGCTCAGAACTGGCAGAAAACAGTGGGACCCTGGTACACCCATCTACTGTCCGGAGAAGTCTGGTCAGAAGTGGCCTTCATGGAAGACTTGCGCCAAAAAGCCATACCTCCGACGTGGAAACAAGGCCAAGCGACTCAACTATGCACGAAAACACAGGAACTGGGGTGCAGAAAAATGGCAGCAGGTGCTCTGGACTGATGAGTCAAAATTTGAAATATTTGGCTGTAGCAGAAGGCAGTTTGCTTGCCGAAGGGCTGGAGAGCTGCACACGAATGATTGTCTGTAGGCAACAGTGAAGCATGGTGGAGGTTCCTTGTAAGTTTGGGGCTGCATTTCTGCAAATGGAGTTGGGATTTGGTCAAAATTAATGGTCTCCTCAATGCTGAGAAGTACAGGCAGATACTTATCCATCATGCAATACCATCAGGGAGGCATCTGATTGGCCCCAAATTTATTCTGCAGCATGACAACGACCCCAAACATACAGCGAAAGTCATTAAGAACTATCTTCAGCGTAAAGAAGAACAAGGAGTCCTGGAAGTGATGGTATGGCCCCACAGAGCCCTGATCTCAACATCATCGAGTCTGTCTGGGGTTACATGAAGAGAGAGAAGCAACTGAGGCTGCCTAAATCCACAGAAGAACTGTGGTTAGTTCTCCAAGATGTTTGGGCCAACCTACCTGCCGAGTTCCTTCAAAAACTGTGTGCAAGTGTACCTAGAAGAATTGATGCTTGATGCTGTTTTGAAGGCAAAGGGTGGTCACACCAAATATGGATTTGATTTAAATTTTTCTTCTGTTCACTCACTTTGCATTTAGTTAATTGATCAATATAATCTATTAACATGTCTATTTTTGAAAGCATTCTTACTTTACAGCATTTTTTCACACCTGCCTAAAACTTTTGCACAGTACTGTATATAAAATATATAACCTGAAAAAATCATTGCTGCCACAATGAGCTTCAAGGCTGCCCTGGAGGGACCACCCTCTTGGAGACTAGAAGGTACTATAGTTAGTTCAGTATCCCTGTCCATCCAATCCTGGCTTTTTAACGGGATTTCCTGCAAAGGTGTTGTACTCTTGTAATGTGGTCACCGATGCGCAAGTAAATGAGCTAACGCCACCAGAACATTACAAATGGCTTTTTATTACTTAAGACCAAAGCTTTTTATTATCCTCTGTAAGTACCGGTCCTAGTAACAGGGATATAGTGCAGGCACCCGAGGTTTATGTATATCTTGAGGATCGCTTTTCCGATTGTGAAAAAAATGGTTACAACATTCATAACCATAAGTTATCCAGAGTATCGTAATCTGGGGATATATGGAGGAACCAGTCCATCTGTTGGTCAGTATGTCACATTGCATTGTGTTTTTTTCTCATTTCAAGCTTTCTGTTCTGCTTAGATTTTCAATTTCACAGTATGTCGAGGAAAAGGTCTGGTTAGCATTACAGCATTTGAAAGTTATTTTATCAAAAGAGACAAGGGATGCAATATGTCATAGGAAGATACACAGCTCCATAAACACCCCCAGATACATTTTGTTAAGGATGCAAGGTTACATTAATCTCTCAGTTTGAAATGTTGTTTTCCACAGAAGCTTCCACAGTACTGACTGCCTGGAGTGGGAGGTATTTTCCATTGGCAGAAAAGCAGCTTTTTTTTCATTCTGTTAAGAGGGCAGTGAAGATGCATCTAATTTTCTCTTTGATATGGTTTTAATGGATGTTGTACTCCAAGGATTATTAATCTTGTCAGAGTCTGTATGTGGTTTTTTTTGTGTGGAAATGGATTCAGAGATGTTTGGCTCATCATACTGTTGCTTCAATCAGTGAAGGTCCATGGTCCCTAGATAACTCCTGTTCAATCGACTACCATATAGTATAGTGAAAAAGGAAAGTCAGTTTCTATTAGGATTGCTGCTCTCCTGAGAGGCTATGAAAGGTTGGAGAACAATAATCGACACAAATTCAAGCAGCTGTTTCTTCAGTTGTTTCAATTGGGATGACAAATGAACCATGGATGTCATTTGCTGCTTGCTGTGGAGACAATTGGTTTGTGCAGCTCTAATACAGGTGAAAGGGAATATGATATTGAATATTAGGCAGATGTTGATGATATAAGTACACAAATAAGTAACTTTCTTTATCAACACGTTTAAAACAAGCTCCACTCTGTCTCAATGTGTTTTAATGTGTTTGCTATTTAACCTGAGAACCTTATCTAGGAATAGACACTAAAACAGTGCACACTCCAGTAATAACTGGTTTATGCGTTGTAATTCCATACAATAACTGGTTTATGCACTGTACTTCCATACAATTTGTGTATGAATCCATGAAAAACTGTAGACATTTTTACTCATGCTGTGCTTTAGCCATAGTTTAGCCATAAACTTTATAGTAAAACCACCCTGCTTAACCTTTCTGGGATTGTGTCAAATAATCCAAGAGATGGAGCCCCCTTTCATCGATAATAGCAAGAGGATGTTGCTGCTGTATGAATGTACCTTATTAAAATATCTTTACAGCCCATCACCATTAATGTGATCCATTTCTTGTGTGATATCATTTCAGTTTTTTTGAACAAATAAACTGTACACCCCCACTTCATAGAACTAACAATACAACTAGCACAACTGAATTACATACAAAGAGCTCAGTGTACAGTAGTTCATAATTAATAAACTAGCCCTGCTTGGTGGAGGCACCATTGCGGACAGCCACTGTGGCCTCACAAACCCTGTAACTTTTTGCTCTTTTAGTGATGGTAACAAAACCATTCATCTTCTCAGTTGAATAACTTTATTTTTGATGAAGGCTTGTTGTTTTGTGATTGTATAGCACCTTGATTTCAATTAGTCTTATTACCAATGTATGTACAGTAGATTAGCAAAGCATAAAGACCCACCGCCAGAATTTATATATAATATTATACATTTATGCAATAAATAAAACACTCTTTACTGTACTAAAGCATGTCTCTCTACTTCATTATGCAAGGTAGCCAGGTTTATTTATACTCCTGAGAATATTTCTCTAATGGATTACAGAGGTCATTTATTTTTAAAAATTCAGGTGATTAACTTTGCAGACATGTATACAGGGCAGGGAAAGATAACCCCACACAAACCTGCCGGCCGCTCTGGTAGTTTAGAAAAGATAACTTTCTCAAAACAGCCGACCAGGAACAAAATTGAATAATCTAATATGAATATTAATGGCAAGTTTTTTTTATTTTATTTTCCAGTATACAATAAAACATTGAAACAAACTTTATTTTATTTATTTTCCATAGACCAGGATTCCAAAGTAAGAGTATTTATTTATTTATGTATTTATTTATTTATTTATTTACATTTAAACCAGCAAATCTGTCAGCATAGTTGTTGTCAGCAGAAAAGTATTGTTGTTTTGAGGATACAAAAAATGCTGACACTTTTTTTGTACTGGTAGAGTAAACCAGATGACATCATCTTGAATACTCTGTGGCAATTTGACAACAGATGTAAATTCAGCCTTAATGAGTGAAGCAATGGCAACTGCTGTCCTGAAAACTGCCCCTTCTTTTATCGTTCCTTTTGTGACAAGCATCCAAACACATTTTTACTTTATGTAACATTACTGTAACTGTAACATTACTCTAGAAAAATCAAAACAGATGTCCCTGGTGAAACTACAGTAATCTCAACAACTGTAACCATTGAGGACAAGAGAAGAGACAGAATTTGATAAGACAAACACCTTTTTAACTACTGAGGAAATGTTTGTTTACTTGACTTTTAATTGTTTTTAGTGTTTTAAAGTTATGGGTGTAATGATAACTGGTAACAATTGTAGGTCAGATACTTTGCTTAAGGGACTGAATTACAGATTATTAATTATGGTGATGTGTAGATCAGATGCAAGTACAGTATCTGTTTTGTGGAGGAGATTAATTTAGTGATCGTGTAGAGAACACAGCAACACACACTCCCCTGAAAGGTGCATCGCCTTTAAAGAACCGCAAAAGGTATTTAAAATGCAGTCGACTTCGGTTCCTCTCAGCAGAAGTGAAAGTAATAGTGTTTGTCGTTGTCTGGTGGCTGGACAGTAACGATTAGAATTTGATGTAACAAATCTTGACAGGGTCTTTGTAATCTAATAATAGCCTACTGTTGTGAGCCTACTTTCAAGAGTTATAGGATAATTTAAACAGTGGCTCTGTATATCTCTAGAAAGGCCCAAGGTTACCAGATAGGGTCTGATCTTTCAAGAGTTGTTAACACTGTCTGCCCTAAAGACTGCTATTAAATCTATAGATTTAATAGCAGTCTTTATATTTAAATAGCATTTCTTAAAAACATATGGTTTCTGACTATTAGTATTAGTATTCAACTTAAAGGTAGGGCGTCCCCATAGGTTTTAAAAACAAGCTGGTCTTTCCTTTAAAATAATATCTGCATGACAAGGATTGAGGATGACAATCATAACCTTCAAGTCCAGGGACCAGAATTCTCAAAGCCAAGCTGACCAAATCTGGGTGCTTTTTAGATTTGAGGCAGTGTTAAGGCGTTACATATATAAAACACATTCAAACCTCAACTTGTAGTTTTTAAAGCAAGTCAGAATCTCCAACAAAGACCGGTGACTTGGCACAGCCAGAACGCAAACCTGCACTACCTTGACTGTGACTAGAGTTTATTGATTTTATTATAGTTATCTGTATGAGAAGTTACACATGAACAGTTTGGAACACTCTGTCCTGGATGCTGTGGGACCAGGGATATCCTAGGCCAGACACCAAGGCCAAGGTCAAGGCAGAGGACAGAGTAAATGTCCTTCAACTGACGTCCACAAACTCTTTAGACTGTCCAAGTGGATCACAGATTTTCTTTTCCTTGTGGTGCGAAGGCTATCATCTCGAATTTATATCTGATCTTTCCCAACCCGATTTAAAGCCATTGGGATAGACTTCATCTAACGTTGGTTTGTTTTTGTTTTTGAATTCTACTGAATGTGCATAGTAATTATTACTGCTCTTATGTTTTTAGGGTGTCGGCCTGTCTGTACATGGACGCTTCAGAGTTGCTACAGAAAAGACAGTGTTTGCCATGCCGGAGACTGGAATAGGTAAATAGAAGAAATGTTTTCTGCTTTTATTAGACTGGATTTGAAACTATGACAGCTGCCAGTGAGCGGGGTCTCATCTAAATGTTAATAATGCATCAGCTGTAAAGATGTCAACACTGCCAGGAAATAAAACTTCAACAAAAAGCTGTCTGTGCACCTGTGAGAAGATGCACATATAGCAGTATTTGCTGTGGGTAGCTTAGCAGAACGGTGTGTCTATGCACTAAACACACCGAGTATCAGAAGAGCCTGTCAAATAATCTAATGAAGACATTGCAGCTCAATCTGCTTTTAATACTTTTTTATTGTCATAGACTTTTATATAAAAAAATCATGGATAGTCTGAAGGTTGGTTCATACTTCACACTGTGACATAATTTCTGGTCGGAGTTGAGGGTCTGCGACCCTTTGCTACAGGTCGGAATTACATCATTCACACTCTTGTGACGTGTGTTTTTTTTGGAAAGTCATGCAGCCTTTTCTCGTGCGTCTGTGACCTGAAAACACAGCTTTTATAGCTGCCTGCGCCTGACATATCACATTCATCTACGACAGAAGTATGAACCAACCCTTAGACAATCTGGTTCTGAGGAGAGTGGTCATTATGCTTCTATAGACATCCTGACAGAGCTTTAGAATTGTGGAATTATCAGTGTAATAGCGACTTAGTTTAAAGCAGTCTTTTGTAACCCAGAGCAACCCCCCCCCCAAACTAAAAACACATAAAAAACACAAACAAATAGCATTTATATCCACTGCATATGACCAAATTATCATTTAGAGATATCTCAAATTAATTTATAGATATCTCTAAATATTAAGATATACTGTAAATCATTTAGAGATATCTCAAAATAACTTCCTGTTTATTATTTCAAGCTATCTCTAAATCATTTAGAGATATCTCAAAATAAACAGGAAGTCATTTGAAGATATCTCTAAATGACTTCCTGTGAAAATGCTCTATGTTTTAAATGGATTTCCTGTCTATTTAGAGATATCTCTAAATGATTTAGAGATATCTCTAAATGAACAGGAAGTTATTTTGAGATCTTCAAATGATTTCGAGAAAGCTTTAAAACCCTCATTTTAAGATATCTCTAAATGACAATTTGGTGTACCATGCTAGCAAAATCTACATGGTTTCCATATTATTTAAAGATATCTGTGAATCAATTTGAGATATCTATTTCATTTTTAGATTCTCTAATTGATTTACAGACATCTCTAATTGATTTACAGATATCTTAAAATTAATTTGAGATCTTAAAAACTGCACAATTAAAGATATATGGAATTCAATTTGAGATATCTCGAAATGTTTTACTGATATCTCTAAATATTTCAAGATATCTTAAAATGCAATTTGAGATATCTCTAAATGATAATTTGGCTTGCCATACACTGCATGGGTCCTTGCCTGGATAAGTAATCAGTATTCTCGTTAAAAAGAAAAGAAAAAGCACTTGCTTAAGTGTGTTTCTTTTTCCAACTTTAGATAACATCTAAATATCCATTTAAAAAAAAGATCATCTTAAAATGACATTCAAGCTCTCTCAACTTTTTTGAAATTGACATGCTCCAGTCTCAGGCTTACTGCAGTTACGTTACAAAGCCTAATCTGGTCTTCCGTGCCATCAATAATATTAGCAAACAATGAATACAGCAGATTACTGCAAAGCACTTCTGTGTCTTGTTTGCACCACGGTTAAGCAGATGCTGAAAACATACTTAATATGGCTGGAAGCATGAGCACTTTGAAAATTGAGAGGCTTGAGTGTATAGTCCTTGATGACATGTATTATTTGAAGTGCTGTTAGTTGGTTATTTATAATGAATATTCCACTTAAATGAGCCTGAATTGTTTCTGTCTGCGTCAGATCATGGTTATATACTGTACATCTATGTGTATAATTTTTTTTTTTATAAAGTTAATTGACTATCGTGGCGCATATATCTACCTACTGCAGGGGCATTTTCAGTGTGTGCCCCTTTGTAACATTTTTGTCAGTTTGTGCAGTAATTTCCAACAAGTCAACCTGAACAAATGTATGTGCCAAAGCAGTTTTTTTTATGTGGAAACATTGGTTTGAGGTTTGTTGTAGTTACTCATGTTAACATGTATTAAAGCTCAGCCAAAATGTCAAAAAACTATGTGAATCTAATGAAAAACATCATTACCTTACAGGACATCAGAGGTTCCAAGTCTTGCTTTTGTTTGGAAAGAATGTTCTCCATGGCAGCTAATACATCAAAAAAAATGATATTTTAATTGTACAGGCATACTCTGCATAGCACAGCAAAACGTGTTTGGGTTACTATCTAAGGTTTCTATTATCATTTTATGGGACATAATTTATCTCATAGTCTAGCTCCACCTGCGTTAAATCTGAGATATATTTATTAATTTTTAAATAATACTAAAAAACACACCAAAAAAAAGAAAATATTATAATAGCAATTAAAACAGGGTATCCCAAAAAAAGTTCTGTTGAGAGATAAATAGAGAGACTGGTTTCTATTTAAACAGCCTACTGTTAATTAGCTGCCATATCTACTCATTGTACTGGAGATTTAGGCCTGCATACATTGAAGCAAGTGGTGTGAGAATAGCTTAATTACCAGGAAAGCTGTTACAATTAGGCTTGATACTGTAATTAAGAAAATGAATGAGGGCTCCTTATTTAAAGTGTATTAGATCATTACAGAATCTCAATTACCCCTGTGATCTTGCGCTCTTTAGTTTTATATATCTGTTAATTTGGAGGCTAACAATTGTCAGTACACGTAATTGTAGTTGATTCAGACAATTTTCGGTTTGAAGAAAATGATTAGAAAATGGTTGGTTAATTTATTCAGACACTATTACACTACAATATTAGACACTAATACGGCTGTTTCATAAATATATCTGAAAATCATGTAGTAGTCTGAACTAATTTCTAAGCAATAATCATTTCTAGTGGTTAGTGTAGCACTCCATACAGTTGGGGATTCATTAGCATTGTATGACGGAAATGGCGATTTCTGTTTTAACGGGATTGAAAGGATGGTCTGAAGTGCAGTACTTAATCCCTTGGTCCTTTAGTGAACATGAACAGTGAGGGACAATGGCACTGGCTGCAATCAAACAGGCTTCATAAGAACCTCCCACTGCAGCCCTGCAAGAGAGACCTGACAACACCCTGCCACTCAGACCAATTGTGCCGAATTGTGGGATGCGTTGGGATATAAGCTACTGTCCACTGAAAGTGTTCATTTAAGACCGACAAGGGTGAAAGGCTGCACAGTTACCCCTGATTACAAAATGATTGCTCTGAATGCTAGTACTGAGCAGACAAAAGATTTGTAAACACAGCATAGTGCAAACAGCACTCCCCATCTTTGTTGACAGTGTCCTAACTAAGTGGAATCAAAGAATCCCCATAAATAACTGCCTTTAAAGTGGCATTACTAAATAACTGCCTTTTTTCTCTGTCGATCATTTCTAACAATTCCCTGTACAAGTCACAGAGAAACACTTCCATTACAGATCTTCCTGTGACAAGATAACCTCTCCATAGCCTCGACAAGTGATTCATGTTTTTAGCCTTCTGAAATACTTTACAGACTCACCCCCACCCCTCACCCTGTCCACAGTCCACACCAGATTAAAGAGTATTGGTCCTTTTTTAATGGTTCCCTGGCAGCTTTTCACCCTAATAAAAAAAGTGGCACAACCTTCATGAAACTTCACAGCAGCAACAGCCCCTGGTGGTTCACCGCCATTCCATGAAACTCAGCAATACCCGGTGCTGCTAAATGTTGACTTCCCGGATTTTAGAGTAGCAGGCAGTTTAGGGTGTTATCATCTAGTGATGCTATTAGAAGTTGCCTTCTCAGAAAGGACAGCTGTGGTTGGTTTTCTGCTCAAAGTCGTTTGTTTCTCCAGGCGATACTAAATTCCTCAGAATGGCAAGTTCCCAGCTGTTTTGCAGACAAAAATACATCATGTCCCCAAGCCAGGTGTCTGCATTTTCTTTTTTGTCATTTTGTTTGAACCAGTCTTAAATAACAACAGAACTTTCAGTGTTTTTTCAACAGTGTTTAATTTGGTCTTCAAGTGTTGAGACACACGCCATTTAAGTATTACATGATTCAGGGAAATTCTCCAACACTGATTTCTAATCACCACACCTGCTATTGCGGGACTGAAGAAACTACAAACCTCTCTGCTGAAGCAGTCACTTAGCAATGACTGAAAGCCTTGCTCAGGCATCAATTTCTATCATTTGCCAAGCTTAGATAGTATAAACATTTGTCCTGTGGGAGTTTATGACAGAACCCAAATCATTGATTGGTTTAGAGGTAAGAGATAGCTACATATTAAATACAGTGTGTTGTTGAACATTATGCTGTCTCATTACCATGCACTTGTAGCTTATACATATTTACAAATCTGCCATTGCCAGTATAACTGCTAATATTTCGTCAATTATTTCAGTTGGCAACTTCAGATTTTATGGAAACTTCTGGAAAATCTAGTGGCCCCATGACTTGTGACCTGTGACCTAAGATGACTGCTATATTGGGTTCATGTGACTTTTTGGTTTCCAGATGTTAAAGAAGTGTGTGTCAGCACAGCCTGGATAAAGGATAGATCCTTGATGGGATGGCACTGCTGAGTAGCAAGAGAATGCAGGAGTAGAGGATGCAGCGGTCTGATAGCTGAGAGGCGAGACAAGATTAATTTAAGACAAATTCTGACTGACATGAGCGCAGACTGTGGGGCAAAATGAGTTGTACTGTATATTCTTTCAGCTGCCAAAGCATAATACTGTGGTTTAATTTCATTTTTTATTCATTGCACAGGGTTGTATTTCTATAACAGAAGATTAACTTAGATGATGTAAAATACATGTGGTAAACTAGTAATTTTGGCTGGAATCAGTACCATAAGCTGTCATCTTTTGTGTTTGATAGAAAAGGGCACTAGGTATAAATAAATAATACCTGGGATGAATAATAAATCATTTGTAGGGGTTTTGGGGGTTTTCAGTTGGTCTCATCATTAAAATATGATACTTTATTGAAAAAAGATAATATCTCATTTTCTGAATGGTAATAGGATGTAGGAGGGAGCTAATCTCTGAGCAAGGGCAGCAATGGAGCTTTATTGTTGACAAAACAAAACCATGTAGCTGAAGCTTCCTTAAAATGAAAGCTGGTAGTGATGCATGAAACACAATTGCTTTAGCAATAGCACAGGAGAAAACAGGATACAGCTTGAAGAGCTATTTGCATGAGACACCAATACAGAACTCAAGATTGCATTTGTATTGGTCAAGAATGGCAGCCTCACAGGTAATGAGCAGATTTAAATCCCTACTGAAAAAAAAGACATGTATTTGCCTTGCTCGTTTCAAGATTAAAAGGATTGTATTGTGTTTTTAAAGGAACACGCATCAGAAACCGTCCATGCACATGCATACAGTGGCACTGAAATTATTCAGTCAGTTGTCCCCTAAGATTCATTGTTGGATTTATTACCAAACTTTTTAATTCCTGTATTTTGTTTTTATTCAAAATAATATTAAGAGAGATACATTACATTTTGGAGAACCCCAAAAAACGTTTTGACAAAACAATTGCTCTAGTTCAAATGAACATCACAATAACTCCATTAATATTTTTGGTACGTGTATTTATTTTTTAGGGTTGTCAAAAATCATTACCCGCTACCTATCGAAATTGCGAGTGGTTCAAAGTTAACCCTGCTCCCCATCTACAAACTGCTACTCTCGCATCACATATCTTTCTCATGTTGTTACCCGAAGCTTTATTTCTCGACAGGCCTGTTTCCTGATGTCGGTGGAGGCTACTTCCTTCCAAGACTCCAAGGAAAGCTCGGCCTCTTCTTAGCGCTCACCGGCTTTCGGATCAAAGGAAGGGATGTTCATCAAGCAGGAGTCGCCAGCCACTTTGTGGACTCCGAAAAGGTATCAATATCTAGCTGAATTGAGGGGATAGTTGGATAAAGGAAAGCCAGACAGCTGGAAGCATCTTTGGTTAGCTATGCGCCTTCCTACTAGACCTCTCCGGGCCATAGACTGGTTTTTGTATGGAAATTACAACACTAACACAAGGTCAGTTACCCTGGAATAACTGGGTCAGCTGAGCTGGAGCGAACTGATTGGAGCTGGCATTTGGAGGAAATGGTTATTTGCTTGTGTGACAGAGAGGCTAGATTGTTGTTTAAAGAATGTTCTTGTGGTTTTTCTGGTTATGAACAGACTGGAAAATGGCTCTGAGTTTCAAAATGACTTGCCCATTTTTTAAAATTTTTTATTATTTTTTTTTAACCTGTAGTCTATACTGTTAGAGCTCTATAAAATCTGACCTAATCTATGTTAGATAATTTGCTTTACTCAAAAGAAAAATCTTTCCCTTTTTTCCCCCTATAGCTGCACTATTTCACTACAAGCAGCAGCAAGTCTATTGCATGTGAACTCACACTACCTTTTTAAAGCCTGGAGTTAAAATTTAATTAGAACTGGAAAAAAGGTTGTACTAGTCAACGCTAAGAAACAATTATTAAACATCAGTAAATATCACTGCCAGGTTTCATTTTGTGCTGGTTGCTTCAGCTACAGTGTTTTGCTGTGATTTAATTCCTACGCACATGCGATATAGCAGTTAAGCTAGATTTGTAATTCTGTAATTAAACATTAATGGAAATGAAGCCAGGCATACACAACACATTTCTTTCACAATAATACAACAAACAGGGTTGTCCTCTTAGGGATTTAATTTATATCCATAATAAAAAGAAAAAAGTCTTAACCATTACAGGCCTCCGTCCAGGAAATATATTCTTTGGACACCAAAATGCACAAATAATCATTCAGTTTCTTTTTAAAAAACAAAGCAAACAGCAAAACAGGATGCCAATATATAAAACAAAAAAGCACACCTTGTATATAACATGCAGGAATTCTCCTTAAAATCTTTAAAACTGTGCATGTTATACTCCCTAAGATTACGGTACTCCCTAAATCCAGCTGTAGCCTGATACTTTACCAAATTCTACTTAGAGTAAGTAGCGGGGTTCCGTAAAAATATAGCATTATATGTCCCCACGTGTTGCTACACTTTTTAAATAACGTTCCTGTAATTTCTCTTTTCATTGTTAGCATTCTGAGAACTTTTTACACTTATAACTTTAAATTCTGTTTCAAAGCTCTTTTCTAAATGTCTGCTCTAGTGCACTGGGGTTTGAGATCTGTCCTATAAATCACTGCAAGAGCGATTAAAAAAAAAAAAAAAAAAAAAAAAAGTGCTCTGGCTTTTCTGTTCCGTACCACATGGCTCATTCTTGCTGTGTTACCTGTTTGACAATGTGAGCAATAATCCTTACACTATCAGTGTACTAGAGTGGCCATTTTGAAAAGAGTTTTGCAACAGACTTTAAAGTTATAAGTGTAACAAATTGTCAGGATATTAACAATGAAAAGAAAAAATACAGGTACATTATTTAAACAGTTATAGCAACATGTGGGGATGTGTAACACTATATTTTTCGGAACCCTGTTACTTACTCTTTAACATGTCAATTTAATGCCAAATGTGTATTTTTGTTTTTAAATGAATCCCTGATCTAAAACTTTAAAAGAAAATAAACATTTCCTGACAGATCTAATAACACAGAGAGCTTGACTGTGATGCTATGTTGCTGGACACATCCCTTTAAGGCTGACGTGAATGACACTAGTGTGAACCCTTGCAGTGTAAACTGTTTGACAGTGTTTACATTGCAGAGGTTGACATTAAAGTGAATGTCTTTTAACTATTTTATAACCAGAGGAAATCTCATTAGCTGCACTGAAGGAACAGCCTGCATTTCTCATATTGGTGCTTTCTTTTCTCCTCACAGCTGCCTTCCCTGGAGAAAGATTTGGTGCAACTGAAGACTCCATCCGACACAGATGTGGCAGGTGTATTAAATTCGTATCAAGCACAGGTAAAGAAGATGTGTTACAAATCTTTCTTTCATGTCAGGATGAATATGTCTGAAAGTCAATCTTGTAATTTATTCATAAAAGCAGACTTAAAAAAAAAAAAAAACATGATTTAAATAACTCACGAGTTAAGCTTTGCGGCAAGGGCCCATAAATACAAATACATATATAAAAAAGGAATGACTGTATTTACTAGGTAGTTAATTAAAGAGTAAGTCTCGCCAGGCCTTTTTAAGATTCTTTCTAAATGTACAACATATCAGTTTGTCTGAAAGGCATGCTTGCCTTTACTCATTATAGCTATCCACAAGTTCTGAATGCTGTGCATGTTGTACGCGAAAACCATGGAAGCTCCATAGAATGATTTCGATTTTGTTCCTAAAACCTTTGTGGATGCTTGACTTGTGACCAAACCCACTTGTTTAATCTAATCTATTTCCCTTCTCATTAATTCAGCCTGTCAAGCCCTGAATCGTATCCACAGACCAGATATAGGGCAGCAGTGTGGAGTAGTGGTTAGGGCTTTGGACTCTTGACCGGAGGGTTGTGGGTTCAATCCCAGGTGGAGGACACTGCTGCTGTACCCTTGAGCAAGGTACTTTACCTAGATTGGAATTTGTGAGGCTCCCATACTGCCTTGCCATGTGCTTCCACCCTCTGCAGGGAGGGTCATGGTTTCCAAGGTTTCTGTGGTCTTTAAAGGTGTAAAAAGCTAGATCCAGTAAGACATGAACCTTAAGAACTGTTTCATCATTGACTTCCAAAGAATTATTTCTGACTTTGACTCAGAAATAACATTTATCAGTGTAAACAAAAATATAATAGTGCTACAGTGCATGTAATAACCCGGTAATAATTCTGGTTTGATGATGTTTATGTGGGGGTAAAGTAATGCATTTTAAATGAGCGTTGTGCTTTGAATATCTTTCTGATAAGAAGCACAGCAGTGTTCATTGGTTTATGTACGACTGCTCGGTGCTGCATAAACGATGTTGTCTTTACTTAGGAGGACTGAGCCAATTCCTGACACAAAATGTATTTTTAAAAGTCTATTAAAAATTCTGGCAATGGCACAACATCTATGGTTGTGAACTGAAGTTTACTAACATGGAGCCACTTTGTTATTTTTGGGGATTTTGGATCTCTGACAGAGCACTGTGTTGATTTTCGGTATAAAGGAGGAACATTTTTAAGAAACAAATAAATGCAAAATTAAGGCTGCCAGAGTTTAACAATAAAACAATGTAAAACAATATTCTATAAACAGTTCTGGTCTAATGTATAATGTTTTATCTTGCTGTGTTTTTCCTATTATTATGCATTTACCATAGTGTGCTATGCTTTGCCATGTTTTAATATGCTTTACCATACCTCCCTGGGCTGTACAGTACTTACCTATGCTACACCATGCTTTTACTTGCTTTATTACACTTTGATAGGCCTTTACAATGGTCAGCTTTTATAAGTGATGTTTACATGACTTAAAGGCTTTATTATGGTGCTGAAAACGCACTTCACACTAATAGAAAATCAGGGACCCTAACTCTTACTAACCCCCAAGAGGTAGTGCCCAGCACTTAGGCATTAGATAAAGTCTACCTTCTTCTGTATAAACCTCTGGCTCCTTGACACTCCAGGTAAATGTACGCATGGCAGTTTTAGATTTGATAGACCTGTTATAGATCTGATAGATTTTTAGATTGGTTATAGTCATCTGTGTGTAAGTTAATTATGTTCTCTGCTTTGCAACATCTGGACTATTTGCATTTTGTGAAGACAATTATGCACATGTATGCTAGTCTGGAAGAAAGTATTACCTCTTGGGGAGGTTTTCATGCAACATGAGGATGGGAAACGTTGATAAAGCAACTTGCTCTGCATCCTGTCTCATTTTTCTAGACCTTCCTTTTGTTGCTAAAATGATCAAATGCTAACAATAAGGCCCATGCTGAATCTGTTTAGAAGAGGGTATTGTAAACCGTTTCCCTTCCATAAACACAAGCAAAATCTAGTTATATACATTGTGAAATAAAGCGTGTGTGTGTGTTTGTTACGCTTCATGTCTTCTCTTCTCTTAACAGAGCAAGCTTGATGATGGAAAGCCGTTCATCCTAGCAGAGCACATGGATCAGATCAATAGGTATGCTCCTACTTTAAACACGTTACTCCCTGGAGTCAAAGCATCCATCTGCACCACTCAAATTAATGACCCCTCTGAAATGCTAACTGTTTCTAGTGGCAGCATCACCAGAATGATGATTCTGGGGAATATACAGCACTGGTTCTTCCCCAGTTTATGAATTTTACCTGTGTGCATTAACAAGCACATACATTACCATAGCAAAAGCTTAACAAAATATTTTGTGATATAGAACAGAAGAAGGTGGAGCCAGCCGAGTTGAAAGGTCAAAACAATATCACATGATTTCTTAAGAACCAGGAATCATAATATTAGAACAGAAACATTATGTATAGGTAACAAGCTGAGGAATGGATCAAACTGCTATGCAAATGGGAGTCTTATTTCCACCCTGCTGCTTACCCATTAGAAACAAATGCTGGTGATGTTTTTCCAAATTATTTCTCAGAACTGAATCATTTACAAAAGCACATGTTGCTGGATTAGTATTGATTAGGAAGACATCTAATGTAATCAGGGCACAACAGTCCCAACCAGAGCCACTATCTAATTGAGAAAAGTGGTGCACAGCTGTAGAATAATCCTTGCCAGCAGCTTCTTTGAATTATTACATTACAGCATCTAGTGGTTACATGTATTAATCTTTGTCCTTTTGCTCAAAACAAATGTCTTACAAAACCTTTTAGCTTCCATGCTACTGGGATCATTTGTCTTTACCCACAAAGGGTCCTGTCTTGCATTTATATCAAGTCTTACACAAATGCAGTTCATATTCTGTGCTAGAGAGCCAGACTTCTTTCCAAAGCTCTTGCAGTATTTGCTACTAATATTGATTATGTATTCTGATCACACACAACAATTTAGGAAATCTTAAGAGTTCAATTTGGAGTCTGTCCATTCTTTAAACACTACAGACCTGTGTATAGGACAACAATTCTACTAAAAATGATGAACCTGTCTCGTACAGTAGTATAGCAGTCCGAATATATCAATCTATGCCCATTTATATTTTCAGTATATACAGTATATAAAAAAAAAAACTTGAGAAGCTGTTTCATTTTGTTTAGTCATTCTAGGGTAGTCTTTGCTGAAAGAATAGGAATGTACAGAAATATTCTCTCCCAAATGGCCCTGAGAGATGACAAAGCAATACTCTCCAGGTCAGGGTATCAACTGTTTTTGTACACTAAAGATAGTTAGGTCTGAGGTCCTGGCCATGACTCTTATTTTCTGGGTCTCGTATGAATGGGAGATCCCAACTCCAAGAATGAAAACAGCTGGACGATGTGATCTGATTGCAGCCAGTCCACACGCAGGGGCTTGGCAAGGTTGAGCTTGGTGTCAGAAGTAGTGTTGGTGGCAAATCACAAAAAATATCCCAGCATGGTGTTAGGCATTGTGCTGTAGGAGGGCTTATGGATGAAATAAGTGTCATTAGATAAATCAATGAGGCCTGAATGTCTAAAGCTAAGGCACTTGTCCATTTATCTTTCTTTGTTTTTTTTTTAAATTGCAGACTGTTTGAAGCTAGCAGTGTCGAGGATATTATGCAGAAATTGAACGAGCATGGCTCACCATTTGCACTGAAGCAGTTAGAGGTAGGACCATTTATATCATAAGGATCATTTTAGCCTCTAGTGTTAAGGATTGTTGTAGACATTGAAGAACTCTCTAATTATTGTGCAACAGTGAACATGCCTAAAAATAGCTAGACAATACATATTGGGGGAACAAATTATGAATGTTAAATTAAGGTAATAATAAAGGTAATTAGTCCAACACAAGTACTTGGCAAAACCAGAGGATTTTGTCAGACAGTTTTCTTTGATAATCGATATACAGTATAGGCTATAATCAACAGACAAACCCATGTCTCTTATATGACACCTGTTTCAGCAATAGAAGAGCTCCCATGAAGCGCCTGTAGGTAGAGAACAATCTGCAGCTCCCTTTGATAAATTTGCAGTCCACTAGTGTCAATTGAAAGTCTTTGAATATGAAAGCTGTAGAATTAATGTGCTCTTGTCTCTTAAGGCCAAAAAATGTCCTTTTTTTAAAAAACGATTCTATTGCAAAATATGTGACTGCAATCCAAGCTACATTTTTTGTTACCTATTTTTAGCACTGTCAGACTGACACTGCACATAAATCCAACCGGGAATTTGCAGAGTCTTGGTGTGTCTGAGATTTAAATATTCAGACAGATAAACCAGGTAGTTTGCAAAGACTGACTGAGATGGTGAACGTTTTTTTCAGGAGCAATGCTGATTCCTAAACATTCCCAAAGTTGGATATAAAACAACACTCTGATTGCTTGTTGTTTTTAGATAGTTCATGTTGAATTCTTTGTTGTTAAGGAACAACACATTTGTTAGCCTCGCCTGGAAAAGTTCACAGCAGATTATTACAGTACAATTTAAAATATGCAGATGCTCCAAGGGTCAGATATGCTAAAAGGCTGATCATAAAATGCTAATTTCTTCCATAAATCCTAACACCTGTAGTATTACCTCTTCACCTCTGACAGTAGGGCTCAACATTAGTGGCTGCTTTTTCAATTGACTTTATTCTCTCATTTAATTGTATTGAAGAGAAAAGCAGGTAGACTGATTGGTTCAGATGAACTGGGCTTGTCTTGATCCTTAATGTTCTTCTGTTTTCACAGACTCTCAAAAAGATGTCTCCTACATCTCTGAAGATTACTTTCAGGCAACTGCAAGATGGAGCCTCCATGAGCCTGCAAGAGGTCCTAGTTATGGAGTATAGGCTTAGCCAAGCATGCATGGTAGGTTTTGGAAAACCTACAGACTGTAACTCTGCCTAAAACTGCAGACCGGTAAAACTGATCTGATAAACTAGTATTTAAACAGTTACAACTATTTCAAACTATGTAATTAGTTATTCTGTAAAGTTACAGAATGGGCTGAGAGACAAAATGATTGATCTGCCTGTGTAAAGATTTTCTGCTATCTAGCATTGTGAAAGTATAGCAATTTTACCATGGTTAACTTGAATAATGCTGTTGACAGGGCAACACTAATTAAACATGGTAGATCTCCAAGTTGTTCAAATGATTGTTCAATTTTGTTCAACTAGCACATATTCAACAGTTTTGAGATTGCTACTTTGAAAAACGAAAGGCATTTGTGCGTCTACTATCAAGCCCTCTGTCAAAGTCCTTCAGATCTGCCATGCGGAATATAGTGGACTTCAGAGAACCTGTTTGCATGGGCAGACCATTCACACAAAAGGAACATGTAACACATATATATATATTTTTTAATCCAACCCTGTATAATACATATATGTACGTATTAGTGATGGGACAAATCTCTGAAGCTGCCAAATAGTGATTTCTACTTACTCACTGTAACTTAAACTACTGTAAAGCATCCTTTTTTTTATTAGGTAATTCAGTGGAGTAAAGTAAGCCTTCACAACCTGTTCTTACTTGGAAGATATTTTTTTACTTTAATACAGCTGCTGTATATAATGGCGTTGATTACATTTAGGGAATGAACGAATATTCCAATACTTGACTGAATTCTGAACAGATATGTAAACATGACACTACCATGTTGGTCCCAGCACTAGCACATACACAGTAGACATGTTTATGTACAGCAGAATAAGTACCATTACCTTTGATCTCCGTATTTTCTTTGTCTTGTCTTACAGAGGGGTCATGATTTCTATGAAGGAGTGAGGGCAGGTAAGACATATTGTTAGTCCAACTGGTCTAATATTTGAAATAAAGTGAAAAGTTTGATACCGACAGATACGGTTCAAATGTAATACATTAAATGCAGAGACTCATAGTACTTGTAGATCATTTGGATGTACAGTACTGTGCAAAAGTTTTAGGCAGGTGTGAAAAAATGCTGTAAAGTAAGAATGCTTTCAAAAATAGACATGTTAATAGATTATATTTATCAATTAACTAAATGCAAAGTGAGTGATCAGAAGAAAAATCTAAATCAAATCCATATTTGGTGTGACCACCCTTTGCCTTCAAAACAGCATCAAGCATCAATTCTTCTAGGTACACTTGCACACAGTTTTTGAAGGAACTCGGCAGGTAGGTTGGCCCAAACATCTTGGAGAACTAATCACAGTTCTTCTGTGGATTTAGGCAGCGTCAGTTGCTTCTCTCTCTTCATGTAATCCCAGACAGACTCGATAATGTTGAGATCAGGGCTCTGTGGGGGCCATACCATCACTTCCAGGACTCCTTGTTCTTCTTTACGCTGAAGATAGTTCTTAATGACTTTCACTGTATGTTTGGGGTCATTGTCATGCTGCAGAATAAATTTAGCCAATCAGATGCCTCCCTGATGGTATTGCATGATGGATAAGTATCTGCCTGTACTTCTCAGCATTGAGGAGACCATTAATTCTGACCAAATCCCCAACTCCATTTGCAGAAATGCAGCCCCAAACTTGCAAGGAACCTCCACCATGCTTCACTGTTGCCTGCAGACACTCATTCGTACGCTCTCCAGCCCTTCGGCGAACAAACTGCCTTCTGCTACAGCCAAATATTTCAAATTTGACTCATCAGTCCAGAGCACCTGCTGCCATTTTTCTGCACCCCAGTTCCTGTGTTTTCGTGCATAGTTGAGTCGCTTGGCCTTGTTTCCACGCTGGAGGTATGGCTTTTGGCCGCAAGTCTTCCATGAAGGCCACTTCTGACCAGACTTCTCCGGACAGTAGATGGGTGTACCAGGGTCCCACTGTTTTCTGCCAGTTCTGAGCTGATGGCACTGCTGGACATCTTCCGATTGGCGGGAAGTAAGCATGATGTGTCTTTCATCTGCTGCAGTAAGTTTCCTTGGCCGACCACTGCGCCCACGGTCCTCAACGCTGCCCGCTCTTTGTGCTTCTTCAAAAGAGCTTGGACAGCACATCTGGAAACCCCTGTCTGCCTTGAAATTTCTGCCTGGGAGAGACCTTGCTGATGCAGTATAACTACCTTGTGTCTTGTTGCTGTGCTCAGTCTTGCCTCACCTTGTTAGCTGACTTTGGCTGTTCCTCACCCAGTTTTATTCCTCCTACACAGCTGTTTCTGTTTCAGTTAATGATTGTGTTTCAACCTACATATTGAATTGATGATCATTAGCACCTGTTTGGTATAATTGTTTAATCATACACCTGACTATATGCCTACAAAATCCCTGACTTTGTGCAAGTGTACCTAGAAGAATTGACGCTGTTTTGAAGGCAAAGGGTTGTCACACCAAATATGGATTTGATTTAGATTTTTCTTCTGTTCACTCACTTTGCATTTAGTTAATTGATAAATATAATCTATTAACATGTCTATTTTTGAAAGCATTCTTACTTTACAGCATTTTTTCACACCTGCCTAAAACTTTTGCACAGTACTGTATTACATTCCATCCTCCCTGTAATATTAAAAATAGGTACATACTGTGTAGATAGATAGATAGATAGATAGATAGATAGATAGATAGATAGATAGATAGATAGATAATAGCAGACACACAGGTCTAGCGTTATTACAGAAGGTATCAGAGGTTCTTGGGAAATCCATGATTGGGGTGCAGCAATGGCAAGAGAGCTCTTGCCTCATTATTATAATCCTGTTCTTCTTCACTTTGTGACATGTTGGGCTGAGCTGGGGGGCTGACTCGGCACACTAAAGCATGCATTGGCTTATCTGCACTTGTCATTTAATATGTTATGTTTTTGGCCTAACAGAAAAAAATGTTGTATCAAAGTGAATGGCAGTTTTTAAGTTTGTGTTCCCATCAATTAGGTAAAACTGTACAAGTGTCATTTCCGTAATTACAACTACAAATAAAACTTATTTCTTATTGATTAACATTACAATCTTTATATCTGTAAACCCTAGCTGTCTGCAACAATAAGTATAGCACAGCGCCAACACCTATAAATCTCTAATACAGAGTGATTACAAAGTCAGTTAGCCACTTTGTAATGTTGTTAAGATTGCTAAAACTGTCTTCTTACAGTGCTCATTGACCGAGACCAGAGCCCGAAGTGGAAGCCGGCAGTGCTGGAGGAGGTGACAGGGGATTTGGTGGATGGCTGTTTCAAGTCCCTTGGAAGCAATGACCTGAAGCTGTGATTCTTTCATCCAGATGGGAGTACACACTGGGAGCTCTGCATTAAGCATCCACATTTCTGTTGATTAGCTCCCCCTGTACCCCTCTCCCATGAACAGAAGCATTAACAGATGTTTGCCATCACCAAGCATTTATGAGCCATCTGAAATTGTCATTGCGGATGTAGGGCTATATTTTCAAAGCACTTTCTCCGGCCTTTAGAACATCTTTTTTTAAAGAGGTAGAACACGTAGAATCAGACCACTTAAGTTCTATATTTCAAGTCTTTAATGTGTTTTGTTTTTCATTTTGTAACAGTAACATGTTTCTTTTTCTCCTTTAAAAAAAAGAGTTAATGAAATAATGTAGAAAACACTTTGAAAATATGTCCAGTACAGTGGAAGACCGCAGCTGTGCATCAGTGTAGTTTCCGGTGACGCCAATTGAAGCAGTTAAGGAACAAATAAATTACTTCACAGCTTTATTATGGTTGTTAGCAGGGTCTGTGTACGTTCCCTAAATGTACAGTATGAACAAATACAGCTGTTGGGTGTAATAAACCACATTCATGTCAAGAAGTTTTTTTCAGTTGTTTTATTGCACATTCCCCCATGTCTTTCATGCACGCTGGTGCAAAATTTATTTTGAATCTATTTTGGGAACTACAGTAACTTTAAACCTAGTAATTAGTAGCCAACATACACCCTCGGGAATATGCTGGAAAACCAGTGCTGCCAATCCAGACACTAGAAAAAACTACCAAAATTAATCATAAAGTGAATAAAATCAGTTTTGATTCCATTATTATGGTAAACTTTAAGCACAGTCTGATTCCTAATGACATTCTTTCTCACAGAAGCAAAGAACGATAATGACACAGTTCACTCTTACTCGAGTACTGCCATTGAGTCCCCTTGACCCACATTGTGTCAATAGCTGCAAAGATAACGAATTGAATTGTCAGTTAGACTTCAGTTTGGTCATACAGTAACTAATGTTTAAAAAAAAAAAGTTTGATATCTACAGTGTTTTCTTTTGCAGCTTTATTATGATTCTGTAGTTTACTGCATATAGTTACTACCTTGGGAAGTAGGTTTGAAAATGCTCTGAATTTGAGTCATATATTTATTTATTTATTTAATTTATTTATCCCCAAAGAGGTCACCTTTAGTCCTGTTGACAAGTATACCATAGATACAGGGTGTAACAGTTCACTTAATTCCCTCTTAAATAAAGACATTTAATTGATCTAAAATGGACATGACTGCTTTTTGTTAAGATGCTCTATTTGTTTAAGAAAGATTACTTTACATCGTGGTGACTTTACAGATGTATTGACCTATAGTTTTAATGATTTCGTAACCTTTTGGATACGCGTTGTAGAAAAAGGTCATTTAAATGTCACCTGGCTTGATTCAAATGTCACAGTTTCCTCAGCTATGATTTCATAGTCTGCCCAGCTCAGACCAGCCCCTAGAAAAAATAAATAAATAAACACTCCCCATGTAAAATAATGCCTCTCCACTGGCCAGCCATTTAGATTTAAAAATGGGATCCTTCATAGCGTTTAACAAGGCATTCATGTTAATCATTTATGTTCCATTAATATAATAAAAAGGTTGTGGTCTGCTGGTACATGTTTATTCCTGAAACGTAACCTGTGTTTACAATCTATTAAACTTTTCTACTAAAAGTAAAAATGTGGCAGACAGTGCTCTCAGAGTAGGAGGGTTTAATATTGTTTAAAGAAGTGTAGGCGTTGCACATTGTTCTGTTTATTAATCTTAACCTTTGAGGCAGATGGTGCTGCCCACAGAAAGCAAGTGATCTGCACTTGCCAAGAACAACTGCAATTACTGTAAATCCAAGTACATGTTGTGTACTCTTGCTTATCGGATAGTTTTATGGTATTATTGAGTTCACAGTTTGACTCCTGGGTGTGTGCAGTGTAGTCAAATGAATACCTGACTTGCTGTATAAATATGTGACCCAATAGGTAATGTCCTGACAACTTCCACTGATATGTTTGGACTTTGATTTGTAGCATAAACGTAACTGTAACTGAGTTTTATTTTTTTTATTTTTTTTTTTTTTAAATCAGTAAACCAGTCCTAATTAGCCAAGAAGGTACACACTGAAATTACAACTAAACTGTCAATTCAGTACAGTCAGTATAGATCTTATGGGTTTATAGGTTTGGTTATCGTATTGATTATATGTCTGCTTGGAAAGGGTGATAATATATTGAGGATTACAGTAATTTAATTCAGGGCAGCACAAATGTGTTTCATCACTGTACAGCAGCAGAGATGCTGACATTAATTGCTGATGTGCTTTAAATAAATAAAAGGTTGGTTGCCTTATATGTCTCTTTGTAATTGGAATTCCATTTAAAGTCTTTATCTTTTATGTTTCCTGTGTGTAATTTCCTTCTCCTTTATTTTGGAGCTTGTAAAGGGCAGTTGCGTATTTTATTTGATGCACGATGATACACAATCCGAAGGATATACAAAACTCACAGTAGTTTTAAGCCATGTACTTGTTTAATAAGATTTGCTGTCTCCAATAATGTCCAATTGTAGTTGACTCTATACTTAAGTACATTGCTTCCCTGAATATTAAATTAAGTGCATATAGTACTTTGCATGTTCACCAAGCCTTTCGGAGTGAACCTTGTATACAAATGTTAACTCTTAAGTGGAACTCAGCAGCACTGCTTAAATGATTAGCAACACTTCACTGATCCTTTAACAAAACAGGCAGTGATGTCGTCTATGCATTACTGCTTATTGCAGTGCTGCATCATACAGAATCGCAACCATTCCTCTTAGGCTGGATAGATACGTGTTCTCACTGGAGCTATGTGCAGTAAGACATGAATAATGGATTAAGATGTATTACTTTTGTCAGAAGAAAGCTCTCAAAGTGCTGGGTTTCCTCCTCAGCAGAGATTACAGGAAGTATTATATTCTCTTGGTGAAGCAAATGCCCCGGTCATTTTGCATTCCTTGAAAAACATTATATTTTGGAAAGTTGTTAATTAAAATCTTTTACATATATATTTAAATATGTTCATTTAATATCCATTTGGAGTGGCTTAGTGTCCATACAGGTCTAAATTGATCACTCTGGACTAGTCTGACCACCCGTCCAAAGAGCAGTTACACATAACATTCTTGGGGAACAGGAAAGGCTCATCACTGCCATTGTTCATGTGTTTGGTCACATCCCTGTCTCCATTTAGGTGTAGGAATCCCTACACAGTGAAATTACTAAAGCAGAGGAAATCTGAGCCAGGTTAGAATTTAATACCTACACAGTACATTTCTATTTTGGAATTTCACCAGACTAGAAAGACTGACATTGCCATTTATCTTCAACACCAGGATGATGACAGCAATACAGCTGTAGTAAATTGCATAATAATTATCGACAGGGATGGGTAGTGTTCCTGTAAGGCAACTGGAATGGCTTCCTAACTCTGTAACTAATGTATACAGTAAGTGGATTAAATGAGTGGATTAAGTACAAGATAAACAATGATAAGTGTTGAATCTGTAAAAAGAATTCACTGTTTCAGGTGTCATTGGGCATGAGAAACAGGATTATTTTCTTACTGATTCAACATGAGTTGTTTATGCCACTTTAAAACAAGCAATGCAAGACCAAATTACTTGATCTAAGGTTGAAAGAAGAATGCATATATACCCGGTCTTAAACAAACTAATAAATAAATAAAACACAGAAAATGTATGGAGGTTAGGAGAGTATTCGTTTAAACAAATCATTATTTACAGTTTTGTAGGCAGATGATTCATCATGAAACAGGACTTTCACACATCACAGCATTCAATTAGACAGAAGTAGCACTCGGTCCAAGAAAATGAAATCAATGAAATAAAATGTTATCTGAAAGCAGGTGTTATACCACTATGATATTTTTTAATTATTTTTTTTACTATATATATATATATATATATATATATATATATATATATATATATATATATATATATATATTATTTATGTCAAGTACTGCATAGCTATTATCAGCCAGTAGGACAGGGATGGTTGCTTTAAATGTCCACATTTTTGGAACATTTCAACTGTAACTTAACAAAAGAATATTATTAAAAAAAAAAGTTTTTTCTATGGAACTGTGGTTAATTTAAAATTCACATCGATTTTATCTCTACAAAAGCAAAAGTGCCCCTTTTCATCATTTAGTAGAGCAAGCAGACACACAGAGGCCACATGAGACATCTTTAAGCAGTTATGTATCAGCAATCATAAAACCATTGTAACCTCAACTGGTTTCAAGGATGTCAAAATGCAAGGTCATCACTACTGTGTTAAATGGTACTGAACGACAAGAGCACTAGAAGTGTCCAAGCATTTTTCCTCACATTGAGAATTAGGGAATAGGCATTTATACCTGTCATTTTCAAAACATTTTTTATTGTGTGCTGTATAGTTTTTCAATCCTCGGAGACACTACTGTAATGAAAAAAGGGTTTCCTATAGAAATGACAACAGCAGTTGGAGGACTGCCAGAAATCTCCATCATAGGATGCCACTGGGTGGTGTTGCACATCACTGACCAGGTACAAGAGAACAGAAAGGAAAGGCTCATTTGGGCTGTACATATATCTCTGGCTTTACTCTAGGGGTAGAATTTAATGTTTGAAACAAACTGCCTATGTTTTTATCATTTTTTTGTTTTAATCCAGGATTTGCTGGTTGGGTAAGAGAGTAAATGTTCATACTCCAGTGTTTAAATGTGGTTCATTATCTGCATGCTATGGGGTTTAGTTAGCCTTGTGCTATTGTACCATATTTGAACACCGTGGTATGTGTTATTGGCAATCGGGAGCCAGACTGCCACTTTAAAAAGAGATACACTTGACATGTCTTGCAATGGGGATGTGGTGATTTTGCTGTTAAGTTAAAAAAATAATTGTGTTTTCTTGCTTAATGTTACATTTAGCAAGGATGATAATTAGTGAAACTATTAATTGTAGTGTTAAATGCATTTAATTTGTAAGGCAACAACAACAACAAATTGATTACTTTAAAAAATGTTATTATTATAACCGTGAATGAAACAATAGATTCTGGTGGTAATTCTGATATTTACAAAAAAAAGTGAAGTAATAATTGTTCAATACAATCTGAATATTAAAAGTGAAATCAATCTATATATTTGTTTAAAATATAAATGTTCACAAAATAGACATCAATAAATGTAATTATTTATAATGTGTTAATTCAGGTAAGTTATACTAAAAATGTAGTTTTTTTTTGTATATTATTTTGTGTCACACCTGTCTTGGCTAATGAATTGCTGATCTTTTTTGCTTTAAACCTGTGACTGACTGATATTTTTACAGTATGTGTCATGTAGTCTGGGCATATATTAATTTCTTATGAGTGCTCAGTGGCAGCACACCTTCATGATGTTAGTATGCTCCATATATCTTTTGATCATGTGGGCATACTATAGAAAATTTGCACTGGACATTTCCCAGTCTTCAGAAAATAGCAATACAATAATAAACAGATTGCACAGGGAAGTAACAGTAGAAATCAAGTCTATAACTATATATTTTAAGGAGATTCCCTATGTAATCCATATGCTGTGTTGTGGGGCTGAAGTCTGTCCAGACCAGCTATTTGATTGCAATGATGAAAGTTGAGGTTTCAAGCAACACACATGCTGATGGGTCATATCCAAGAGAACATGTCATGAATGAAGATGAAAGCCATTCTATTATCTCTGAAAAGCAATTTACATTGTCAAATCATCTTGTTGGTCATGGGATATGCGGCCTGATCTCTCCACCAGGATTAGTTAGTGTAGAGATGAGCAGTTCACATCGTGAAAAGTCATGTGAGTCTGCTGCTCATCATATTAATGACTTACTCTTTTTTCAGTATATATGTGCTATGTTTTGCAAAACGTGGCAGTGCAATATGAAAATGCTGCCCAATTTGTTGGCTCAAAACATTACCTCAATGTTACCAATTTAATATATATATATATATATATATATATATATATATATATATATATATATATATATATATATATATATATATATACACAGTACTGTGCAAAAGTTTTAGGCAGGTGTGAAAAATGCTGTAAAGTAAGAATGCTTTCAAAATAGACATGTTAATAGATTATATTTATCAATTAACTAAATGCAAAGTGATTGAACAGAAGAAAATCTAAATCAAATCCATATTTGGTGTGACAACCCTTGCCTTCAAAACAGCATCAATTCTTCTAGGTACACTTGCACAAAGTCAGGATTTTGTAGGCATATAGTCAGGTGTATGATTAAACAATTATACCAAACAGGTGCTAATGATCATCAATTCAATATGTAGGTTGAAACACAATCATTAACTGAAACAGAAACAGCTGTGTAGGAGGAATAAAACTGGGTGAGGAACAGCCAAACTCAGCTAACAAGGTGAGGTTGCTGAAGACAGTTTACTGTCAAAAGTCATACACCATGGCAAGACTGAGCACAGCAACAAGACACAAGGTAGTTATACTGCATCAGCAAGGTCTCTCCCAGGCAGAAATTTCAAGGCAGACAGGGGTTTCCAGATGTGCTGTCCAAGCTCTTTGAAGAAGCACAAAGAACGGGCAACGTTGAGGACCGTAGACGCAGTGGTCGGCCAAGGAAACTTACTGCAGCAGATGAAAGACACATCATGCTTACTTCCCGCCGCAATCGGAAGATGTCCAGCAGTGCCATCAGCTCAGAACTGCAGAAAACAGTGGGACCCTGGTACACCCATCTACTGTCCGGAGAAGTCTGGTCAGAAGTGGCCTTCATGGAAGACTTGCGGCCAAAAGCCATACCACCGACGTGGAAACAAGGCCAAGCGACTCAACTATGCACGAAAACACAGGAACTGGGGTGCAGAAAAATGGCAACAGGTGCTCTGGACTGATGAGTCAAAATTTGAAATATTTGGCTGTAGCAGAAGGCAGTTTGTTCGCCAAGGGCTGGAGAGCGTACACGAATGAGTGTCTGCAGGCAACAGTGAAGCATGGTGGAGGTTCCTTGCAAGTCTGGGGCTGCATTTCTGCAAATGGAGTTGGGGATTTGGTCAGAATTAATGGTCTCCTCAATGCTGAGAAGTACAGGCAGATACTTATCCATCATGCAATACCATCAGGGAGGCATCTGATTGGCCCCAAATTTATTCTGCAGCATGACAATGACCCCAAACATACAGCGAAAGTCATTAAGAACTATCTTCAGCGTAAAGAAGAACAAGGAGTCCTGGAAGTGATGGTATGGCCCCCACAGAGCCCTGATCTCAACATCATCGAAGTCTGTCTGGGATTACATGGAGAGAGAAGCAACTGAGGCTGCCTAAATCCACAGAAGAACTGTGGTTAGTTCTCCAAGATGTTTGGGCCAACCTACCTGCCGAGTTCCTTCAAAAACTGTGTGCAAGTGTACCTAGAAGAATTGATGCTTGATGCTGTTTTGAAGGCAAAGGGTGGTCACACCAAATATGGATTTGATTTAGATTTTTCTTCTGTTCACTCACTTTGCATTTAGTTAATTGATAAATATAATCTATTAACATGTCTATTTTTGAAAGCATTCTTACTTTACAGCATTTTTTCACACCTGCCTAAAACTTTTGCACAGTACTGTATATATATATATTAAAAATACTAATTTTTAACATTTGTGTGTTTGTGTTAATTTATGTACACAAAAGTGTGTTGAGTGGTCTATGGCCACTACCTGACCCATTGTTCTGGAATGCTGTACAGTAGCTGCATCGAGGTTCTAGGGAGCTTTGTAGTTATTTCCTGAATGAACCTAAAAGTATAAACAAAGGCCATAACCTCTGGGGACACAGCCAATCAGTAGGTTAATTACTCCACTGATGGCTGTGTCATGTTCTTTCAGCTTTTTAGCACTTTTGCAGGCTGATTTGAGCTGGGAAACAAAAAATGCAAAGGCACAAATCTAGAATAGGAAAAGCACAGGGGCTCTCTTTTTACTGTCACATCAATAAGCTTTAACCCCCGGCCTGGAAGAACCATCTTCATCTCCTCTGCCTTGCATTCTCACCAGTGTCCTTATGAGCCCCCCCCCTTTGCTAATCTCCCATTTTTTTTAAGCCGTCCCACCAAGGGACCCTGTACTATGGATTAGATGATGGTTGATGTCACTGACCAGAAACAAACAAAACAAATTGTCATGTGAAATTACCATATACATTTCCTTTAAAAAATCTATTTTATGACTATTTTATGACTTTAACAAGAGTTAGTGTTCAGCATATTGATTTCCCTTCTCCAACCCCCTGGGGCTGCCGATGAGCATGAGCTAAAACGCTGGCTTCCTGAATAGTTTCAGCAGCATCCAAATGATTCAGGGCAAGTCACTTTCTATATATGGGATGTTGCTGTACCTGCTGTCTACTAGTGCCCACTGCTGCACTGCCTGCCTCACGATCTCTTCAGAAAGGCGCTGGGCATAGTCCAGAAGCACTGGATTGACCGATGCGGATCCATTGTCCCTGTGGTGTAGTTCCGAGTTCAGCAAAGCTGTTTTGTCTTCTGAAGATTTATTTCCCTTGCTGTCTGTCTTCTCCACCAAGTTGGCATTTTCAGCCGGGTTACTGTGCTTTGATTTTATGCATCCCATGATATAAATAATATAGCATCTGTGCTTGTTTCTTTTCTTTTACTGTGTCTTCCCTTGTTTGGTTAAAGTGTTTCCAGTGGTTTTTGGGGCTAGCAGCTGTGACACAGATTCCAGCAATAGTTTGAAGGGATGGGCAGCCAGGGCACTTAAAGAGCTTGTGGATTCATGCTTTCATTGACTTGTTCCCCTGACACAGCCTAATCTGGCAACAAGACAGAAAAACAAAATAGTTACTGAGGATGAGGAAGCAAGACAGATAGCATAAAAGAACATCCCAATGAGGAGCTGAAAGTCTTGGACAAAACCTTTGAAACACTGAACGTTTACTAATCCTTCAATAACAATTTAAACACCTTGCAGAACGGTCATGTCAAACTGGTGGTGTCTATACTCTCTATGCCCACACCTTATGTGACAGTATTATGGCACTTGTTTGTTTTTGTCATTCATATTAGCTCGGGCTCATCTTCCATGGTAAAGAGGAAGGCAACAGCTTTTTTCTAAGAAGTGCAAACCTTAAAGGGGAAGTCATATTAGCCACATTAGACTGTTCTGGACTGCTCTTGGCCTATTTAACAACAGTAAAAGATTTTAAAGAACATTAAATTCATTTAATTAAGCAAAACAGACTTTGAAAGAAAAAAAAGGGTTTGTGAAAAGGGCCGTTTCCACCCAGCCAGTATTCTATAAAGTTTTCTATCAAATGTTACGGCTGTTCAATCTCACAGTTCATGTGAAATTGGATAAAATTATCAGTAAGGATAGAGTATGTATATGTGATTGGAAGGGGTATGTACGCATACGAACTGTTTGCACATGTATTCATCAATCAGCTTACTAACAAACACAAGTCTGGAATAATGAACTTCCTCAAATCTCCCATTACCTTATTGAATAAGTTTAGCATAATTGTAAGAGTTTAGCTTTCCCTTAAGCATTGCTCTTTAAATCCCAGAGAATCAGTAAGCAGCTGCCAACAAAGAGCTTACAATCACTCTTTCAGTCTTTTGGATCGGCTGTCTTGTCCATATTGACAAATTGATTTTCAACAGGGAGATGCAGCTTTTATATATCACAGAATACATGTCAAAGGTTCCATTTGCATTCAAAGGAAAGGGCTTGTAACCAGGAGGTCCCCGGTTCAAATCCCACCTCAGCCACTGACTCATTGTGTGACCCTGAGCAAGTCACTTAACCTTCTTGTGCTCCGTCTTTCGGGTCAGACGTAGTTGTAAGTGACTCTGCAGCTGATGCATAGTTCACACACCCTTGTCTCTGTAAGTCGCCTTGGATAAAGGCGTCTGCTAAATAAACAAATAATAATAATAAAAGGAATCCGTTGCGTAAAAGGACAGCCCTTTAGACAAAAGTATGTGCTAAGTATAATATTTATTTTTTGTCTAACCCCACCACTTAGAAAATTGTGTATTGAAAGAAGGTTACATGCTTTTGTTTATATACAGTAAATAAAATGAGAGGTCCCACATAACGTGGGGCAATTCACTGTATTTGTTTATACTGTATTTGTTTACATAAAAGTTCAGTTAAAAACAAATGCAGAACTGGTACGGCACAAAATAACGTAATTGTTTGTAAATAATACATTGAAATGATATGACTAACGACAGTAGTAGCAGCACGTATACATGGCTTACAAAACACAAGTGTTTGGTTTTAGTCTGACATGGTAATTAATAGACAATAATTCGAACTCGACCGCATCAATTAACGAAACCATAAATCGATAGACCTACCCTGCTGTAACAACTCAAGGTCATTTAAAAACTGGGAAACCGTCGACACAATTCGCTGAAAGCATATTATATTTTATATGTTTTAAATAAGCAGGTACTCGTTCGTTTATTTTAAACTTGTTTAATTATCATGTTTCATCATGTTTAGATATTTGCTACAGGTTTGCGTTCCCAGAGGAAAACGCAAAAAATTTCTAGACTGAGTACCAACACATTTGCCACATGTTCACGTAACCTAATATAACATCAGTGATGAAAAGGTTACCTACCTTAGGCCGATTGTCTGACTACAATATTGACACGTCTAGAACAGACACTACAAACTACAACAGATTGATCTTTATCTTCAAAATAAATGCTACTTTTGTGTAAAATATTTTTTTTCCCACTGGATCTGAATGAAATGGACCTACCGCTACCTTTCAAGAGATATTTTAACTTTGCCTCACCTTATAACGATCTCTTTAGAGACAGCAGGTTTCTACTCCCAAATCTGCATCGGTTCCTTGTTCATGTGAATTGAATACATCATAGCCCTTGAAAAAGCGAGCCAGATCGTATTGTAAATACTTGCAAATTCAATTGAAATCGCACTTCACAATGCACCATGAAGACAGAAAAGCCAATCTGATTACTGCCAAAAAAACCGCGGCTGGAATCCTATTCCAAATACAGTGTTATTTCGGTTAATCCCAAAGAAATGGAGGAGGGTAAGTTAGTTAGGTTGCTTTTTTTTCTATGAAAATGCTTACATTGGTAGATCTAGTACCTGGTTATTATTATAAAATAGACTCAACTATATTAAGTACATACATTACCGTGTCTATTGTTATAGCGTCACCTATCGGTAGGCAATTTCAAAATTTAGGGAAAAACGGTTGTGTTCGATTGTTCGAATGCGATTTCTCCAGGCAGTTGTACATTTTAAACTTTAGACTTTACAGCGTTCACCACATCTTTTATTTAGTGAAAAAATGGATTTAATCGAAACATAAATTCCAATCATCACTAGACGTGTGTTTTACTCGTTTAATTATGATAGACTCATTCATTAACAAACAGCATTACCACTTACAGATATTAAATTAAATACTACTGATTGTTGATGGATTGCTTTGAATCAGAAGCTAATGTCTACACTGAGTTAGTCGGTTAGGTATGCATACGAGTAATTATTAGGCTTTCACAGTACAGTATTTATAAAACTTACATTGTATTTCTACACCGACCTTACTAAAAAGGTATTGAATTAACAAAGACGGTTAAATAATATCTTACCTCTGTTGGTTCTGGAATGGTTTCTGTTTAGTTTATTGCTTTTGTAAACATCCTGCTAAAGTTCCCGTGATACGAAAACGTAAACTTTGGACAGCGAGCGTCACTGAACTAGGTGCAGTTATTACTTACATTTATACTCTCACCCCTGACGCTTTTGTCCACAAGTGAAGTTAGTTTGGTGGTTCGTGGGTTTTGTGCAGTCCTGGCATACACATGGGTATTTTCAATCTCAGGTTATTTTTAGAAATGTATTTTGTAAACAAAACGCTATGGATTGGCTATTTTGGGTGACATGATATCAATCTAATAGCGCAATGCTAACACTGAAATGTTTACTTAGTAAAATTGCCAATAACATATTTTGAATGTATAGATTTGAAATGAACATGGATTAGCCTTTATTGCTATCATATGAATATATTATATTAATTTAAACCGATGTTCCACCCACACTTGCGAAATCCCACATGAAAGATACTGCAGTGATTACAGTATCGTGCAGTAGTGTTGCTAAACAGCAATTTAATTACCCAAGTTAATCAGTGACAGAGGACAATACAAATACCACATGTATTAAACGTAGCCGAAAGTAATGTTCCCTTCTGCATAGTGAAAATAAAGCAGAGTTTATACTTTTTGGATGTAAACGAAAATCTCACGAATTCTACAAATAAACTACGTATACACGCCAGATCTCGGTTGCAAAAAGCAATTTACACTGGATTAGGTAACATACATAAATCAATAAAGAAATAAATACAATTTTTAACGGGAATTGAAGATTGTGTTATTGTTTCTCCTATAGCTTTATATAACGTATTCCTAACCCTAACATACAAACATTTCTCAGTGGTAAATCCCAACTCGAACCTATCCCTTATCTAATATGTATTATATATTCCTAGCACTTTCCCTTCGATGTTTTGCAATGGTGTGCTACTGGCTCCCTCTTGTGGATTTACCAAACGTCGAGTTTGCAAAGGAATGTATGCCTTTCTGGAGCTTACTGTGTGCTGGCTTACCTTTCTGTTGATTTTTCCTTTTCACAATGTTTTCTTCTTCTGCTCTTTCAAAACCACACTCTAACTTTGACAGCGGTTAACTTCATGAATAGAGCTCCAAACACAGTATGCTGTGCTGTAGTGTAGCCTAATGATTTGTTGTGTTTTTTTTTTTTCTTTTTCTTTCTGCTATTAAAGGGATACCAATGAATGCATTTATATGCTTAACCCTTTTGGTACAAAGACACAAATGTATGTATTATATATGATGTAAGAGTGAGTATGGGAAATGATTATTGTTTTCTGTTATTTTTTATCCTAAGATTGATACATCTCTCTAAAAAAGGGCTTCCCAAACTCTTTTACCTGAGGCCCACCTGTTCAGCTGCATTAGGCACTGCTGGCCACTATTAGCACTCCTTGGGAAAATGTCAAATTAAAAACATTTGATATGTTTAAACTTAATCTAACGTGCCCTTTATTCATTCGAATAAATATTGTGAAAGACAGAAATCACATAGAATATGCACTGAGTGAAGAAAAAAAAATGAAACATTTTAATTTTAGTAAATAAAATAAATTGCAAAAACTAAACAGACGTTTTTTTTTGTTTGTTTTTTATCAAACCTTTAAATTAGGTACCTCTGTATAATATTAGAAATTTTTAGAAATTTTAGAAATGTAGTTATTTTTCTTGGTCATCAAACAAGAAATAAGTGAATGGCTCTTATTATTCCCATTCATAAATACCTGAACAGGAATCACTTTTGAGTAAAACCAGTACAACATGCACAAAAACATAACTCTTAAATCCTAATTTCTGAACACTAACTAAAACGTCTAACCCTTAACCTCTCACAGTACAGAGGGAAGAGCCTTGCAGAAGTTACTTTTTTCGCCACTACTCTGTGCAACCAAATACAACTTGCAAAATTACATTCAGTTGGCTTGCAACCCCCAAATAATCGGATTGCAGCTGCGCCACTTAACCAAAAGAAAACTTATGAAAATAAATCCATCTGCAGCGAAATTTGAATCAGTCAAAAACGTTGTTATTATTATTATTATTATTATTATTATTATTATTATTATTATTATTATGCAACAAAACATATTCTAGCGTTATTTTAAGACGACTGTGAACGAGCCAGTAATTAATAAAATAGCAGTATATCCAAACATTTTAATACATTATGTAGATTTATTACTTTGATTAATAACTTGATTTAGTTACTATTGAAAGATATATCAAAGTACTCAACATTTTAAATGTTAATAGCTAACTAGTCACAAAAACGTATTCATCATAGGCATCAATTTAATTTTTAAATGAATGTTATCAAGTACAAACGTCAGTATAAAAACGTTTCTTCTAAAGAAAAAAACAAAACAAAACATTCTAGCACCTCAAAACTGAGCCCACGGTACAAATTCATTCAAACTCCTGTATCTGCCTTTTTTTGGTCTTTATACTTTGCAAAACGTATTCTTTGGTAGCGGATTTGACATACTGTAATTTCATAAAATTCTGAACACACTTTTTACATCTGCCAGCAGAGCGATCACATGTCCTTAACACTGTCCTATTGTCAGGGCTCTCGCTCTACATCCCATCTACAGGTAGGCAATCTGTTAGCACGGATTTGTGAATTTCTGCATTGATTGACAGTCCGCCAAGACTCCCTTTCTACACTTTATTTCTCTAGTTACAGCTGCCGCCGGAGCCGGCTTTTCGCTATTAATAGAAAAAAATACATAAAATGTCATTACTCCCGCCGCCCGCAGGGGCTGTGTCGCGGCCCACCCCTGCACTACACCACGGGAGCGTACTAACTGTGGATGATCCCGCGGTTAATACAGGGGACTAAACAGTACGCAAGTTAACACCAATTGCAACGAACTACGCAGCTCAAGATAGTCCCCAGCTGCGTATTAAAATGTGTCTCAATTGCAACAAACCCAAAGTAACTGGACCATCTAGACTAGAGGATACTAAAACATGTTACTTAGTCTAGCAATTTCTGTAGACTAAAGACTTGTATCGTACCAACTGGAACAAATATGAAAAATCCCAAAATGTATTGACAACTTTTATGAAACTGAACTACTCTTAATAAGTGTGGGGGGGGGGGGGGGGTCAAAACGTTTGCAACAAAACCAGTTGCTTCCTTATGTAATTTCTTCAAAACAATAATTATATATAATTCCAGTACGACTTTCCAGTCTCTCTACTTGCGGTCTCTCTAAAGTCAGCATTAAGTCTGTGCAGTTGTGCGCTGCAGAAATACCGTGGAATCATTTCGGCCATCCTCCACAGTTTCTATAAAATCTTTTAAGAATATGAAATAAAGTTTTTTCTCCATTGTATCATTTTGCACACGACTACTGGCCATGATTACCTTCGTATGGATGTACTGAGAAATGACGCTTTTATAGGCTATACCTGAAACATGTAATTGGCATTTCGGACTCGAGTTACACCTTTAAACGAATGCATTTGTTTTGTGTGAGAGTTAAATAATCAGGACGAATACAAGTTGTATTTATCCTCGAACGCAGCTTCATTAATGTTGGTGATGTTTTTAGGAGAATTCGATTATACATGGGAATTTGGTTTAAGTAAATGGGAAATATTCTTATGCAATTCAGTCTTAGTATTTACTTTCATATATATATATATATATATATATATATATATATATATATATATATATATATATATATATATATATATATATATATATATATATATCTGGCTCTTTGAGCTAAATATATATATATATAAGCTCAAAGAGCCACAGTTTTTGCTCAACGTTTCGATGTTTAACATGCCTTTGTCAAGGGAAAGTTTATTTATAGGCTTAAGATGTAACGATCTACTGTTCCTTTGCATAGACCTGGGTTTGTATTCATAAAATAACTTAAGTGACAAAAATGTAAGTAGGGTACTTATTTGGGACACTAAAGTTTGTGGTTTTAGAAAAAAATGAAATTAGATCATGTACAATATAGAAAAATAAAAGAAAATAAATTGATAAATAGACTAGATACCATGATGCTTGAAGGTTTAACTAGAAAGGAACAGTAGAAACGTTGGGAAGTTGACTGAGCAAAAACTTATTTGTGTGAACCTTTTTGAAGCTGAACAGAAAGCTAATACTACACAATTAGAAGAATTCGAGAAATTAGTTTTGAAATTCAAAAAATAACAGATGAATCGTGTTGTAAACTGTTGCCTTCAGAAATAAGAGGAATAACAAAAGAAGCGGAGTATCTCGAGAAAAAAATAAACTAAGGTATTTAAATAAATAAAAAAATTCAAAAAATAATGTCCTCAAATATGCCATGCAATAATGTACACAAGAATCGAATACCCAGTGATATATATTTAAAAGTAATTGAAAATATACACCTTGATATGGTAGCAGAAGATCCGTGCCACAATGACGAATATGGAAATAAAATATTAAAGACGGAGAAAGATGGGAATTGCTTTTTTAGGTGGTTGAGTAGAATTTTGTATGAAACACAATACGATTGGTAAGGGAGAATATTATTGAACACATGAGCTATAATGAAAATAAATACAAATGTTACCTTTATGAGGATTATAAGGAACACATGGAGAAAATGAAATTAAGCAGATGTAGCATACCTACAGAGGCAGAAGCTGTTGCTGCTGTAGATATTATAAATAGACCAGTACATGTTTACTTAAATGTTGTAGGTCAGGAATGCTTTAAATATGAAGGAACAGGAATTTCAGTTCCATGTAATGGAGAACCAATGAATCTGTTATATAAAAATAATCATTTTGAATTAATTACACTTACATGTATATATATATATATATATATATATATATATATATATATATATATATATATATATATATATATATATATATATATATATATATTAACTGCAAGGAATCAGAATCATGATAAAAAAAACATACACGCACAAAAGAAAAGAATGCGGAATAGGGATTTAGGAAAAGGATCAAATAATATTTGCAATAAAGAAGTAACTAACAATCGGGTGTACAACAGTAAGAATATCAAAGTTAAAACAAACAAAGAAAAGATGACTAAGGGTCTTGAAGTGGACGCAGTATTTAATTTATCTGATACCATTAACCGCCTCACAGAAAGCAAGGGGCTCAAGTTTGTTCCGGCAAGAAGATAATAACATAATTAAAAGCTAAAGCTAAAGGAATTACTAAAGGATGATAGCACCATTATAAGACCAGCAGATAAAGGTTGGTACCAATGAACAATGCTGATTACATAAAAGCAGTAGGGACTGAATTGCAAAATATAAATACATATGAAGAAATAAAAACGAATAATAATAACAGCATAATAAAAGAAGTGAGAAATTTGGCAGATAGATTATATAAAAATGGATTTGTATCAAAATAATTAAAAAATTACATGCTTGCGCAAAATCCAAGAACAGTCCCGTATTATCTAGTCCGTAAATTAGTACGCAGATCCGAACTAAATCTACAAGTTCGTTGCAATTCACCCAATAACTTCTAAATGTATTTTTGAAACTCACGTAGCAGTTCTAAAATTGATCAGCAGGGGACAGACTGTGCGTTCCCAAAACGCCTGAGCAAATCGACACGTCTTGAAGTATATTAAGCAGGCTTGCACAAGGTACATAGTTATTTATAAACTAATATAATTTTGGAAATTACTTAAAAGCAAACGATGTCTTATTTGAAGTAATAACGAAATAAGGAGCTTGACTGTACACTTTTCTTTAATCTTGAGCACCTGCATGCCAGGCTTTTAAATCGTAATAACTATTATTTAACGATTTCGTATATAACAAATAACACTATACTTTGCAGAATAAAACGATATTAGCTGGAAGCTTCTTACAGTAAATGTATATTTTGCATTATGTTCTCTTAAACAATGTGTACCTTGCCCTAAATTACACTAAATTACTACTATCGTATTATTTATTATCGATATGAAAAAGGTAATAGGCCTACAATGCAATACATATAAATATAACTCAATTATAAAGTATTACACTACAATATGTTTTGTTTGCAAGTGGTTGGAAAAGATTATGCACCTAATTGTGACGTCGTATTGCTGAAAGGACATACGTAAATGACAACATTAACTTGCCTACTATGTAGGCATTACTCTTCACCCAAAATTCACTGAATAGCAAGCAGGCTCAATAGTTTTATCACGGACAAATTGTGGTTTGCTACTCAATTTACATTATGTAACCCTAATCGAATCTTAAACGCTAAATTAGCACACGAGTATCCAATTACAGTAGGTAATGCACGTGTAGTCAGAAAATGCCTTTTATATGATTTACTTGGTTAAAGCTGCCAACTTTACAACGTGTTTCTACCAGGGCTCTTTAAGCTGCGATAGAGAAATGGGTCGCACTTCAGACATCAAGATTCATTGTTGCCCAACCAGCCAATCATTGAATTTTGACGACACATAGTGTAACCAAAGTTGGGGTATAAAAAGCCCCGTTAGAATATATGACACCTATCAGTGTGGTGGATGGTTCTAAGTATACGCCTCACTGCATAAGATAAAGTCGAAAACAATACCAAGAATAACACACAAAAAAGTACACCACCAAAAAAGGGGAACATGCAGAAATCACGGATTCTTATTTACTTGTGTCTCCTGGTTGCGTATGGTCCAGTGGGTCTTGGTGATATTCCTCAACAGCCTTCAGAGAAATCGGACGACAGTGAACCGTGTGCTACTTGTGACACAAGGCAGCACAGTAAACTCTTAAGACTGCAATCTATCAAGTCCCAAATCCTCAGCAAGCTTCGCCTCAACCAGCCTCCAAACATCAGCCGTGATGTTGTCAAGCAGCTTTTACCCAAAGCTCCTCCAATGCAGCAACTGCTTGACCAATATGATGTCCTGGGGGATGATAATAACGACGGCGCCTTGGAAGATGATGATTACCACGCCACCACCGAAACCATCATCACCATAGCCACAAAGCGTAAGCACCCCCACAAACTGCAAACTTGCATTGATGTTAGCTGTACAGCAGCAGTATCAGTATATTGACTAGTATTGTATGTTTTTGTGTAAAACACGTGCGATGTATTTGACAGGGCAACGTCCCTTTTTGCTGAAATGCAAATATACGAAGTAGCAGGCTTGGTTTCTACCCATATTATACGTATGTTATATTATAGGCTACTGCACTAATAGGCAACTGCATTAAAAAAAATTGCCGAGTCCAAAATGAACACTTTAACAAGCATGTTTTGTTATCCATGCGACTTCTCGTTATTATGTTCTTTATCCAAATGCTATTTTTCATTGGCTTTTTGCTATTGAGTGGACTTTGCAATACAAGGAACACTTTCTCTGACTTCGATTTCATTAACTTAAAATTTGGGCATTAACGTGTTAACATCTCTGTTAGTTCTTCAAGATTAACCCAATTCTTTATGTTCTGGAGAGTATAAGAAAGGCGCATTGTCCCAAAAGCATATTCATGTTCATTTGAGAAGAATAAGTTAATAACAATTAGTGACGGTGGGCTGGCGTCAGCGAGTTGAGGGAAGAGATGAATTGCAGCTGACTGTAATAAAGTGCTATGTCAGCTTTAACTAATTGCATTATGTACGGTACTCTAACACACAAAATATTGGCAAATATAGTACTGTAGCTGATTGTTTTACAAATACTGATTTTATTTCACCCCTAAAGAAAAGTATACAAACATATAAAGGGGAGTGAGTTGTTTGCAGTAGGTAGGCCTATATGTCGCTTTTTTTTTTTTTTTTTTTAAAGTAATTGCTAACCAGATAAGCCATCTCGTTTACAAGAGTGACCGGTAGCTGACAGAAAACTGCAACATGTGAACTCATTTGAAAAATAAGTGGCGTTAAACTAAAATAGGTATCTTGGCAAAAATAGTTTGGTCAGATTTGATGGCATATAACCAGCAGAATTAACTTACTATTACTTTTGGTTTTATTTAGGTTAGTGAATCATCCCTGTTTTTTTTTTTCTCCCTAAAGCTGACTCCATTGTACAGATTGATGGAAAGCCCAAGTGCTGCTTCTTCATATTCAGCCCGAAAATTCAAACCAACCGTATAGACAAAGCGCAACTGTGGATACACCTGCGGCCAGTCCCGGAATCCACGACTGTCTATCTGCAGATCCTCCGACTCAAGCCAGTGACCGACGGGACCAGGCACACAAGAATCCGGTCTTTGAAGCTCGACGTAAACTCTGGGACCAGCATGTGGCAAAGCATAGATTTTAAACAAGTATTACAATCCTGGTTTCGGCAGCCTGATATAAACTGGGGGATCGAGATCAACGCATTCGATTCCAATGGAAATGACCTGGCTGTTACTTCCCCAGAACCGGGGGAGGAAGGGTTGGTAAGTGGTTCTTATAAGTAAACGTATGATGCAGGCCCAGTGTAACATTTTAACATATGTATTTCAGTGTGTATTAATTGTACTTTCTTACTATTATGAAGACGGCGTTAGTACCAACCGTGTAGGCTACACACAAATTGAACAAAATGTGTTAAAATCCAATGCAATAATTATGTTTAATGCAAATTTTGTCAGCTCAGTGTCATACGGTGTTGCTCTGTGTAACATCTCATTTGAACACCTGTATCCATCCAAATGGGGCAGATGACTGTTCTGTGAAAAGCTGTGGTGTTAGTTGTGCTTTCTCAGAAAACAATCAAATCTTATAGAAGTATAATGAATTCTTCCAGGAAGTGATTCTAATTTCATAACTCATATTGGTACACAGATAGAAGACTGAAAGTAATCACGTCTTGGTTAGCAGGTGCTTCCTTCTCCAAGATTGAACAAGCTATTAATGTTTTTGGAGACAGTCTCAAAGGTGATGCCATAACAGACTATTCGATAATCAGACTTTGCTACAGAAATAACAATTCAAGTAATCACAGAGGAATGATCACATATAGTTCCAGAAGAATTTAAATTGTGTTTGTGCAAGACTTGTTTTGTAATTTAGCTGTTTTCTTTATGACAATATTGATATAAGTCTTTCCATTTCTGCTGTAATTGATTCAAGTGTTTAGTGGTTTGTCTTTAAACGTTCTATAAAGGATGGTGCAATCAAAATCTTGTAGTTCAGCCTGTTGCCTTAATTTAAGCAATGCTCTGTCTTAAAGTATAACATTTAAACATATTTCAAAAAGAAGAAATAGTTTGAAGGAAATGCAAATCTAACAGGGATCCCTCTCCCATTGAAAAACATTTAGAGCCATACCAGGTCTGAGCTGATTTAGACAAGGAAACAAAAGGTGTTCAAGCCTGGAATGGCTCAGGCAGTTTTGCTCTTATTTTCATCCCAGGAATTGTCAGAAAAAAAATGTAAGTGTAACCATTTGAGCTTGTAAGGTATACAACTGGGAGACAGGGGGATGATTTGTCAGGAATAATGATGTTTCTCTTGAGTGCATGTCAGTGACTGTGCATGTTTAATGATAACATTGATCTTTTCCTTGTCCTTGTTTCAACAGCAGCCTTTCTTGGAAGTGAAGATCACAGATGTGCCCAAGCGATCAAGGCGAGACTTGGGCTTGGACTGTGACGAGCATTCTCCTGAATCCCGATGCTGTCGTTACCCCCTCACTGTGGACTTCGAGGACTTCGGGTGGGACTGGATTATCGCACCTAAACGATACAAGGCCAATTACTGCTCAGGAGAATGCGAGTTCATGTATCTGCAGAAGTACCCTCACACTCACCTGGTCCACAAAGCGAACCCCAGGGGTTCGGCAGGGCCCTGTTGTACCCCTACCAAGATGTCCCCCATCAATATGCTCTATTTCAATGAGAAAGAACAGATAATATACGGCACAATCCCGGCCATGGTGGTAGATCGCTGTGGGTGCTCATGAGCTTGCCAGCAAAGCCCGTTCCTTCCTGAGGCTGGACTTGAGAATGGAGAGATTTCATCTGTCAGTGATTTCTGCATTTCCAAAATACTGTGCAACAGAACAAGAATAGAGCCAGTTGCTCCAGATTCAAAAGTAATGTTGAGCAAGTCATCGAAAATCTTCCTGGAAGACAAATCTACAAGGCTGCTGGAGGTTTGATTTCATACTCGAGAGGGAGAAGTAGCAGTCCAGACCATGGCATCTCCTAGCGACCCTTTTCTTCTTACAGGCATGCATACACACGCCTTTCAACACCAGCTTTGACAACCTAACAATATATTACACAATATCTCAGAAAATTCATATATGCAGAGATTTCTGAAAGAATTTAAGAAGCCTCTACAGTAGGTCTTTTTGAGAAAGGCTTGATGCTTGAATTCAAGATTAGATGGGCTTCAATTAATGTTAACATTTACATAAGAGGTATTATAGTTCAGTAAACAATTGCTTTCCTGTCACAGTGCCACCTGAACTGTTCTACACACTTGAATTGTAATTTTATATCAGAATTGCTGGAAAGATGGACTTGAATTAGAGGCACTAAGAATGCAGTGTTTGTGTGTAAATGTGTAAAAGGCAGAGAAATGTAAAAATATGTTAAATGTTAAAAATATGCTTAACGAGTAAGTAGCAGGGTTCTGAAAAATATAACGTCCCAACTGTTTAAATTACAACTGTTTGAATTACGTACCTGTAATTTTTCTTTTCGTTGTTAACATCCTGACAACTTTTTACATTTATGACTTTAAAGTCTCTTTCAAAGCTCATTTCAAAATGGCCGCTCTAGTGCACTGATAGTGTAAGGATTATTGCCCACATTGTCAAACAGGTAACAGCAATAACGATCCATGATGTGGTGCGGAACAGAAAAACCAGAGCACTTGTTATGTTTTTTTTTTTAAATCTCCTGCAGTGATTTAGAGGACAGATCACAAACCCCAGTGCACTAGAGTGGATATTTTGAAAAGAGCTTTGAAACAGACTTTAAAGTTGTCAGGATGTTAACAATGAAAAGAGAAATTCATTGTTAATGCTATATTTTTTGGAACCCCGCTACTTACTCTTTAAACTGTTTTACAAATAATACAGTTTGCACTATGGCAAACCAATAGAAACAAATTGGTTGCTACAAAAAAAAAAAAAAAAGATTTTGATATGTTTGCTAATTTGTAATGTGTACATGGCATTGTTTCTATACAGACTTTCCTTCATTTTTTTAACCACTGTTGGTAAATGTATCATAAAAGCACAAAAGTAGAGACATTTGTACAATAACAAATTCATATATCTGTTATACAAATAAAGGTGCTTGCTTTAATATTTTTTTTATTATTATTAAATCAAAACATAAATGTAAAAATGCTCCCAAAATGAATTTACACCAGGTACAGCAATTTTTGCTTGTGATCAACCAATAACATCTTTTTTTTCTGAAACAAAATGAAATTCTAAGCTCTCTAAGAAGATACAGCATTGCAGCCTTTTGTAGCCAGCAATCATTATTTGGACGACAGGGCCAGGCTGCAGGTGTCTGCCTGAACTCACTACGCGCCTGGCCGTCAGGGTCCTGTGTAGAGCGATGAGGGGAAGCAGTCCCTTCTGTTTTTGCCACCCAGAGTCAATGAGACGCTTCCTCCGGAATTTCCCTGTGGAGAGGGCCGACTTCACACGACCAGGACTCGAACCTGCACTTCCCTCTCGCGGCCGTGCTTTTACCATGTGAGCCCCTCGGGGACAAACCAGATTTATTTATTTACATATACCTATCATTAAAAATTACACTTATACCCCAATGATACATTTGAATTTGAATAGCTCTCTTTTTCTATAGACTGCTGTTTTATACACTGTGTTTATATAGGATGGCTCAAACACACATATTTAAAAATATCCAGAATTTCATTTGAAAGATTGCCACTGCTGAATGTCTCTTGCCAGACTTACATAAAACTTTATAAAATCCATAGCAACTCTTGGGAGCTCAGAAGCTGATACTAAAGCTTATATGTGCAGCTTACTATATGCTTTGATAAGCAATAAACTGAGGTTGGCAGCTCAGTACTAAGAGGTGGTGAATCTTGATGTTTCCTTCCAGGAGAGGGCGCTCTCATCACTGATGAAATTAACCACACAGCCTATTGTAATCTAGATTTGGAAAACTGCCACATTAACCAGGTTGGTTAAGGTTGGTACACAGTAGTTCACTATATATTACATATACCCTATCAAGGTAGCCATTTAATATTGCATCCAAAGGGGTGGTTTAACATCTCATTTATCAGACTATAAACCTACAAAATGTTCCACATCAATGATAAATAAAACAACCTGGTCTAAGACTGTGATACAGGTGTTGGGAGCTGGCTGACGGCATTGTTATTCATTAGTTGGGGGTACATTGAGAAACAACGAGTTTGTTACATTCAGCTGGAACATTATTTTTCACGGTAGAACCAGACAACACTTGGGAATTAGAAGGGGGAACAATTTCTATGTTGAGCTTCCCATCTGGCATATCCAAAATGGGCTAGAGCAGAGAACCTGTCTCCCAAGAAGGAAGCTGGAAGGGACTCTGTAGGGAGAGTGTAGCTGGTCAACTCTTGACAATTGCTTCAAGAAAACTTATGTAGCAACCCCAATAAAAGCTCTGGGTGTTTGCATGAAGATTCTTGAGTGGAAGGTTTGTGCTACCTTACCATCCTGTACAAGCCTTTAGACTTCTGGATATGTTGAAATCAGTTTGTTTTCCCTTTGAAAGGCAAAATAATAATAATAATAATAATAATAATAATAATAATAATAATAAAATACCAAATTAATTACTGAAGCAGTTGTAAGGGTTTGACAATTTCCAGTGCTGTAACTTGCTTGTGTTTTATAAACATAAGGCAAAGATACTAATTTTCTTCTTGACAGAAACCACACTGTGATGTATGTAAATTACCGCCGCAACCGACAATGTACTTAGATATATTTAAGAGATAAGAGTAATACTGTACATAATTAAAATATTCTTTACCATATAAGTTTTATTTTTTTCTTTAACAGTTAATGTTAACTTTAGTGGACTTCAAGGGGTGTGAGCCAGGGCTTTGCCCCTTCCTAATTTCACTTGTCTATCATCATTGGCTCCCTATTTAAACGCGGTCACAGCTCAACTCTCTTTCTCTTACGTTTAGCTTTTTTGCATATGCTGCGACCCGTTCTCCCTCCCTGCTGGATCTCCTCAAAATATTGCATTAATTTCCCTATCTCATCATTTCTCATATGGAAGCTCAGTACAATCTACTGAGCAGCAGTGTGGAGTAGTGGTTAGGGCTCTGGACTCTTGACCGGAGGGTCGTGGGTTCAATCCCAGGTGGGGGACACTGCTGCTGTACCCTTGAGCAAGGTACTTTACCTAGATTGCTCCAGTAAAAACCCAACTGTATAAATGGGTAATTGTATGTAAAAATAGTCATATCTTGTAAGTCGCCCTGGATAAGGGTGTCTGCTAAGAAATAAATAATAATACTTCTAATGCAGACCTCTACCCAGCAACCAGACCTGCTGGCACAGCACTATGGAGATGAAAACACCCCCGCCAGCAGGCTCAGCCTCCGGCGCAGCTATTTTATAAGGATCGGCAACTCGTCAAACTCTAAAAAACCCTGCATGACAACAACATCAACATCCCGGCTAGAAGCGAGCATATGTAAACACTTTAGATGGCTTAGACAATCGCTCCAGCACCATTGCAGTTCTTCCTTCAGCCTCTCGTGCCAATCTCCGCTACCTCCTTCATTACATCTTCTGTTTCAGCGGCTCCATTGCACACCCCAGCCCAGGCAGCTTTGGCCCCGCCCCTATCTATCAGCATTCCAGAGTACCTGGTTACTGCATCTGGCGTTACACCCTCTCCCCATTGATCTGAAGGCAAGTAATAGAATATAGCCAAGTTCCACACACGCTCCACGGTCGCTGACACACATACGCTCTGCACCGCCCCGCGATCACAGACACACATACGATCTGCACTGCCCCGCGGTCACAGACACACATACGCTCTGCACCGTCACTCGGTCACAGACACACATACGATCTGCACTGCCCCGTGGTCACAGACACATACGCTTCTGCACCACCGGTCACAGACACACATACGCTCTGCACCGCCCTGCGGTCACAGACACACATACGCTCTGCACCGCCCCTGGGTCACAGACACAGATATGCTCTGCACCGCCCCGCGGTCACAGACACAGATACCCTCTGCACCGCCCCGCGGTCACAGACACAGATACGCTCTGCACAGCTCCGCGGTCACAGACACAGATACGCTCTGCACCGCCCCGCGGTCACAGACACAGATACGCTCTGCACCGCCCCGCGGTCACAGACACACATACGCTCTGCACCGCCCCGCGGTCAGACACACATACGCTCTGCACCGCCCCGCGGTCACAGACACAGATACGCTCTGCACCGCCCCGCGGTCATAGACACACATACGCTCTGCACAGCCCCGCGGTCAGACACACATACGATCTGCACTGCCCCGCGGTCACAGACACACATACGCTCTGCACTGCCCCGCGGTCACAGACACACATACGCTCTGCACCGCCCCGCGGTCACAGACACACATACGCTCTGCACCGTCCCGCGGTCACAGACACACATACGCTCTGCACCGCCCCGTGGTCACAGACACACATACGCTCTGCATAGCCCCGCGATCCCTGTTTTCTTCAGTAGGCATCCCACTCTAAAGATAAACCATTGGCCTCCTACTCGACAATCCTGGAAAGCATTCGTCAGCTCATTAACAACTTCCAAGTATCAAAATCAATCTCTAACGCAACCCGTTATCTCTCCTCGGCCACTTCAATTTCGCAATTCGCATTATTCTCAAGGCAGAACTCATATGGCGCCTTCTCACTCTCACCTCAACTGCAAAACCTGGATTCTCAACGTAAAATATCTTTCAGAAGCAAGAAACCCGCCTCCAGAGCTTCCAATGCTCCAGCTTTCCTCCAATACTCAGATTGTGGCAGCCATTTCTGTAGTCAAGGCTAACGCTAATTCCCATCTAATATGTCAGCTCATCTTCTCAAACACTACAAGCATTAACACATGGTGAGAGACGTGGTACGAGACTGGAAGTCTGTCTTGATTATGAGTTAAGGAGTTCCACTATTAGGAGAATGACTGGAGTTGTGAAACCCAAACCTCTGAATGTAAGTTCACCTTTTCCATTCCAAGCAGACATGATAGTAGCAAACCGCTTGGTTGGCATGGTTGGCATTTCATCTCTCTAGACATGAGAATGAGGTACACCCTGCTGCAACACTGGAACAATCAATAAATGAATTTCCAGCTGCTCATTTTTAATTGTTTGGATATCAGTTTCCCACAATTTCATCATCCAAGCACGCCATCTTCCAAGCATCTATAATAATGCAGTCATCCCAGCAGTACGTCTTACATTCCGAGGAATCACCAAGAACCCCCGCATCTTCTTCCAGACTTCCTATAATTGCTCCAAAAGCACCACTACCAGACACTGGTTCTCGTCCGATCTGGTTCTCTTCCCCCCTCTCCGCTCTCATCACCAGAGCAGGTCTTTCTCCCCTATTCTACACCACATACTCCTTCAGGACTGGCGTAGCCTCTTCAGCACCCAGAGCCCGCATAAGCCATCACCTGATCAAGACCATGGGGCGTTGGTCCTCTTCGGCAGTCAACTCTTACATCCTATCGCTGCCATTCTATATCACTGCAGCTCACCAGTCTATAGCTAGTATGCCCGGAGTGGGGGCGCCCTCTCTGCCAGGACCACCAAAGGTTTTCCCCTAATAGAAGGGTTTTTTTCCTCTCTGCCGAGCGGATGGCCGACACATAGCTTGTTCCACTAACCATCTATTCTTAGTTATTTTGTTTGTCATTGTTTGTCTCTTCTTGATTTTATGTTATACATTGGCACGAGGTCTTTGTCTTCACAGGTGCGGGTTCAGCGGGGAGCCGGTGGTCCATCTTCTAGGGGGATAGTGAGTCTCATTTCCCCGACCTGGAGTCCCAGTAACTCTGCAGGTTCTTCGTGTGGTCAGAGGGGACCACCAGCCACACTATTCTTTCGCAGCTCATGTGCTTTATCTTGCCTCAAGAGAGAAGGCTGTCTTACTTCCTTCTTTACTCTCCTGGGACTCTTTTCTTCCTTACGTCAAGGCTTCGTATGAGCTATTGCATCCTCTGAGGGTTGAACCCGGTCGCTAACTGGGATCCAGTCACAGGGCTGAGCCTATAACGACTCTCCAATAAGTCAGAGGAGTCTGTCTTTTCAGAGGCCCAGAGGCCATTAGAGCTAGGCTCGACTCTCGGTTGGAGTCCGGCCCATCCTTTTATCTCTCCCTTGTTTGGAGGGTGAGCCTCCAATCCTAAGTTGCAAAAAACACTCCCTTCCACTCGCAGCCCTGGCTCCCGCTCCGTGAAACATATATTATGCAAAAATGTTATAAAAGATTTTAAATTACTATACTACTACGACTACTACTACTACCAATAACAATAATCAGTGATACACAGGCACCAAGCCCTGCATCCCCATTAGTTTCCCCATTTGTATTGGATAATTCCCTTCATTGATTTTGTACATTTTCAATATTCAATTTTGGCAGTAAAAAAATGATAAGTTCAACATATGCTATGTGTGCCATTTCAGTTAAATCTAAAGCCCAATTAAATACCAGCCAACTCAGAAAGATTACCTACAAGTTGCTGAAGTTTCCGGGCATTTTAAAAGAAACTGAAACGTCTTATTTGAGTAGAAACAATGTTTTTTTATAGTTGAAATGTTCACCTACCAGCTAAGAGGTTTCTCTGTATTAACTGATTTTGAAATGTAGAGTTTAAACGAATATTACATTTCTTGTGGGCAGAATGCAATGCAACATAAGGTTTAATTGGTGTCATTCATAATGAATATTATTTATTTAAGCAAGAAGACCTGAAGGGTGAACTTGTTACACAATACTATTTTTTTTTAATAAGAAATTCATCTTTGGATGGCTAGATACTGATCTGCCATTCACTGTGGGTTTCTCTTGGCTGCTTGGGGACTGACTGGAGAATGGCAGGGTCACATCAAAACACCCAGGTGCTCACAGCTCTCCCATTTCCACAGAACCTACAGATACTGCATACACATGGGCATCTGTTAATTAATGGGATTTAACAGTGTGTGTGTACACTACACAACCAAGGGAGACATAACAGGTACAGCTAAGGCTTACAGCTTTAGCCAAAAGTTTTGCATCACCTAGAATTTTAGGATTGTGACATAATTAAAAAAAAATGTAATCTAAGAAACTACAAAATGATATTGCATAAGTCTACTGGAAGCCATAATAGTAATACAGTATTCATGTTAGATTTTGAAATGTCACATTTTTCAATTTTTGTCAGTTTTTCGTTAAGTATATGGAAAACTACAAAGCAGTATGTAATTCAATATGTTAACGTAACATTATTCAGCAGGTTTCATTCGAATTTATGAAGCAAAATTAGTTAATTCTAAAGGGTGATGCACAACCTTTGGCCATAGCTGTACTGTAGTACGTAAATATTTAGTATATCTTGGAACATACTGTACAGACAAAGTTATTTAGCAAGTTTAAAACTTGACATTTCAGGCAAGTACTATATCAATTCTGCTATAAGACAATATGGTAATATTATGGTAACGTACAGAAAGTGAAGCACTGAACGCAAACTATAATAATGTTGCGGTCAACTTGAAAACTTGTCTTTACATTTAATAGGTAATTCATACAGTATTTAGCAAGTTAAATAAGCATTGATGGCTGGGCTTCCGAGAGGCGCATCCGTTAAAGGTGCTCTGTGTGAAGTGCAGGATGTGCCCTATAGCCTGGAGGTCACCGGTTCGAGCCCAGGCTATTCCACTGCCAACCGTGGATGGGAGTTTCCAGGGGGTGGTGCACAATTGGCCGAGTGCTGCCTGGGGAGGAGGACTTAGGTTGGCCAGGATGTCCTCGGCTCACTGTGTACCAGCGACCCCTGTAGACTGGCTGGGTGTCTGTGGGCTTGCCTGTAAGCTGCCCAGAGCTGCATTGTCCTCTGACACTGTAGCTCTGGGTTGGCCGCATGGCGGGCCTGCAGAGTGAAAAGAAATGGTCAGCTGATGGCACACACTTTGGAGGTAGCGGTGAGCTGAGCCTAAAATACAATTGGATATTTCAAATTGGGAGAAAAATGGGGTAAAATCAATTGGTGACTATTACATTTATAAATAATAATAATAAGCATTGGAATCTCATGGACCTTTAAGAAAGTAGGAAGTTGCCTTGAAAGTAAGTATTTCCTTTGACACTTAATTTTCAGTCAGTATAACTCAATGTGCTGTCATGCACTGGCCCGTGCTTTAGGGATTTTCAATTGCAGCTGGTGGAGTAAAGGCATCATCCAGTTTGATAAATTGATCATGCTCCCATATATATTTCTACGTTTTTAAGTTGTTTTTCCACTTAGTGGAGTATGTATACATTTGTTAAAGCTCAAGCTATCCTTTTGAATCCATTATGTGATAAATTACATTGTAAAGCCACTGCAGGTTAGAAAACTGACACATGTTTTATATATATATATATTTGATAACAAATATTTCACTGTAACAAGATGTCTTCACCGAACAGGGTTTGGTTCCCCTGTGAAGAACAATGAATCAATTTTAAATGACACGAAGAAGCTCCAAGTTAGTAAACCATGTGTGCTTAGAGATCGACTGTTGACATAAATTGTGGATAGATGCTTCTCAGAGGAGCATGTAAAAATCTACGTCCTGTCTGGGTAACAGGCAATATCCTGTTTCCCTTGCACTATTAGCACTTTCAATCAAACGGGAACATTCTAAATTGAATCATCAAATATAATGTGAATACAACAGAATCTAAAGTCAAAGAATCTTTTAGTAATGTCTATATGGAAGTATAGCTTCTGAGAGTATCAATTTCGAGTAATGTTAAGACTGTTAAAGTTCTGTAAATGCATACTGGCATGCTTTCAATTTGTATAACTTTACTTTCACAAGCATACATTTTTACAATCAAAAGATATATATTTTAAAAGAATATAGAAATCTGGGCTAGTTTGTATGGATATTTTTTGCATTTTAACTGAAACAGTGTCTTGCTATTCTCATCTTACTGTTCAGTCTGACACCCTGATCATATGACTTTTTCTCACTGCTGTATTAATATCAACAGCCTCTGGAGGATCCAGTCTTAAGGTCTGGCCTCTGTTTTAATGTCACATACCAAAACTCAACAGTCAAGCTAGGGAGACCACAAGATGGGCCAAGGTATGCTGAAACAGTTTGGGACCATTCAGGTTTATTTACTCAAATTAGACTGCATTCTTATCAGGATTACAGGCCGGCTTTCATCCACAAACGTGTTTAAATGTTTATCAATAAACAAACAGCTATTCGTTCATTTATTTTACAAGAAATTCAGACTACACAAATGTATAATTAAGGAGGCAGTGTGGTCCAGTGGTTAAAGTCCAGGGTTTGTAACCAGGTGGTCACCAGTTCAAATCCCACCTCTGCCACTGACTGACTCACTGTGTGACCGGGAGCAAGTCACAAAACCTCTTTGTGCGCCATCCTGTAGATGAGATGTTAAATCATTGTCCTAGTGTAAGTGACTGCAGATAACGCACAGTTCACAGCTATTCCACTATGAAAGGCGCTATATAAAGACTATTATATATTTCAGAGAGTTGCTTTTTTTATTACTGTGGTGCTGAAACAAGAATTGCAACCTTCAACAAGTGAAAAGGCAGAACAAGCTCAGATTTAGCAAGCATTCAGAATTTCAATCCTCAGTGGTTTTGTTATTAAAATTGTTTTATCTGGTACATCCATTTACAAAGTTTTCATTGGCAGCATAAAGCAAATTTCGCGCATCATCAGGAAACATTTGCTGCTATTTTGTTGAAGGTGAGATTTCCTGTAGCAGATTCAGTTGTCAGACATAACCTTTTGCACATATTTATTTATGTTTCTGATAAGTAAAAAAACATCTAAACTGTTTTTTTTTTATAGTCATAAATGAAATATTAATAAGCTAAAAAGTAATTGAATTATCATGTTAAATATTCAAACATGTTACTGTGCTTAAAAATATAGGTCCATTCTTTGTAAAACAGTGTGAGAAATAAACAATTCTGAAACTACATAAAAATGTTAGTACTGTATATTGGGGATGCAGATTGGGTGAAAATCAGCTTGTAACTTACACAACACTGTATACTATACATTTGTTTATAATACTTTGTTTAATAATAATAATAATAATAATAATAATAATAATAATAATAATAATAATAATAATAAACAGCATAGCTAATTGTACTGTGTCATAATTTCTATCTGATACAAAGTATCACAGATCACATACATACATTAATATCAGGGTCTACTATATATTATTCAAAATTAAAAAGCCATGAAATAAGTGACTTTTTGATTTCTCGATGTGCCACCTTCAAGGATTTAAAAAAAAAGCAAAAGCTCAAATCACATAGCTCCTGGGTCATGGGGACAGTTTGGTTCTTTTTAGCTCACAGCCCAATTCAAGTACCTTTTGCCTGTCCAAACTGAACTTTCACAAAATGTCCCTGTTAAATACTGTCATATTAGGAATTTATTGTACTTATCCAAACAGCTGACAATCATTTAATGATAGTTGATAGATTTTTCTGATCTATATAAACACATGAAGTGAAGGCCATTTTTATGGTGAATAACCTAATCCTGGACAGGAACATGTTGTAACCACCTGGAAAGAAGCAGGATGTACACAGCTGGTTGTTAGCTGCTGTCCAACATTCCTCAGCCTTCAATTAGTGCCAGTGCTCTGTGCCTTCATTAAAATCAGCCTGCGAGCAGATAGTTGCAGATGGCCACAGGATGTTTAACATGCTTTAGAGCTTTGCCCTCGTATTAAAAATCATCTAGATAATGGAAAAGAAACACACTGTATGATGGGAAGAAATAAATTAATGCTACTATATAATCCGTAAATAATTGTAGACTGTAAATATTTTAGAATCAAGCCACACTTTTTCACCAGCCAAACGATTTTTAATTTTCGCTTTTTTTTTTTTTTTTTTTTTAAACGACCAAAGCCAATGTTAATTTTTTCTACATTTTTCTTTTCCCAATTAAAATCGCATTATTGGGTTGTGGAGAAATAGGCACTTTTTGGAACAATAGGCTGACTGTTACTCAACTAACTAGTAGGCCATGTAAAAGCTGCATCTCTATGTGTTGCATGTTTGTTTCAGTAACAAAGACAGGTTTGTTAAGCTCTGAAAGAGGACTGGTGTATGTGCTTGGTAAGTCGGTGCTTCAGAATCCTAGACTGCACAAATTACTGATGCTTCACAAGGAAGTGCCTCACAAGAGAGGAGTCAAGGCCAAGATTCAGTGTTTAGTGGGGCTTTTACTTTTTGTGTGAAAGTGAACTGATCAGGTCTTTCTGATATTGCCCTAAAATTACTGTTGCACAGTTTTGATGTGCTGAGGCATCCTGTAAATGGCAAACTTCAGAACACCAGCATGCAGATTCTAAAAGAACCACTGTCATGAGGACTGCCATCTTAACACGGTCTATTCATTTTAGATGACCCTCGTTCCAGGATTTTAATTACAGTGCAGGTTGCTCCATTTCAGAAGAGCGAGTGCAGCAGAAACTGGCACTATGTGCTGCCTTATGCACAAGGGGCATATCAAGGTAATTAGTGGAGATTAACTGATGATCATATTTGAACATGTGTCCAGGCAGAGCAAAAGGTCACTTCGGATTTATTTTACCATCTGTCACAAAGTTCATATCTCAAGCAGTCTTGGCAGCATATATTTTGGATAATATGCATGCATTAGCGTCAATAAATCACAAGTTTTATGATTATGGTATGGACCTAGGCTATCATTAATGTTCAGTGAATAGCTCATTAACAAGGACTAGTAAAGAAAGCTGGTATATGTTTGCATGTGCATTGCATGATGTGAAAGTCAAAAAAGGAAATAGCCTCAGTTGCCATTTTAACCCCCTACTGTTGGTGTTTAACTATTCAAAAGATGATGCCAACAGATTTGAAAGGTCACTGACAGATAATTGGGATTCCACATACAGTTAGCACTTAATTTAGACAATTGTGTTAGGTACAGTCAAAGGAAAAAATAAAAATCAAATCTTTACATATTTCAGCACCAAAACCACATTTCATGTTTTTACAATTTCAGCACCTAGATGTGTTCCAATTGTCTGGTGGAAAGTTTGGTATAACTACCTGGGGTGGAAATGTTTTACAAGTGTAATAAAATAAGCACTGACAGTCCAATGTTCCCCTCTGCAAGCTTAGCTACTGAATGTTATATTGTAAAATCAAATCAAATTCAAATAACATATTTCTAGAAAGTGTGTTGGTATTGCTTTTTGTCAAAAATAAATGCACAACACAGGTTATTTGAATAATGTTACAATCTCTGATACTGATGACACAATATACTGTAGCTTCTTAACTACATGGGATAGTGTGGCAGGCTGGCTGGGCGGTGACGGCAGGCAGAAGCAGGAAGGTAAACACACCAGCACTGCAGATTCAAAATAAATGATGCGGTGGTGCAGTTTATTTATATACAAAAATAAATCAAATATTTGAACAAAAAGAAACTTGCTCACAGAGCGAAAATAAATAATTAAACAAAACAAATCACCAACACAAAATATACAAAACACAGGTCAGGCTGAGCTGTAGCCTTCACTGATCCTGTATCTTTTTAGACTCGTGTTTCTCTCCTCGCTCTCTCCACTCGCTCCTCATACACCCACCACGAGTGGCGAGAGCTGCAGGCTTTTATATTCAGGAGATCATCTCCCGATTAGCAACAAAATTAACCACTTAATTAATTCGGGAGATGGCCACCTTCTGCACGAGTTTATTAATTATTCCTGGCAGAGGATGAGCACCAATCTCGCCTCTGCCAGAACATGTTTTAAAAATAAACAAAACAATAACACAGCGGTACGCCGTCATATAAATACATAAATAAAATCAAACAAAACAAATACAAAATACACTGCACAGGGGCGGAGGGGGAGACCCCAATCTAAAAATAAATAAACAAATAAATGTACAGGGCTCGCTACCGCCCTGCTACATATCCCCCCCCTTGTGCAACGCACACATGGCCCCAATGGCCACCTCCCCCCTCAGTCTCAAAGTCCCGGAAGAGGGGGAAGCACAGTGTCCATGGTGGTGGCCATGGTGGGAGGTCCGGCACCCCCCAATTCTTCGTGGCTGGCAGCTCCCTCTTCCGGGGCTCCCGCCACACACTATCCTGCCGTGAAAGTGCGGCTGGGGGAGCTGGTCTCCTGACCTCCCCCCCCTTCTTCATGGCCAGCAGTTCCCCTCCGTGGGGCTCCGGCCATCCAATTTCCGGCAGCGAAACTGCTGCGGGGAGCTGGTCTCCTGACCTCCCCCTTCTTCGTGGCCGCCAGCTCCCTCCGTGGGGCTCTGGCCACAGTGTTTCCTGCCACGGAAATGCAGCGGGGAGCTGGTCTCCTGACCTCCCCCTTTCTTCATGGCCAGCAGCTCCCCTTCATGGGGCTCCGCCACAGTGTAGCGACCCCAGGCGGCAGGATCCTCGACGACCCCAGGCGACGGCAGCAGCAGCGGACCCTCGGGAGGCGACGGCGGCAGCAGCGGACCCTCGGGAGGCGACGGCGGCAGCAGCGGACCCTCGGGAGGCGACGGCGGCAGCAGCGGACCCTCGGGAGGGGAGTCCCTGGCCATGGAGGCGGCAGCGGGAGCTCCACTTCTCCCTCGTACCCTGTACCCTGTGCGAAGCAAAAGGCAGCCCCAGGCGATGCGGAGCAGCAGGCAGCCCCAGGCGATGCGGAGCAGCAGGCAGCCCCAGGCGATCCAGGCGGGCATCCCTGAGCGGAGCGGGCGTGGCATCCCTGAACGGTGCGAGGCAGGCATCCTTGGGCGGTGCGAGACTGGCATCCCCGGGCGATGCACGACAGAGCGGCAGCGGTCCCTCAGGAGGCGACGGCGGTAGCGGACCCTCGGGAGGTGACTGCAGGAGGGAAGCCAGGAACAGCAGTGGTGCTAGGGTTGGCCCTCTTCTCAGCCGCTGCGACCCAGTGGTTTTCCCCCTTACTCTGCTCAGCAGCCTATGCAAGGGTGGCTGCAGACTGCCAGCCTCCTGTTCCGGTCCATCCTGTCGTGAAGGGAGAGGCAGCTCCTGCTCCTTTCTCTCAGGTGGTGGTGGTGGTGGAGGCAGAGGCAGCTCCTGCTCCTCTCCCTCAGGTGGTGGTGGTGGAGGCACAGGCAGCTCCTGCTCCTCTCCCTCAGGTGGTGGTGGTGGAGGCAGAGGCAGCGGCAGCTCCTGCTGCTCCTCCCCTTCTGTCTGCGAAGGCGGCAGGGGCTCCTCCCCTTCTGGCTGCGGCGCGGGGCTCCTCCCTTCTGGCTGCGAAGGCGGCAGGGCTCCTCCCCTTCTGGCTGCGAAGGCGGCAGGGGCTCCTCCCCTTCTGGCTGCATCGGGGAAACCAGCAGGCATGCTCCCTCTGCTGGTGGCGGCGATGGAGGCGGAACCAGCAGGCATGCTCCTTCTGCTGGTGGCGGCGATGGAGGTGGAACCAGCAGGCATGCTCCCTCTGCTGGTGGCGGCGATGGAGGCGGAACCAGCAGGTACTCTACCTCTGCTGGTGGAGGTGGGAGCGACCTGCAGTCCTCCCACGGCGATGGAGGTGGAACCAGCAGGTACTCTTCCTCTGCTGGCGGAGGTGGGAGCAGCAAGTCATCCTCCCACGGAGGTGGAACCAGCAGGAACTCACCCTCTGCTGGCGGAGGTGGGACCAGCAGGTACTCTCCCTCTGCTGGCGGAGGTGGGAGCGACACACAGTCCTCCCAGGGCAGTGGAGGCGAAACCAGCAGGAACTCTCCCTCTGCTGGCAGAGGTGGAACCAGCAGGTATTCTCCCTCTGCTGGCAGATACCTGGGCTGTGGGCGTTCGCCCTTCCCCCTCTTGGGCTGTGGATGCACCGACTCCACCCTCTCAGGTGTAGGACGTGGCCGGGTCTGGTGCACTGCCCAGAACCACTCTGCAGCGTCCCCCACCAGACCCTGGTTCCACGCCTCTTCATACTGGGGGTCCCCATAAGGGCAGTCCTCCCGGACGTGCCCAAACTCGCCACAGGCACCGCACATGGGAGCCCCTTCAATCTTCCACTGCTCCTGTTCGGCTGCCCAGTCCAGGGGGTCCAAACTGACTGGGGACCCAGGACCACCACCTCTTGCACAGCTGTTCCGGGTGCTGTTGTTGCAGCTGTCTGCAGCTCTTCCTCCTTTTTCCTCCCATCTTTTCTCCTCTTCCTCCAAAAAGTTATACACAAATGGAAAAAAACAAAAAAACAAACAAACTGCAGTATCCTACTCTGCCTGCGTCGGAGGCTGTGGTTTATCCCACCCCTGCCACCACGTGTTGCAGGCTGGCTGGGCGGTGATGTCAGGCAGAAGCAGGAAGGTAAACACACCAGTACTGCAGATTCAAAATAAATGATGCGGTGGTGCAGTTTATTTATATACAAAAATAAATCAAATATTTGAACAAAAAGAAACTTGCTCACAGAGCGAAAATAAATAAACAAAACAAATCACGAACACAAAATATACGAAACACAGGTCAGGCTGAGTTGTAGCCTTCACTGATCCTGTATCTTTTTAGACTCGTGTTTCTCTCCTCGCTCTTTCCACTCTCGCTCCTCATACACCCACCACGAGTGCCGAGAGCTGCAGGCTTTTATATTCAGGTGACCATCTCCCGATTAGCAACAAAATTAACCACTTAATTCGGGAGATGGCCACCTTCTGCACGAGTTTATTAATTATTCCTGGCAGAGGACGAGCACCAATCTCGCCTCTGCCAGAACACGTTTTAAAAATAAACAAAACAATAACACAGCGGTACGCCGTCATATAAATACATAAATAAAATCAAACAAAACAAATACAAAATACACTGCACAGGGGCGGAGGGGGAGACCCCGATCTAAAAATAAATAAACAAATAAATGTACAGGGCTCGCTACCGCCCTGCTACAGATAGAAATAAGTGAAAGTGTTAAATTTCATTCAGGGTACCAAGATGAATTTAAAAAAGCACCTGGTTAGAAATATAGCTATGAAGTTTCATCTTCAAATAACACACCTCCAATTAAGTGACTTACCAGTCTGGCGTTTCCTAATATAAATCCATCAATGCTTTTGGGACGAGAAGGAAAGACTGTAAATGCCAGCAACAAAGAGGTACTGCCAACACTCACTTTGCAAATACATTAATAACCTGTTTGACATTTACAATTGCATATTTGTTGCCATAGCACATTCTCAGTCAAATAAAACTGATTCATATCAGTTGGAGTACACATTACATTTTTTGTTTTGGTTAAAAAAAAAAATGGATACATACCTATTTATTTTAAAATAAATTAAACAATGGTAGTATTTTATACATAAATGAATGTACCCGAGTCATCAAATCATGTGCTGTATTCTCCCTGTGTGTACTATTTGTTCTGCTAATGAAAAATCCACATGGGCCAGTGCACTAGGTTAGCAGGTTTACCTTGGGGAATCGGAAACATGGTATAGGTTACAGCACTAAACGCAAAACACATTTTTTGCACACAGATACATGATACTGTTCTTTATGTAATACAATAATGGAGTTAATAAAATGGGGGACGATATTTGTACTGTAGAACATGAAATCATGCCATAGTTGTCATTTAATTTTTCTTCAGCTATGTTGTAGGGACAAGGAAACAAATACCCCACCTCGTTTACCACATGGAACAGGTTACAGGCAATGTGCACTGTTTCACCATCCGCCAGCCATAAGCAAGCATTGAAACACATAGACTGTCCTCATAGTCCTGGAATTGTCCTCGTACTAATAACGTTGTTGCAGCTTTCTTTCAGTGATCTAAAACCGTATTATTACAGTTTTTGATACAAAGACTAGAACAGTACACTGGTACATACAAATTCTTATTAACATAAAAAAGCTTTGACAATAACCCCTAAAGTCTGTAACTGTAAAATGCTTAATACATTAGTGCACCTAAGTTGTTTTGTAACACATACACCATGTGCTTGAGTAAAAGCTTCACAAATTTGGGACAGGAACCTAACTAGGATATAATTGAATTCATCCTGCCAGTAAACTGCTGCTGCAGCAGAAGTTTCCTTGTTCCTATCAACAGCCATACAAGGACTCAAATTAGCCACCTACAGAGACCATTACTGAAAGCGCAAGTCTCCTCTAACCCACTTATTACTGCTTACATGAGCTAGGACTGGCTTGAGCGTTTACTCTTTCCAACGAAACATGAATACCCTCTCTGGGACACATTATTCTTCCTGCGATTTCCTGAGCTCATAATGTAAACCAAGGCTATATGAGGCTTCTAAAGCCACATATATATATTTTTTAGTCGAGTGGAAAAATTTGCACCATAAAAAAAACAAAAAACAAGTAAAAGCATATTAAATCAGTTTCTAAATATCACAAAATGACAACACAGGTGAGATGTGGATGAAATATGAAGTACATATCATTAATAGGTTTAGACACAGTAATGACTATTAAAAGAATATGACATTATATTAAACTGTACTGTACTAATAATGGAGATACCTGTTGGTACCATGTAAATATGAAGCCACCATCTCAAATATTCCTGTAAATGAGGCTGAAATAGTATGTCAGCTGTTGCTTTTTAAAACTCAAGTCTATAAAATATCATAGAATACAGTACTGAACACAAAGCCAATATCTCAGTCACATGACCAAAATATGGCAGCTACAATAAGTCACAGGTCAACCTTACATTTCATCTGAGTTTCCATAACATTGCACAGAATTACAAAAAATAGGGGATACCTAATTATCACAAATTCTGTGCCTAAAATCATGGTTTAAAAAACAAAACACTTGTGTATAATGAAGTGTGTACTATTGGCATTTAAAAGCCTTCCACTTTTTTAAGCGAATTTAGTAGAACGTTCCATTTTTTTCACACCCACGCCAGATAACACGGAGCACATGGCTCTTAAGTTTTGAACATTAGTAGTACGGGGTAATTGCTGACTACAAGCTAAAGGGCAAAGCATGGTCACAAAAGACCATTAATATTGCAATTAAACTAAATTCAAACATGTCATATCTGAGGACTAATTCCACAACTTGACAGATTTAGAAATTATGGCTCATTACATTCTAGTCATAAATTCACTGCTTCACGCCACGACCAGTGGGAGCTATAGTAATTAGAAGTTTTTGAAAGTCATGTGTTTTGACATGTTTAAAAAATCACTGCCGACAATTTCACAATTATAAAAACGGGTCTTTATTACACAATTTGATTTGTGCAAATACGTAAAGAATCATGTTTATTGTGTTTTAGATAAGCATGTATAACAAATTGCAATATTAAGTTTATTTTCTCAAAAAGCCAAATTTCTTATTTAATAAAAGTGTTGTACCAGAATTATATTTTTTTATGTTCTGGTATATAAGTGACTTGTTATGGGCATGTACAACAGGGTTTAATCATCACCCATTATCTAAAACATCTCAAAACTAGGATGCAAGTTTTCCTGTAAACCTGAGAGCGAGCACTGATTTCCCTCTTAAAAACAGGCAAATAATACAATTGCAGTGGTTCCCCAAATGCAATTAATTTCCGATTAGTTTTCCCCCAGAAGATGGGTTTCAAGAACAGTGGCTGTTGTACCAATCTTAGCAGTCATCCCATCCAGTCACTTTTCAATGGTAGAACAAGTGCACTTGTGGAACGTTGGATTCTTTATTTAAATAAATATGTGGTAAAGATCTGGAGTAATATTTCCAATTTGTTTTTCTTGAAGGTTTCATTTATGAAAACAATTAAACCCACCCCTCCAAAGCTGTGTTAATCCTGAAACTTTTTCATATGCCTAGAAGGCAAACACATTTAAAAAATCTCTCATGCATCTGGAGTTTATTTTCAGCAAGCAATTGTAGGTCCCTTACTGTCTCTGCATTTGCTGGAAAAACCCAGAATCTCACTTGCTCTTTCATTTACAAGTTTCAGCCACGACCCTGTGATGAATGTTACTTGTGCTGACTTTCTTTAACACAGAAAGTTTATAGCCACACCGAATACAAGTTTGTGGTTCACAGACTTCTGCTGAGAGGTCACCACTTATTTCTCAAAAGTTTTAATCAAAAGTCAATGAGCCAAACAGTGAAGTTGGAGAGAAAACTTCAAAATCAAATCACAGCAGGCACAATGGGAGTAAAACGGGAATTTCATTCATTTTAAATTACCCAATTTTTCTACCATCCTTGTGTTATTTGCACAAGTTATTTTTTTTAAAAATGTCATAGAAGGTTGATAAATTTGAAAAGGGACCAAATTCACCAAGCAGCATGCAATAACTAGGCCAACATGAGCCTGACAAGCCTACTGCTGGGGATATATGAACATGCTGAAAGACACTAAGCCACTGCAGTATCCTACAGTAGCCTTTATTATAAAACAGAAACTTCATGTGGCCTGTGAATATTGCTGAAACAAAACAGCTTTTTTTTGTTTTAAATTTGCATAAAACCCATGAAAAAAATATATTTTTTAAAATCAAAAAGAATTATAGTCCTGAACAACATCTCAAAGACACATGACCAATATGGAAGCTACAATAAGTCACAGGTCAGGGAGAACTTATATTTTCTCAGAGGAATTTCCATAACATTGAAAATATTAAGTCGGGAACTCAAATTGCTCGACACTCTCAATCCCCAGCCCGTAAATACAACAGCTATCAGTATTTTGAAAAAGTAAACCAAGAGGACCTACCTATGTGACACATATACTGTACGTTGACAATTCCAATACAATTAGAATAAATACTGCATCCCCAGATCCCAATACTATAACAGTGGTACTCACTTCCAATCTACTCCATTCCCAATGGTATCCTAAATTACAGCAGCTCACAGTCTTGTTTCATACAGCTCTCTAACTGTTTCATTGAAACTAGGTTTTCAATTAGGGAATTAAGGAGCTTGTTTGAACAAGTTCTTTGATTGGGATAGACTGAAAGGAGCCAAGTGAGAACCACTGCTCTATTGTTATATTCATAACTGGATACAAATGTTCAGACAGGCCTTGTTATATTTTCTCTGGTTCTGTTACTCTAAATGACATGTGCTAAAGAGTGTTCTAACTAGGTTTCATTACAACTGGATAAGCAATTCTATAGATGAATGAAGAAATAATAATACAAAAAATAAATAAAAATCACACTTTCAGGGCAGCTTTAGATTTTAAATATTTATCATGATAACTTGCAAAACGATTACAGTGTGGAAGAACAAATATCTGCCTCAGCCGATTCTTTGAAAAGAGGCTTATTATAAAATATATTGAACACACATTTTGACTACACTAAGGCTGCTTGCGACACATACTAAAAAATAAAAATAACTTACTAAACAAACATGCAAACAGAACACTGAAAAGCACAACCACACTTCCTTGTTTTAATTAACAATAACAATATTTCGTGTCAGCAAGTCTTTTTTTCACCCTCAGTTTAAATTCTAAACACCCACAGTACTTTTAACATAATGTTTAGTTCAGATTTATTCCAAAGCGGTCGGCTCTCATCCTTTTCTTAGCCTAGGAGGGAAAACAATTAGCTTTACTGGTTTAGTTCTTATAAAACAGTGAAATAAAGTAAATAAATTATACTTTCCGTTTACCTGATTATCAAGCAGACCTGTTGTACCCATCACAATTCCAAATCGTTCCTTTCTCTTCCTTAATTTTTCTTGACAAACCTAATTAAGTAATATGCATTAGATTCAGCAGAAATAATTTCTACACATAGCAACATTTAGTAGAATAGTCTACTGATAAATGGAATATGCAGCTTTGGGTAGTCTTCAATGAGTTGTACTAGGGTTATCTGAATTCTTTCAGCACTTTCACATTGCAGAAAGACTATCTTAGGATAACTACAAACTAGCTTCAGTGTCTTAGAATGAAAAATAAATACACTTAGACACCGGTTTCATACATTTGTTTTTCAAAGTTTTTGAAAACAGTGTAAGATATATACTGGCTGGAATGTTTTACTCTGGTTTAACATTACATCTAGGAAACAATACAGTTGGTACAAATACACTGGTATAAATGATAAACTGAAGAAAACTAACTGCTCACTGTTTTATCACAACTGTACTTCTTGTGGTGGTAAGTGGCAGGTATATCCCAGCATTGATTAATCTTTTATTGATACATTGGTCATGAAAACAATAAGCCTGTATAAATAGTCTATATATAAATATATATAGGCTGCACGTGCCAGTGAAATGAGGCCGAGTTAGCATTTTCAATCCCACAGAGCAGCAAACGTGTCAGACAAGAATTAACAACCATGAGAATGGATTATGTTACTGCCCGTGTCATATTTTTTCATATAGAGGAAACACCATTACTTTACTGAGAGATTAAAATGGGACCTTTAATTTAGGCAGAATTACATACAATCAGGAATAACAACACTGCTATCCTGCCTTTAAGTAACCACAGGGAAAAATAACTGAAAATACAAAAAGTCTTGAAACACTCTCAGTATTCTTATTCAGGCTTCACATTATACAGACCCATCTTTTGAAGAAATATTTTAGCTTAAAAAAACAAACAGTAATACTTGACAAAACACAACTTACCAGATTTTGTTTCATTTCTGTGTCACCTGTAAGGAAAGTGATAAATTACATGAAATAAATTTACACAGTTCTATAATTTAACAAACAATCATGTTGGATAGCCTCACACTACAAATTCAGTGATGCAACGTGTACACACAGCATAAACATATAAACAGGAGCACTAACTTCTGTTCCTGTGATTAGTTTCAGCTGTCAAGGTTAACAAATGTATATCATCTTCTGGGATTAGAATAAAATTACCAAACACACCTGCTATAGCACTGTAAATTGGGTATGTTGAGACCCCAAGAATGTCTCCAAAACATTTGTCTTACCATAAACTGGAATGCCAAACCTATTAAAAAAACAAAACGATTATGATCTATATTGACAAAGAAAATACAGATTTTTTTTCAGCTGGAAATAGAGTTTAATTACATGTTAATACTCCCCCTCTCTACAATATACTGCAGATGTACACTATCCAAATACAATGTGGACCAAAGATCCTTGTGTTCCATTCTGGGAAGACTATATCTTTCCAACACTTACAATGAATTACCCCTAAGGGTGCTGGACTGCAACTAGATATGACAGTGTAACTACATCTCAACAAGGTAAGCCAGTATCCAAATATAGCATATACATAGAACAGGATCAAACCCAGTCTTGTGGGTCAGAGGATAGCAATCTGTTCCCCCCAGTTAAAAGATCAAGTTAAGTAAACATTTGTTTGAAAAATTTGGCCAACAGTTGTTTCAATACAAGTGAATGACAAATGGATAAGCAGTCTATTTGCTAACTGGTTTTAAAAAAAAGGATAAACTGTACATATCACGAAATAAGAAATGGAATGAGCATACCGAGCAGCTCTGGCTTCTTTCTTTGCTTGATCACTGGCAGACTTGCCGAATCTTTCCGTTCTCTTCTTAAGCCGCTAATCAGAGACAATAAAATATATAGATAAATAAAACCAACGATATACGTATACTAAAATGCATATAAATATGTTATCGTTTTCCTCATTTGATAAGAATATCCAATCTGATCAAGTGCCCTTTGCACATAGTCACATTGAAAAAAATAAAAATCAAATTTTATATATATATATATATATATATATATATACACAGTATTTGTGCAAAAGTTTTAGGCAGGTGTGAAAAAATGCTGTAAAGTAAGAATGCTTTCAAAAATAGACATGTTAATAGTTTATATTTATCAATTAACAAAATGCAAAGTGAGTGAACAGAAGAAAAAATCTACATCAAATCAATATTTGGTGTGACCACCCTTTGCCTTCAAAATAGCATCAATTCTTCTAGGCCACTTTTTTGTAACAGACAGACAATTAAAAAAAAAAAAAAGATTTAGGATTAAAATATTGAACAAACCTCTTCTTTCGTCATGGATGCAACAGTTTTAATGCTCAGTTTTTCTGACTGCCTGGAACACAAATTTCCAACCTCTGGTCCGGAGACCACTTGTGGTACTGGAGTCTGGGGATTTCTGGGGGGAAAAAATGTAAATGAGGCTTCCGTGTCCACTACACAACCAAAGTGTAGGGTTTGTAACTTCAAAACCAGTTCTATTTTCCAATCTTTACTTACTGGACATGTTCTTGCAAAGATTCTTCATCCTCAAGTATATCCAACTCCTCTTCCTTTGAGGAACGGAAAACAGAGGTACAATTCATCAAAAGCAATGGCAAACTCAAAATGAACACAAAGACAACCAAGTCTACAATTACTAGGATACAACTAAGGGTCATCTCATTTATCAAGGGTTCCATCACTAAGCAATACAAAGAAAATGTAACACAGCATTTCTTTAGCTTCATCAGCTCACTTGTGTCACCAAAACCTAGATCCAGGTGTCCAATATATTGTCCAAATGAATGTCAATAACAGTTGGATGGCCAGTTCAACATACTAATATACATGAAACAAGGTACTGATCTGTGCAGCTGGTTGGAGCAGACCTGTGGTTCAGTTTTTTTTTTCCCCCTACATGTAAACATTTTAAAAATTGAGACCATTTGAATGAATATGAATAAATACTTTTAAAATGTATTCATTTGACTACATTATAAGCCTTCAAAAATAACTGCTAACATATAACCAATTCACCATAAACAAAGAAGCTGAAAATACTGAAAGCTTTGCACCCTCTGCATGTACTCCATACTAATTTACTTTAATATAACAAACTGTACTGTAATATAACACTAAAGTTAAACCTTATTAAGAATTAAGTATTATACTATGCAGTAACTGCTGTAGAGAGGGAGTTTTGTTAAAAAAAAACAACTGTGCTATCAAAAAAATATACAAAAAGGTCTAGTCAACCAATGCACAACAGGGGCTGAAATACCCGTCTAATATTTAATGTAACAGGCACTACTCTTTAAAACATTATGTACTTGACTAGACCATTTTAATCTCCACAGTATTCTTTGAAACCATCCCCATACTGGCCATGCTACTGTACACTGATAGCTTTGGACTAGAACATATATTTTTATTTTTTATTTATTTGTTTATTTAGCAGGTGCCTTTATCCAAGGCGACTTACAGAGACTAGGGTGTGTGAACTATGCATCAGCTGCAGAGTCACTTACAATTACATCTCACCAGAAAGACGGAGCACAAGGAGGTTAAGTGACTTGCTCAGGGTCACACAATGAGTCAGTAGCTGAGGTGGGATTTGAACCGGGGATCTCCTGGTTACAAGCCATTTTTTAAATCGCATACGTATTGTAGCAGTATGTAAAATTTCCCATTAACGACCCAACAGCAAAATGAAATCAAACTGTTACTCATGCACAGAACTGGGTAAACATAAAAGGCAATGCAATTTAAAGAAAAAAGATTGCTGAATATAGGCCCTAACACAGTTCACTTGTAAATGAAAATGCACAAAAACAACTAAAGATCAGATTAAAAAATAATAAATACATCACAGTATGTAAAACTGTTTAATGATTAACTGTTTTACGTTACAGTAGCTGGTCTCGTTCGCTTTGCTGTTGCTGCATTTTCGTCAGGTGAAATTGGAGGAAGCACTGTGTAACTGCACAATAAAGTCTGATTTGCACAAGCGAGAAAAAAAAGAAAGAACACAATGCGGGCTGTGACGGATAACCAAAGAAATTGTAACATTGAAGAGATGGGCTTTGTTTCAGAAAACTGGTGATGGAGTCGGAACTTGTGTGTGACGGGAAAGTGCATTCATTTGTTACATTATATACATATAAAATGGAAATTGATTTGTTTCTTAATACAAGGACGGTAAAACGTGACTGATGTGTATCTGAGTGTCGTATATCCGAGTGCTGACTATATTTATCAACTGCTATGTCATTTATGGCGGACACCGACATGGATTCAAATTAATGTGCAGCAATGGTCGTTTGAATATTCAGATAGTTTCTCTGTGCTGAATTAAATCTGAATAGCGGCACCGACTGAGATAAGGTTGAAGACAGTAGTTGAAAAACAGATAAAATAAGCCCCAGGACCCAGTACCGGCATTAACATGCCCGGTATGGAGTACCGGCAGAATTTCACCCCTGCCTTTAACCAAGGATATGTACCACCTGGGATACAAGAAAAGACTGAAAGAATGTCACTTCTTACCTTAGAGCTTGTACCAAAGACATCTGACTCAATGTCTTCAAAGGCAGTTTCTTCATCCACACTGTCTTCTAGTTCACACAAGGAATATCAAGAAGTTGAAGTGCATTTAACAAAAATGGAAACCCCAAAGCAACACGTTTGCTGTCTTTTCAGGTTACAGTAAGCACCTACTGAGCAAAACTCCACATTTTTACATGATTGAGATAGGGCCTCGGAGGAAGTAGTCTCAATTGATAGATAATGCCAATTTAAATTTCCCAGAATAACGAAAGAAGCAATTTAGCAAATACTCTGCTACAAAATGCCATTTATCATGAAATGTGGCAGTCCGACACAGATTTAATGTTCATTATGTGGGCTTAAAAACCCACCTGTGCTTAAATCAGAAACAGTGGCTGTAAAATTCATAACATTATGTTATTGATTAGCAGGAAAATCTTTTGCAGGAAACAACTGCTATAAATTAAAAAAAACTTTGTGAGCACAAACAATATTTTTTAGTTGCCAATTTCCATCTTGCTACACAGGTTTCCACAACAGCTAATCCTTACTACTGGTGTAAATGTGCTTTGTGTGTCAACAGATCTATACTTCTACAAGAATAAGCAGGGCTGCACGCAACTGCCTGTCAAGCTAAGCACAGCTCCAAACAAATAAGGCATCAGGCTCGAGATTTCTGCTCAACTGTTAATAATGTATATTCAAATATTAAACTCATACTGTACCATGTTCTTCTTCATCTTCATAAGCCTTTACCAGTCTTGCTAAGAGCTCAGCCTTACTCCCTTTTGTTTTCAAATTACGATGAGACAACTCCTGTTTTAGTTCTACAATCTGTAATTAAAATGTTCTTAGATTAGAGACTGCGGTGTTTAAAACGGGGGCTGTTATTCTTCTCGAAAAAACAATATTATAGAGAAGTCAAGTACGGGCAAGTGACCGCTTATCTTCTTCATAATCTCGATAGAGGTATATTTAATTTTTTTTTTTAAATGTATATATATATATATATATATATATATATATATATATATATATATATATATATATATATATATATATATATATATATATATATATATATATATATATATATATATATATATATATATATATATATATATATATATATATGCGCATGAGCTACCTAGACCCTGTCTCTGACCCGCAGGTCCTTACTGCAATGCAATGTTACTGTTAGCATAACGTGATCAACCCACGTTTAAAAGCGTTGTGGTTTTGCCGTCAGGGCTTTAGTTTATGTAGATTTAAGGTTTAAAATTAGACGCTACAAAGAGAGCTTACACTGGACTGAAAAAAAAATTGCTGCACTTTTGCCTGCCCTAGACTTCACAATTCTCAAGTTAGTTAGGTCGGTCAGGTCGGGTTCTTCCAAATGCAGACTATGGCGTCCACCATTCGGTCACCTTGGTTGGAACGCCATAACTGGTGGTAATCGATCATAAAAACACCGATACATTAAAGTTAATTATTACGGAGAAAGAACGCACCTTAAGTTTGGTTAAATCTCGTTCTGCTTTGACAATTGCCATTTTCGGTCTTCGCAAATCTACATTTCTTGGCTGCGCTTCCGGTTTACATTAATGACGGTAGTTGGTTGTTGTTGATAAACTGAAAAGCCGCCCGCTGATGATCACACATAAGTGTAGTACATTCGTCACCAATTTAGATAACTGAAGAGGTGCATTTGTAGCGGTAATACAATAATTGATGTGTCCTTGAAGTTAAAAGTAATATAGTAGGCCTACTATTTTTTATTTTATTTTTTTTTAAAAAGAGACAATACGAAAAAGAAATGTATGAGGCCTTTATTATTTACATTAATTAGACTGACGCGGTGCCCTGTCTACAGAGACCCTCCAAATTTTAAAGTGATTGCTTAGATTTCAACGTTAGTTTAGATATTTATTTTTTACTCAGCATTTGCTTCTAGTGTTAAAGTGGTACATCGTCAGAAGATGGTATGGTGACCAAAAGCGACACTTGTCACGTTGGAAGTTGTATGGAGTCAGATTTTGGTACATATGCAATCAATTCCGATTGATGGGTGTTTTCCTATTGTCAAACAGGTACATTTACCATTAATTAAACTTTTTTTTTTTTACAAACTTAAACTGGAAACAGCGAACAAGACAAAATGAGAAGTCCACTGCAAAAATGCACAAGTAAAAAAATGTACAAGACCCAATGTATTGCATACGATAAATATTCACATACTGTTTTCTTAATGATGGAAAAATATGACAAATTACATTAACAATAATGTAAAAGACTGGAAATATAAATTTAAAAAAGATGTAAAAGACCGAAAACAGCATAACATACTAGATTTGAATTGGCACGTCCCTGCTTTCTTAGCAGAAGTTGTTTAGGCGTTCACGATCAAGCGCGCAAAGCGCTGCGTACCACTTTTTTTTTTTTTTTACCACGTATCTAAAAATAACACTGCACCGGTAGCATGGTACCAAAATATTATTTCCCATGCAGATTGTGAATGTAGATGTGAAAGACAATCAATCGTCTGTTTTAAACAGGTGTTGATTGTGCATTATTTATTCCTTTCCAAACTACCTGCCTGCCATTTGCAGATTATGTGGGTCTGTGAATAAGGAATTGCTATTGGTTCCAGAATTCCAATGATAATCATTTTCATTCAATTTATGTGACATTATCTCATTCTCCCGATTTGTTTTATTTTTTTAAAATTATTATTAAGAATTAATAATAATGAATATATTGTATTATTATCCTCAAATATATATGGTATATGGTCAGTTTTAAAATCAAAGAAAATCAAGGGTTAGTAATACTATTTGTAAAGAATAATACTGGAAATTTTTTCATTCTGGTTTAGCCATTTACATCTACCCAGCCTATTCACATGGCTTATTGTAATATTTGATAGGTTAATCAAGAGGATTAACTGGGAAAATTGCTGTGTACCAACCATTAATACAATAATACAAAGCATACAGTTGATAACCCAACTATAAACTCAATCACATGACCTCAATATGGAAGCCATATTAGGTCAGTGGGTCAATGTCAAGGTCACCCTGCAAATCTTAAGTCACTACCTCAAATGGTCCCTTAGTCATGAGGCTTTGACGCTGTGGTGGTGAAAGCTTTTTTCTTGTGCTTCACATGGAGAATCACAGAGCACAGTTGTGTATTGAGTATGAAGCCAATATCTTAGTATTAGGTCTTGTTCCACTGGAAAACAAAGTTACGTGACCACAATATGGCCATCAGGGAACAGGTCAAAGTGAAGGGTACTGTTAGTTTGTCTAAAGAGTTTCCATAACACTGAAAATATGAAGTCACATGAAATGGTTTATGAGAAATAAGCAGTTAAAATAGTGGCAGTGGCGCAGCCAGAGGAGACAGACTTATTTAAACATGCATAATTTAAAGACATGAAAAGCCAGCAACCAGGTAGAGAATTTCTTGAGATGCACTCAGTGCAGAAACCACTTTACAGCAGAATCAGGAAATTTGAAAGGCCAGCTCCCCTGCTGTTCTCTAACACAACAGCATCTTGCATAGGAAAGAGAAAAGAGAAAAGAGACAAATCTGAATTGCTTGTTTCGAGTTGTCACCAAAACACATTAGAATTTTTGTCCTGTTTCAGTTAATATGAAACATATAAAACAAATGTCTTTCTTTCTTTCTTTCTTTCTTTATAACATGCCATAGTCACATAGAACATTAATGTACAACATTAATTGTAAATACAAAGTGTGCTGTAATATAAACTCTGACAAGAAAAATACTTACCCCATTTGTCAAGTATATTTAAATATTTACAAGGCAGTAAAACTATGTAACTGTGGGATGACATTCAGCTCTGATCCTGATACCCATCAGAAACAGAAATAGTTAGGGATATAGGGGTCTATTTGAAGTGGTCTAAACCTCAGAAGATGATTAAAAAGGTACTATAAATTCTTAGAAACTGCAAACTAATTGTAAAATGTTACACAAAGTTTCACAAAGAATCAAGGGCATGCTTATTTCCTGGCAAGTAAATTTCTAATATTTCCTATTCCTCATTTTCTGGAATATATCTCATTTTCTGGAATAAATGGAAAAATGGGTGCCCGTGTATACAGCTCTGGCTGTCATTTCTGGAGATTGTATCGTCAATATCTTCTTTTGAGAAGGTCAGTGGTAATTGGCATGGCAGACGAACAGCTTCTCCCTTTATAGTGTGGAGTAGTGGTTAGGGCTCTGGACTTGACCGGAGGGTTGTGGGTTCAATCCCAGGTGGGGGACACTGCTGCTGTACCCTTGAGCAAGGTACTTTACCTAGATTGCTCCAGTAAAAACCCAACTGTATAAATGGGTAATTGTATGTAAAAATAATCTGATATCTTGTAACAATTGTAAGTCGCCCTGGATAAGGGTGTCTGCTAAGAAATAAATAATAATAAACAATAAAGCATACAAAAATGTGAATCACACAGTATTTTACTTAATGGAATTCATTACAGTAAATGGAGGGTATTGCATATTCAAGGTCCCAAGGAGCAAAAAACTCAGTGTGTGACAGCGCCAGTATCCATTTAAATTCACTTTCTTGAGAAATTATCTTTATAAAGGCAAATTAATCAATTCAAATGTTCATGGTAATATTCTAAACTATGTTTATACAGTACTATATTGCTGTGCACAGGCACTTTGTCACCACACTGTACAAAACCACAAATTAATCTGATTTACACATTTTGATAACAAACTACATGTTTGGTTGCTCTATGGGCCACTCTCGTGTTGCTTGGAACAAATATCTTCAATTCCTTACCTGAAGGTAATTTTTTACTTTAAGCGGTCTGCACTGTTGCACGTTTCAAAACAGCATTTAAAATTTCCATTAAATCTGATGTACTGTAGTAAGGCACACAGTCAGACATCGCCGCAACTTCCAAGTGTCTTTCAGCGGTTGAGCCACCTTGCCAAGAAAAACCAAAAAACAAGGATTAATATACACTTGATAATAAGTACAATCTCCAGCAAAGAATAATAAATAAATGTTTTGATTTACACTCCAGTGACTGACCAACTCAAACAAACTAGTGCCAAATACAGTCCTAAATAACTGTTGCAATGCTGTACAGAATGGAAAATGAAGATTTCTGCTTAAGAACAAGGTGTACTCCATCAATCTTTTTCCCCTTTAAAATACAGCTGCAACGTTTTAAAGAATATAGCAACTGTTGCCTTGGGCAATGCCTAGCGTTAACAATGTATTCCCCTATGGCCTAATCTATGACACTCCATAACTTTGAATGGGTATGAGAAATGTGAATTTAAAAATCGTCACCCAGTGTTATTCCCCCAGACCAGGAATCCATTGTCAATTGTGTTTAATAACAAGCTGTATCCAGGGTCAGCACGTGTCACTCCGGACAGGGAAGGAAGCCGGACTGGAATGTCTAAGTGACAAACTGCCAAGTTGCACGTGGACATTAAAACTTGTATAGCCACTGAAAAACAATCATTGAACAAGCACATTTTCTCCCCACTTGAAGACAAAGTTACATCTTTTCCCATGAAAAATGTTATGTTAACATATTGAATTACATACTGCTTTTTGGTTTTCCATATATTGACAAAAATTGAAAAATTTCGAAATCTATACTATACATTTCGAATACTATACTACTATGACTGCTTCTGGTAGACTTTTGCAATATCATTTTGTAGTTTCTTTGATTACATGATATAAAATAAAATATCTAAATTATGTCCATATATATATATATATATATATATATATATATATATATATATATATATATATATATATATACATTAATTAAATGTCTCAGTCCTAAAATTCTAGGTGATGCAAAAGATTCTTTCTGTTAAAGAATCTAGTCATGTTGTGTTAACACTACCAAGCATCTGAAATGTGCGCATATCAAACCAATCAATTGTTGTGAAAGTGCACAATGTTACTTCACATTTTATGAAGGAAACTTAAACTATTCCAGATACACAGACTGAAATAGGTGAAATTATAATAGGTTAATATATTGCACTGAGTGGTGCTGCTGTGCAATATGTTATACAGATGTGGTCTGTCTGCACAATATATCTATAAAATTGTTGAACAGCTGTAGGAAAAAAACACACACATTACGTAAAAGTGTCTGAGATTTAATTACTACTTATATTAATAATAATGTATACATTATTTCTTCCCAAACTGTTTTATCGGAGGAAAGTCTTGAAAGCTTGTGTTTTAAAGTTTGAGAAACTGGTCTAATAAGCTCATCAAAAAAAAAAAAAAAAAAAGAAAAAAACATTTTACTGAGAAAGGTTACAATTCTTCATTTTAAAAAACATTTTCACATGTTGGCATTCTAAGTAAGAAAACAGGGTCAAACAGCCAATGTTGAAACCACTTATTGTCATATTTGTGCATTTACTGTAACACTAAAAATGGCAAAATAAAGAAGATGGGATTGTAAGGCTTATTTCAGTATTTAGAATTCAGGTGCACAGTTCAGATTTGATGTACTGTGTTATCACTTTCAAAGGTCAAAACCCTCAAATATTTTCCATATGAGGGAGAAGAATCTGTAGCTGCTGCAGCATGCTTTACTTCTATTTTTTCCTAAAGCGAACCTGTTACTGACACAATAACTGTCAGAAGAATGTATCGGAATCCTCTCTTGCAAACCCTATAGTTTGATACCTTTTATGAACTATGAAAACAGTAAAGACAACAGCCCTTGTGACCCTAAAACAGTATGATTCAAAGACATGATGAAATTTGTTGTAAATGACTCTTTAACCCTGTTGGAATGAATGCAAAACGCTTTTAAATAGAAACTTCAGGAAAATCTAATACTAAGGGAGAAATTCAATCAGATAACACAACACCCACACTATTTTCCTGTTCTACAGAAACATTCAATCAAACAAACATTCTGGGGCAGTCAGCAATCCAGATAAGCTGTAAAAAATACGCATAGCAATTTTGCTGCACAGCTTGAGGTCGCGTTTTATCAAGCTTCTTGTACTTTGTTGGTTCCCGGGATCTCAATGGTCAATTGTGAATATACTGCAAGCAGTGGCCAGGGAGTAGCAACTTCCAGGACTGTAATATTATTAATATTATTAAGGCAGGACTAAATGGCTGTGAAAGACATTGTTGGATTTTTTTCAGGTGGAAAATAAAGAAATCCCAGTGTCTACATGTAGAATGATTCTAAATGAAGCTGTTGTTCAAAGTACGTTACAGTTACAATTTAAGGCTGTAGTTGATGCATAAGTTGCCATTAAAGTATGGCCAGTATTCATTGAAAGTACTCATGACTTCAAGGTAATGTTGCATTTTACTCACCCAAAATAGATTTTACTCAAATAGTGTCTAAATTGGAGAGTATATATGTGTTTTAAAGTAAATATTACTTTTTTGAATTAAAATATTATCATTTCATACATCATGACACTGAGGTAGAAAACAATATAGCAATGCATTGATACACTACCCATTTGTTAACTTTACAGGTGTGTCCAGGCGCTCCGCTGGAAGTATATTAGTCTCCATAAGCCTTTTAAACAGCAAGGCTTCTTCCACCCGAGATGAATTTAACAACATGAATTTTCTTCCAGATAAAACAACCCATGCACTGTGCGAACCCAGCTGGTTTACAAATTGAAGGCCTTCTGATTTTTGATGGCACTGTTCTGAAAGGAGTCTTCGCCTAAGCTTTACTGAATTCAGAGAAAAAGGAACAGTTTTAAACACTTTCTCCGAGTTGGATTTCTTTTCTTTCTGGGATTGAAAAAGCTTGTCGATTATTTGCTGGTTTGAAAGAGGAGCCTTGCGCTTTTGGATTTCAAGCTTATTACGTGCCAAAGCCAGTTTAAGTCATTTTTCTACTCCTTTTGAAAATCTGCCAATGTTTTGCTCTGATGCTTTCTTGGTCTGTAATTTATATATCGGTCCATGTCCTGCATATATTAAAAAAAAACACAACTTACAGATATGGATCACAAGAAAAGAAACTCTGCATTTTAATTATGGTCATAAATGAAATATATATATTTTATCCCCATATCCCCCAAAAAGTAGTATCCTAGTTTTACACCACTTCTGCCTATCATAGTTCCACTTGTCTGAAAATCAATCTCGGTTTGCTAGCCATAAACCTAATAACCTTATGTGGACTTAGTAGCAGTTTTTCTTCCCTGTAGAAATCAAATAACTTGATGAATAAACTGTTTTATTGTTTTCATTAAACACTGCAATGTTAACTACTAATTGTTGGATAAATAATCTTATATTTGTCAGTTGGTGAAAAAGTAAATACAAGGGATTGCAGGCACTCATCAGTTGCTGCCTTCTTTTAAACTAAATGTAAACTAAAGACATTATGAGCTATTGCAGCCTCCCCTAATTTGTTTTGAAGAAACTGCAACAGCCTTCTATTAAGCTTTTAAAGATAAGCACTTCTTAGGCGAACATTCAGATTCAATTATTTGCAGGTGTGGTGGAAAATGGGTTTGGTGAAAAGGTCACCAGTTGTAACTAATTATAATATGCTCAATCACATATGGAACCTTGATTCACTTTACTCTGGTGGATCTGGTACCTAGGGACAAGCAATAAATCATACCCAAGAAAATGTGGAGAAACTGTTAAGATAAAAACCATCTGCTACCTGTAAAGCCAGAGGGGGGTGGGGGTGGGGGAAATCTGTATCCCTGAACAAAATTACAGCTTTTACCTTACCCCATCGAGTTATACGCTGTTACAAATTACAAAGCTGCTGTTGTCACATTAAGGCTTTGGATAATTATTGAACAAAACTACTGTGTATACTTCTTATTTAACTTAATCTGTTACCATCCTGTTTATATTTTTAGGAGAATATTTTTTTTTTTTAATAAATATAATCCATACTGTAAACAATTAATCTGTAAGGACCTGAGTTGAATACTCATTTACACTAAAGTATCCCTTTTGCACTCTGTATTAACATTGTTCATAGGGCTAAAGCAGAGGGCACACCTTTGAAAAAACACACCTTTTAAATTTAAAGTATTTGAATATTTCTCAGCATCCCAGAAAGAAACGGCAGACAATTCCCTTAGCTGTCTGCTTCAACAGGACAGATTATCAAAGCCATCTGGTGGAGACTGCTTGCACTGCATGTCTGGAACTGACGTAGAATAGCATTTGCACAGTATATAAACTGCAGAATGTTCTGGATACCTTGTGAATATTTGGAAGTAGTCCAAGTACCAGTATATGGATAACTGTCATATATATATATATATATATACAGTACTGTGCAAAAGTTTTAGGCAGGTGTGAAAAAATGCTGTAAAGTAAGAATGCTTTCAAAAATAGACATGTTAATAGTTTATATTTATCAATTAACAAAATGCAAAGTGAGTGAACAGAAGAAAAATCTACATCAAATCAATATTTGGTGTGACCACCCTTTGCCTTCAAAACAGCATCAATTCTTCTAGGTACACTTGCACACAGTTTTTGAAGGAACTCGGCAGGTAGGTTGGCCCAAACATCTTGGAGAACTAACCACAGTTCTTCTGTGGATTTAGGCAGCCTCAGTTGCTTCTCTCTCTTCATGTAATCCCAGACAGACTCGATGATGTTGAGATCAGGGCTCTGTGGGGGCCATACCATCACTTCCAGGACTCCTTGTTCTTCTTTACGCTAAAGATAGTTCTTAATGACTTTCGCTGTATGTTTGGGGTCGTTGTCATGCTGCAGAATAAATTTGGGGCCAATCAGATGCCTCCCTGATGGTATTGCATGATGGATAAGTATCTGCCTGTACTTCTCAGCATTGAGGAAACCATTAATTCTGACCAAATCCCCAACTCCATTTGCAGAAATGCAGCCCCAAACTTGCAAGGAACCTCCACCATGCTTCACTGTTGCCTGCAGACACTCATTCGTGTATGCTCTCCAGCCCTTCGGCGAACAAACTGCAGCCTTCTACAGCCAAATATTTCAAATTTTGACCCATCAGTCCTGCTGCCATTTTTCTGCACCCCAGTTCCTGTGTTTTCGTGCATAGTTGAGTCGCTTGGCCTTGTTTCCACGTCGGAGGTATGGCTTTTTTGCCGCAAGTCTTCCTTGAAGGCCACTTCTGACCAGACTTCTCCGGACAGTAGATGGGTGTACCAGGGTCCCACTGTTTTCTGCCAATTCTGAGCTGATGGCACTGCTGGACATCTTCCGATTGCGAAGGGAAGTAAGCATGATGTGTCTTTCATCTGCTGCAGTAAGTTTCCTTGGCCGACCACTGCGCCTCACGGTCCTCAACGTTGCCCGTTTCTTTGTGCTTCTTCAAAAGAGCTTGGACAGCACATCTGGAAACCCCTGTCTGCCTTGAAATTTCTGCCTGGGAGAGACCTTGCTGATGCAGTATAACTACCTTGTGTCTTGTTGCTGTGCTCAGTCTTGCCATGGTGTATGACTTTTGACAGTAAACTGTCTTCAGCAACCTCACCTTGTTAGCTGAGTTTGGCTGTTCCTCACCCAGTTTTATTCCTCCTACACAGCTGTTTCTGTTTCAGTTAATGATTGAGTTTCAACCTACATATTGAATTGATGATCATTAGCACCTGTTTGGCATAATTGTTTAATCATACACCTGACTATATGCCTACAAAATCCCTGACTTTGTGCAAGTGTACCTAGAAGAATTGATGCTGTTTTGAAGGCAAAGGGTGGTCACACCAAATATGGATTTGATTTAGATTTTTCTTCTGTTCACTCACTTTGCATTTAGTTAATTGATAAATATAATCTATTAACATGTCTATTTTTGAAAGCATTCTTACTTTACAGCATTTTTTCACACCTGCCTAAAACTTTTGCACAGTACTGTATATATATATAAAAAAAAATAATGGCTATCATTTCTGAACTCAGCATGTCAGAAAACCCCCAGGTGAATTTTTCTAGGAAAATCTGAGACGGACGGGCAATGAAATGTCCATTTTCTGGTTGAGTTGGCGTGGAATGACCCATATATAACTGAAAACTCATTATTTTTATAATTAACTACAACATTTGGGCTTTCTCTTTCTTCAGATAGCATGGTAGAAAGAGCTAGGTAGACTGATGTTAAGTTTGAAAGTTGCAATATGGTTTTAGAAAGAAAACGTAATGAATTAGGTTCAAAGGATACAGTATCTTATAACTGCTGGAATGTGAAATTGTAGGGGTCTAAATAAGGCTATTCTTCTACTGACCTGCTGTACACACAGGCCCCAAATAATCAATCAAGTTGTACAGTGTTAAACATTCATAATTCAACAAACCACTTCAAAAGTAAATTCTTAACAAAATGAGTTATACATATTAATTATTGTTATATCAGAAGAACATATGTCAAGTTTATATTTCTTAATTTAAAACCCTGCTGCTTATGATTTACAATGAACTCTGTACATTGCATTTAAAATGTTTTGTCAGATCTGGTCTAAAGTTATGAAGAAGTTAAATTTGGGGGTTGGCCTGTCTTCATTTGCAGTGAAAAAACAAAACAAAAACAAAATAAACAAAATGACAAAAAACATAACAATATTCACAAGACTAATCCTGTGCAAAGGCAGCACACATTTATTCTGAGTCAGATCAGATGACCAAGGCAATAACATGGCATGAACATATATCTGCAAAGGTGCAATAAACTAATGGTTAACTCTGCTTGAGTACTGATAACCTTATCGGTTACATGTCACAAGGAATTTATATTAATATTGAACAAAAATACTTTTCTATGTCTTCCTTATTTCCTTCGTAATAGTTAGCATGTGCATTTCTCTTTTTTTTTTTACAAAAAAATCTAATATAGTCAGATTGCAAAACGGAGATTAAAAAGATATGTGAATTAAAGAACACTGACACGATTCAGTACAAATCTTTTGTAGTTTTTGCACAGCACTACTGTACTAGGTATTTATTGTCTGAGTTTGCCTAGTGCAAGTTCTCAAGATGTTCATGTTCTATACACTTGTAAAAGCAACTGTTCATGCAATGTGAGACGTTTTGTATTGCTACAAAACCCCAACATATACATTATCAATTAAATAGGGTTTCTTTAAAAAGAAAAAAAGATGATAAAGAAGATTGCACAAACCTACAAACTATTATGATTATTATTTAAACTAATTTTTAAAGTTGTGGTTTAACAAGCTATACACCTTCTTTCCAATGTAAAAAAAACTGTCCGCTCCATAATTGAGTCTTCATACAATAATGTAAAAAATGTGCCGCACTACAGTAAATTTACTATCCAGTGACTATTGTTTGTGGTATGAATTACCAAGTGAAAGAAAAACACTCCATTATTAAATCACAGCTGTCAAGAAGATCCAGACAGTCAAAAATAACACTGCCTAGGAGAATATATATATACATGTACACATATAGTGTTTATATAGTCATGATGGAAAAAAAGGGTAATGATTGAAAGGTTAAAACCTGGACTGGAAAATGTTGAGCATCTAACCTAATAATCAGATGCAGCAGTCTGGAAAAGACAAACATATCAACAATCCGCAAGTCTGGATGACAGAAGGGACAAGCCAAAACCAATTTTCCACTCTATATTTTATAAAACCTTGAGATATGGTTTTTGCACCCTGTGAGTCACAAGGAATGCAAACTACTGGTTCAAAGGTAAAATCTGGAAACTTACTTCTTTTTCTCCTCTTCGCTCAGATTTTTCCACAGATCTTCAACACTGCTGGTAATCTCCTGCAGACTGGCCTTTGGATTGTCTTCTAGGATCCTTGGTCGCATTTCTTGCCTGAATATTGCACTGGCGGACATCGGCTGCCTCACAGTTCGGGTGCTGATCAAGTCGTAGGCTGTAACCTTTGCCATTTTCTCAGTCACTGCGTTACACAGCTTTTTGCATGGGCTATTGTTCGGACTTGACTCTGAACTCTGCAGGCTGATTTCATTCTGGTTTGCAAATGTCTTTTCATGAGGCACAAAGACTTTCACAGGTTCTAGCTTCTCTCCTGTGTTGGAATCTTTCAATGCGTGACCCATGCTCCAGCTTTCGGCAGTCATTTCAGTGAAGTCTTTAGTACCATCAGCCTTTGGGTCCATCACAACTCCTGGGTTCTTCTGCAGGCCGTTTTCACCTGCACTTTTTAACCCATTGCCCTGCTGGGTGTCCATAAATATCCTCTCATCATCAAGTCTGAAAGTCACACCAAACTCGCAGGCGTTCTTGACGATTTGGCAGTTGCCTTCTGATGATGATGTGCTCTTCAGTGGCTCAGTTGGCATGGTTTTGTCGAACGATACTGGCGGCTCAGAAAGTAGGACACTGGTGTTTTCCTTCCCATTATTTAGCGTTAGTAATGAACTGTCACCTGTGAGGACCCTGCTGTCAGGTTAATCGGTTTGATTCACACACATAGGAACATCTCTTTTGCTGACATCTGTAAGCACTGAAACAGGCAGTACACCATACACTGAAATTAAGATGGTCTCAACAGCAGATAGAATGTTTTCCTAAGAATACAAACAAAAACGTAAAATACAGTATAAATGCAGTTATTTAAAAACATTTAACAGCAAATATGAAAAATATGTAGTTAACTGTAGAAAAGGTTAATGATTGTAATATTATCAGTACATTATAATGTTGAAACGTATAACAATTACTTTCACATAGCCAAAAGTGTAGAGGAATACAAATGCTAAGTTACCTTGTTCTGAAGCATTACTTGTGTTTCATCAGGTGTGAGGTTAATATCAGCTGAAGCAGCAGGAACAACAATGTTCATAAACAACACAGGACACTGGGAATGTGAAGATTGTCGGCAGGACTGCAAGCTATAATACTGTCGGACCAGCTATAAAGAGACCAGCAGAAATACAATGCAGTCACAAAACAAGGTTTGTTTATCAAACATTGTATCAGTTTGGTAATGATAACTTGTATTAATCAGTACATTATTTCAATACAAGAAAAAGTATATTCCTCATATGTAGTTAAAACATATCTTGTTATGTTTATTTCTAGTTTTTAAATCTTTATAGCATTATATTCCATTTAGAAAAAAGGGGAGAGAACTTTGTACTGTAGTAAAAGCTTTATGCTTGCCCACAGTCTGTTACAGTACCTTCAGTACTTCTTTTAGATGAACTGGTCTTTGATTCATGAAAATGAAAGTTTTGTCAGAGCTGCTTGAGCTTGTCAAAGTGTTGTCAGAACCTGGTTTTGGAAGAAATCCATTAAGAGCAACCTGTAAATGCAAAAAATATAAAAAAAACCCATGTTGTATTATAATAAGTAGGTGGCAAATAAAGACTACAGACATATTCCCCTGTGAGAAACAGTGAGGAGAGATCAGGCAAATACTTGTAAAGATTATATTCATTTAGCATGTGAGCCGGAGCGGAGCTGGAGCTGGGGATGCTGGAGCCGGAGCAGAGCTGGAGCTGGGGATACTGGAGCCGGAGCAGAGCTGGAGCTGGGGATGCTGGAGCCGGAGCAGAGCTGGAGCTGGGGATGCTGGAGCCGGAGCAGAGCTGGAGCTGGGGATACTGGAGCCGGAGCAGAGCTGGAGCTGGGGATGCTGGAGCCGCAGCAGAGCTGGAGCTGGGGATGCTGGAGCCGCAGCAGAGCTGGAGCTGGGGATGCTGGAGCCGGAGCAGAGCTGGAGCTGGGGATGCTGGAGCCGGAGCAGAGCTGGAGCTGGGGATGCTGGAGTAGGGGCGGAGCTGGAGCTGGGGATAATGGAGCAGGAGCGGAGCTGGAGCTGGGTATACTGGAGCCGCAGCAGAGCTGGAGCTGGGGATGCTGGAGCCGGAGCAGAGCTGGAGCTGGGTCACTGGGGCGCTCCAGAGCATGGAGCCGCAGCTGAGGTTCCGGAGCAGCTCCACTATTTCCTGCCTTTCGTCACATTAAAAAAATCCTTCCTCAATTATTCAGTTCAAACATTTGAATGAACAAAATAAATAAGTATCTAAAATAACGAAATGTAAATTCAGAAGTACTTTAATGTACATAAAATTTCTGTTGCAGGCATATAGAGCGGGTCCTTATAATTGCATAGATAGCTCAGATATCTGTTCAGGATTCAGACATATATCTCAATATTTGTTAATCTGCAGAACGTTATTACAGTCCTTATATGTAGCACTATTAAAGTTGAAAAGTATCCCAGAAGTAAGAAAGGCCTGACTTTACACTCATGAAGGATTCTTGTCTAAAAAACACATTTTACCAGCTTGAACAATTAAAAGAAAACTTAAATAGAATGTTACTATGGTAGGCAAGAAAATGCATTATTGATTAGAGGTTTCAGTGGCTCTGGTGCTGGAGCAGGGGATCCCCATCAGAGCTGCTGGAGCCGCTCTAGCAAAGTCGGAGCACGGCCAGCCCTAGCTGGAAGTACACGAGCTGTGAAAATGGGAATCATCTGAAAATGACTGAATGAGCTGCTATATATTGCATGGAGCTCAACAGCTTCTGTGCAACAGTGTATTTTAATTAGAGATTTTAATGAACTTTCTAATTACTCAGAACTGAAACATTTATAGTAGCCATTATCGTACATTATTTATACTGCACCACTACAACATTGTTAATTGTAAGCAAGTGATCACTGACTGCAAGACACTGAATGAGAACACATCATTGAGGTAAAACACAGCCTATTATTGTTGGCTTTGTTGATACTCAGAAACTACAACATTGAGTATACAAGCTTTCTATTTGCATACAACTACTGCTTTATGTTTTACAGCAATTCCTGAGGCAACCATTAGTCAACCTGCAGCAATTTATATTATGCAACGGTGACACTGGCAAAAAGCTGATGTAAACCTCCGTCTTCAGAACTAGAAAACAGGAGTTCCGCAGTGGCTAACCTGGTAAAGCAAAGTGAGGAGAGTTGCATTGGGTCTGGCGCTCCTGAAGGGTAGGGAGGCAAAACGCTACAGCTGACCCTACTGACCAGGAGCCTGGTGAGCTGAAGCAGATACCTGCAGGGCTGGCCTTTGTCCAACCAGGAAGTGGTGACATTCACTCTCGAGTACCTGCGTGTAATGAGGCCATTGGCTTGGACGGGCGAGCAGAGGACGCCCACTAAACTTCAGTTCCTTAGCTGCTGTGGGGAACTGCTACGTGAGAAAATGGGGGGTAAAATAATTGGGCACTCTAAATCCATAAAAATAAATAAACTGAAAAAGAAAAAAATATGATTTGACGGTACTTTTACCTCAATTTTCGACCCAATTCAAAATGCCCTGTTTGAATATCAGCTTACCATTGCAACCACTAAATGACCAGGAGGACTGAAAATTTAACAGACAAAAAGAATGCTCACCAAGTCATTCTCGTTGTCAAATCGATTGTCTCTTTTCACTCACCTAACCAGGCCCTGGCGGTGAGGCCCAGCCTTGGACTTGTGGGCGCCTGAACAGTAGGGGTTGCTGAATCATGAATTATCCCCAAAACCCAGTGCAAAAGCCAATGCAGCACCATGTGGGCCCCCAGCCAAGATTGGCAACTCAGTGCAAACAAAATTCTGACCATATTGGCGTGACTCACCCTGCACTGCAAGCGGTAGTGCTGAGCCCCTTGCAATACTCAATCATAGTTACTTTAGAGCCATGCTTAATTGCTCTTATAATTAAATCTGAGTTGGTCACCTGGAGTTCAATAGGGTTGCAAGGCTTTACAGAAGTGTTTTCAGGGGATGCTCGATGGTAAATGTTATCCTTTTCCAGATTAAACCTAACAACATTCAAGCTCAATGATCCAAGCTTTATTTAAAAATAGAAATTTGTTTTGTAGCATATTACAGTACTGGGTAGCAAATTGTCTGAATTTTATAAGCAGCTTTTAATAAAATGTAATAAAAATGGAAAACTACCACTGAATGCTAAGCAGCTACAGTAGATGCCAAGTGGATTCTGACAATTTATAAAGCTGTAAAAATATAGGAAAACACCTTTTAACTGATTCCACAGCCCGCAATTCCTCTGCGAATACTAAGTGGTTTATTTTTTTTATATAAGGGATTAGGACCCCAAAAATTACAGTAGTAAAATCCCTATTTTCTGTGTTTCAAGTGAAGAGGGAAGTTACTTAATTTTTACAGATTAAATTAAACAACAGAAATGTTACCTTAACATTTTTTAAGTTTCATCTGTCAAGAGAAATGTGTTTATAAAAGTTGCAGGTAGCAAACAGGGGAACTGTGGCAGGAACAAGCAAACATATTCACGCTCTTCGGAAATGCAATTATAATTTGAATTAGTTCAACCAGTTCATGTGACACAAATTATTATTAATGCTTTACAAATGCTGAGGAGAAAATCTGGAGGCCATCCAATGACAATATATCACGTATGACTGGCTTGCTTTCAGCATATCTTGATTAGAACTTCGAAGTGCTGCATTTACTTTGGGAGCACTCTGGAGTTTTGCACCTCAAAATGCATCATTTTTTTTGATAAGATGCTTACCGATGTTTTTAAATATACTAAGTTCCTCTTACATGGTGTTCTTTAATTCCAGAAACGAAGAAGGATTTGAGAGTTCCCAGCCCCCTCCTGGTTGGAGCCACCAATGCCAAGCCTGCTGGCAGGCCGGCATTATGCCAACTGAGCTCAGCAATGTCCTTATGCTGGTCACACATCTACAAGACTAATGACCCTCCCAACTAATCCAATGTTACATATTTTGCAAACCTCCGGCCCTAAACTTGGCTGCTGGGTCATAGAACTAGTTTAGTTATATACAATAGGGAACATTTGCTAAAGATTGAACCACTTATTAAAAAACAAACTGGTTATTTTACAAACCTTAATTCAGTAAAGAAACTGAATTTACAGTTTTTTTTTCATAAAGTTTTGTATTTTTTTTCTCTTTAAAATTGAGCTCCCTTATATGTGTTCACTTGTAAAAAAAAAAAAAAAGATATACTGTACTTCTTAAGATACCATATAATTGTTGTTATGAATATTGAATTAGTTCTGTTTTGGCCTTTTGACTAAGCAGTAGGGTATTACTAAACAATATTCAAATTCCTGCATAACTTTAAACGCCCAAATATACAACAAGGTCTTAAAAAATAGAAGAAACCATGAAAACTCATCTTCAAACACTGGATTTGCAAAAATGATTATGAGTGCCACCCAGAAGCATGATGTCATGGTTGAAGTCACTACTAAACAGCAACACAATGAAGATCTGTGCAAGAATATCATGCAGCTCAGCTGACCTTTGTCTGTCACACTGAACATGAATTGTCTCCAACTTTCCCAAATCCTATTCACTTTTATCATAGACTCCTAGCCTCCTCTTTCTGTATGTGTGTGCGCACTGGTTTTCAAATCTGATTAATGTACTGTATCCCCTGAGTTTACAGCCTGCAGCATTTATTATTTAAGTATGAAACAAATACTGACTTACTGTACTTTACATTACAACAGAGTTATTACTGTACATTCTTAGATTCTCCCAGGCAAAAAATAAATAAGATCAAATGTATTATTATTCAAGAGGCTGAGTTTGAAAAGAATAACACAACATAAAAAAAAAATAAAAACTAAAACTTTTAACACAGTTCAATGTACAATATTAAATTAAACTGCTGTCATTTTAGGAAATTAATTCCAAAGCTGCTGAGCAAGTATTGCTGTCTTGGTATTTCCTTGTACTAGAATGTAGCCTTTCACTGACTTCTGGATCCACCTGATGGTGTTGGAAAGGTAGCATGCTGCTCATCAAGGCAGTTCCAAGCACGGACATGAGGGCCATTTTGTGATCCGACACCCTGGCTTTCTGCCAAACAATTGCCTGAAACAACATAGTAAAGGGTCAAATATTTTTTATACTAAATTTAGATCTGTTGATCTCTAGTCATCTGCAGGATTACGTGCTTACGAACAGACATTTAGCAGCATTTCACAACCCCAAAAATGTCAATAAGTATTTTTCATTTAACGTTCCATCAGCCATACAATCCCCTTTGCAGGCTCAGTGAATATCTCCAAATGTGAACAAGTCTAAAAACCTTAATTTTGATCAAATGAATGATTCAATAAACAACAAGGTTCTGTCTCGGGCGAATAGCAAAGAACATGGATTTGTATTAAAATACACAGCTGATTCAATTTACCAGTGATTTTATAAAAGTGTAAGTAGCTCCAAATTTCCTTTGTTCGAAATCATTATGAGGGATTCTTATTGCAATAACCTAAGCACTGTTATTGCACTCTGATATAGACAATTGCATTCAAACAATTAATAAAGAGTGGCATGTGAAACAGTACCATATTTTTATTTGAACATGACAACCTGGATTTTTGAGGTTGCTTACACATAACATATATTTTGACACCGGCGTTCAAGCTTGTCATGGGTATTTCCAGATGCACGCATAAATCCAGGCTGTTGATTTCTGCAAGCGTGCTATCACACATCTCCAATGAAATATGCAATTTAAGAAACTGTAAAATGACCACTGTAGTAAACAGCTTTAAAAAACGCTGTGAAACACGAGAAGCCATGAAGTGCAAAGTTTGTGATACAAGATATCTCTGCATGTGCTGATGGTGCGAAAAGCAGGCCCATGACAATCTTTAAATTAATTAAATGAAACGGATACACTACAAACTTTTCTCCCCCCAAACATTTTATTCAACGTAGGATTTGCAACTATATCAAGAAGTATTCCAAATACAAGCAAAGTATATATTTTTTGCAGCAGCATTTTATAGTTGGACAGACAAATTAAAATACAGAGGAAATAGGATTGAACTAGCTTTCCACAGTTAACCCAAACCAGACACATTTCCCTATTAAATGCATAACAAAAAATAATAATAATAATCTTCAGCCACCACCATAGACACTGTGGACAGAAGGCTTACTGTACTGTATAAGGGACTTTCACTTCAATCTCAATTGCAACTTGGTATGCTAAATTTAGAGTGGAGTTCAAATGTCAGTGCGATGACATTGCAGAAACCCCACACTGGAGATACAGTAAAGAGGTCAACAGGGACTGCAAAGCTTCAGCCTTTTTTTAAGATAAGGAAGGTCAACAACATTATTACACTTATATAATGTCTTTCACAGCCCTGTTGTCACAAAGTGCTTTACAAATTAACAGGATTTATCATTTCTTGCACCCTTTTGGAAACTAATCTATAAAATGTAAAGGGATGTATTGCTTTGCGGTAGGGAACCGACAAAAATAAATCAGCTAAACCTAATTGTATTGATTGATTTAAAAAAAAAAAAAGTTTTACAAAAATATCTACAAAATGGCAAATATCAGCATAACTAATATAACAGTAATCTACTGTATTTTCTGTACTGCAGTTTCGGGACTACTTTCTTTTTTATTTTTACTATTTCGATTCAGTGCAGAGCTTCATGTAGCTTCACCCGTAACATTAGCTCTTTGCTCTTTGAAATTACTTCAATATGCCTGATTTAAAGTATGCTTTCCAGGAAAGCAATGATGAGAGATGGAAAAAACACACGTCTCTCACAGAATGCCTGGCATGAATAATAGCATTATCAGTATTCTAACAATTTCTTGGCAGGAAAGCCCAATATTGAGAAGTAGGACATCTGAATTTTCGGGAACTGACACAAATCCAAGAACCAATTATGAAACGTTACAGGCCGTTACATCCATTAACTAACTAACTAACTAAACTAAATGTACATACACACACTTAGTTGAATAATACACATAATTTCAAGTAGCTTATCAAACTCATATTAATTACTTAGCAACAGAAACATAACACATTTTGGGGTAAAAATGTACTGTTAGTTTTGCCAATGCCATCAAAAAACTGAAACATTGTTAAAGATAAAATGTTGTACAGACCTTTAAATCTGGTTTCTGGTGTGATATATCTTATACTAAATGTGCAGATTTAGCAGAAGTTAAATACAGAAAAAGCACCTTTTTGGATGATAATACTGGGGGTTTTTTTAAGTATAATTTTGGAGAACCAAATGAAACATTTTTTAAATGTTAATAAAGCAATGGTTGAAATGTATTCTATTCCCCCAACAGTAATTTAGGTTTTCAGATACACGTTAAACACATTGCATTTCACAGGTTTATCTGTTCATTGTAAAATGAACTGCATACAGAGAGAGACATCTTGTGGTTAAAGCCATCACTACAGGAGGGAACTCATGAATTGTGTTGGATTGTGTTACATGAAGGACAAAGTCAAAATGCTACTCTAAATATCCACCTGTAAACAAAACTGTGTTATATTTACAAGGGACATTTTCAATCTACACTGTTCCAAATAATTAAAGGATATTCATAGATATGAATCATGCGCATGGAGACACTCATTGACCACTTATTTCCAGTAGGCATAATCAATTCCAGCACTGCACTAGTTTCCATGGTGATCCTCACACCATATTGACATAAGGAGAGTGGGCAACTGGGACCCTCTTTCCCACTGTGATGTTGGATATTTGCATATTACCATCACAGGACACCTCACCTCATACCTGTTTAAATAACTCTAGAGGGTGTTAGGCATTATTTCAACAGGATTTGGGATTTTAACACTTAATATACAGATGCAGACAATTTATTTTACAGTAAACATACCCCCCAACCCCTAATATTCCAAATGCAGTAAATGTACCAGTTCCAAAACAAAACAACAGGTACTGTTTGGAAGAATAATCAGAAAATCCTCAATATGGGGATGGTCCTCCAGGAATCTGTAAACTTGGTTTCAGATGCATTTACCAGGATTGTGTGGGGAAGCCTGAATTGCACCAAACCTGCATCAGACAAGAACACAAACATGGATAGCCTTGGAACCAATCACTCAAAGCAAGACCAGTATTAATTCGTTTCATACCTTGTTGTGTGTAATTATCATTCTCAGCTCCGGTTTTATTATGGCATATGCCATTAGGAGATCCTGAACCTTTTTTAAGTCCTCTTTATACTTTTTGGCAGTAGAGTAAAACTGTTTCCTCACAGGGAAATTCTTAAAAAGCTTTAGCACCGTCACAGTTGTTCCTAGATAAAATAAGCATGTACAATAATACAATTACTGGTAGCACTTTATACATGTACAGATACAGCAGCTGTGGACAAACACTACAAAATATCATTAGTTTAGCGCTCTTCTAGTATCACCATTATAGGAAATACAAAATTAGAAATCTCAGTTGGTTTCAAACAATACAAGTTAGTTCATCAGTTACTATTACTTGTTAAATGCTCTTTAAATCTCTGCAGTATATTACACCCTGTGTTTATTCAGAGTCATACTTTAGTTCCTAAAGGCTGGAATAAAGAATAACCTAATTTATTATTTAACATTTTTAACTAAATATGAAAGAACTTTTGATTCCTACCTTGACCCAGATGAGAAGGCTTTTGAGAGACTACATTTCCAGTAAAGAATAAGGTGTACTGAGTACTAATGTCATCAGAGGCAGTCATTGTGATAATTATTACCTGAATAGAAATTAGGACAAATAACAAAAGTTTAGACGTGTGTAAATAACAATGGAATAACAAACCAATTTAATGGCTTCAATGTCAATGTGGTTTCTTCTTAATTGTATAAAATAAAGTTATTTTCTCACAAAACATAGTTTTCATACTGTACCTTGTTCATCTGAAACCCATAAATCATATTAATATGAACTATTAGGCTAATTGTCAGTAACTTTCCATTTCTACGTGTGCTGGATGTCTTTAGCAAAATAATACCTAGTTTTGTAAAGGGTGCTTCTTAAACAACGAGCCATATGAAAAACAAATTATAACTTATTACACAACAATTCCAAAATACAAATTTAGATCAGAATATGCAAACGTGTTCAAGCTAACTGGAATCAAAGAATCATCTTGTGCTAGGCCAATGGCGGACCTCAATTTGAACATGTTCTGTGATAATGTTCTTTATCAATCACCATGTATAACCTACTACCTACATGTCATACCTTTACTCTACTGGGAAATTGCTAGTTTGCCTCCACTGCAGCACCTTATTACAGGCTAAAGTAGAGCATCAATCCCTACCGATGGAAACTCCCAAATGTACAAGAACACCTCACCTCAGATACAGTGCATGATTCACAATGATTCACCGCAGAATCCATAAGTCTCTAAGGATTCCATCTTCATGGCTGCTGATTTTTGAAGTGTAGTGTTTAACAGCCATAACATGGGTTGCTTCATCAGCTGCTTCAATTCCAATGCCATTGTCTCTCACCTCAATTCGGTCAAAACCATAATTATCCTTAACAAAAAATAACAATAATAAAGGATTCAATTTAATTTGTATTGTTTTCTCAACTTTTTGCCAGTACCATACAAGATCATCAGATAGCTTTATATAAACCGCACCATATATAAACTGTCAGGAAACAATTATTGATCTAGAACAGTTTAAATTAGCAATTCTTGATCATATGCTGAGGTGTTCATTTGTTCCGATTCCCTCAAATGGGCAATACTTACACCAACTGTTTGGTTCCTAAGAGTATAAATCTGTCATTCCAGCCCTTCTTATTATAGATCTTATTATAGCACTAACAAAGATAAGGAAAATGCTATTATTTAACTTCACACATCAAGGGTGCATTCATCAATGTGACAAAACATTTGATCCTGTTGCCATTAATCTTTTTCAATATCATAAATCAAATAATTTGTCCTCACTATTTTCAATGCAGGCTATTGAAGCCAGATGTCATCAAATGTCTTCTGCCAAAAGGTTCAACATTAAATAACTGACTAACCTAATAAATATACTGCCTTTAAAGATGTTGTTGAATATTCCATTAAAAGTAAGTGTCTTGATATATGTTGAGCGGCACTTGCTGTTTGGCAAGATAGGGGTAAGCATATTAGTAATCAGATGTCTATCTACAAGGAGCAAACCTGTCACATTAAGAGTCTTCGATTTATTTTTGGTATGTATGTAAGGGTGGGAGAGGAGAGTGGTAGTGGAGAGGGAAAAGGGGAGGGGGGGGTAGGGTATCAGAACTGCTAAACTACAAACAACACATAACTTGGCATTAATTCATATCTGAGTACATATAAATATTTGGGCAGGATTATTATGGTCTGACAATACTGTGAAATAATTTTGTTAGAAACAAAAGCACTAATTTGTCCAGCAGTGGCAACGCTGTAACTGGAAAAGCCATTGGTAGAAACTATGAAGAGTAGAGGGGCAAAATAATTCAATACAAGCAACAACAACAATAGTTTGAATAGAACATGGAAAGTAAACAAATGCAACAAACTTCCAACTTCTGTTTCCAAGTGTTTTTAATCCGCACGCTGCCCCCAGGGTAAATACCAGCTGTATACTAATATATATATACAGTACCAAAGTTTGAGTACACCTACTTGAAACCAGGTTTTTAAATGATTATCTATGCTTTTAACTGTATAAACTTGTCTATAAACACATTATATGATACGTGTACTTATATAAGCTGATAATCATAAGTGAATTGCATTCAAAAATTTTATTTTTTAATGAAAATGTAAATTTTGTCAATTTCAATGAAATGAAAACCCAAAGCAAGGGGATTTCAGTCTGAAGTCCAAGTCAGTTAAAAGTCTGAAATGTGTATAACACGGTGTTAGAACACTGGCCTAAGTATAAGTGTCTTTGTTAGATGTTCTCCGAGTTACCTAATTAACCTTTTGTCACCAATTATTGTTAACAGGTGAGGGTCCATGATTACTATAAATATAGGTAGCATAGGCACAAGTTTGTCATTCCTGAATGTAAGGGAGCAGAAAATGGCAAAATACGCTCAGTTAAGCAAAGAAAAAAGACAATTACTTTAAGAAATGAAGGTCAATCTTTAAGACAAATCACAAGAACTTTGCGAGTGTCTGTAACTGCTGTGGCCAAGACCATCAAACGATTTGAAGAAACTGGCACTCATGAGGACCGAACAAGGTCAGGCAGGCCAAGGGTGATCTCAGAATCAGAGGACAAGTTCATTCGAGTCACAAGTCTGCGAAACCGGCGATTAACTGCCCCTGAAATACAAGCTCAGCTAAATGCTACTAGAAGTACAGATGTTTCAACATCAACTTTTCAGAGGAGATTGCGTGAAGCTGGCCTAACTGGAAGAATTGCTGCAAAGAAACCATTGTTAAGAGTGCAGAATAAGAGGAAGAGACTTGCCTGGGCCAAAAAACACAGAAACTGTTTGACGTTTGAGGAGTGGAAGTCGGTCTTATGGACCGATGAGTCAAAATTTGAAATATTTGGGTCCAACCACCGAGTATTTGTAAGATGCAGAGAGGGTGAGCGCATGAGTTCTGCATGTGTGGTTCCCACTGTCAAACATGGAGGAGTCAGTGACGTGGTCTGGGGTTGCTTTGCTGGTGACAGAGTTGGTTATCTTTACCAAGTCCATGGCAAGCTCAACCAGCATGGCTTTCATAGCATACTTCAGAGGCATGCCATTCCATCAGGATTACGGCTAGTTGGGCAGTCCTTCATTCTTCAGCAAGATAATGACCCGAAACACACCTCAAAGTTGTGCAAGAACTATCTGGCGAAGAAGGAAAGTGAAGGACAACTGAATCTAATGACCTGGCCTGCCCAGTCTCCAGACCTCAATCCCATAGAACTTGTATGGGACGAACTGGACAGAAGAGTCAAAGCAAAGCTACCCACAAGTGCCCTACATCTCTGGGAATTGCTGCAGAAGAGCTGGGAAGACATGTCGGGTGATTTCCTGCTGAAACTTGTTAACCGAATGCCTCGTGTTTGTGAGGCTGTTATTAAAGCAAAGGGTAGCTATTTTGAGGAATCCAAGATTTAGAGACAATTTTCAATTTTCTTGAACATTGCTTTGATACTCCTTATGTTTTGTTTTGTATATTGTAACATGTGTTTTCATTTTCAAGTATTTACAGAAACGTATATGACGTAAAACATTGTCAATTATGAAAAAAACCTAGTTTCCAGCAAGTGTACTCAAACTTTTGACTGGTACTGTATATATATATATATATATATATATATATATATATATATATATATATATATATATATATATATATATACACACTACCAGTCAAAAGTTTTAGAACACCTCCATTTTCCCAGTTTTTATTGAAATTTACGCAGTTTAATGTCTCAATGTACTCTGAAATTAAAGCATAGAACAAATAAACAATTGGAGATAAAAAAGAAATCATGGAATCGTTTTGTTTAACAAAATTTAATCTAAATTTTTGACTCATCAAAGTAGCCACCTTTTGCAGATATAACAGCCGAACACACTCGTGGCATTCTTTCTACAATGGAAATCAAATATTATTCGGAAAGTTCTTCCCAACACTATTGCAGAAGTTCCCACAAATGTGTTGCACTTGTAGGTTGCTTTGCTTTCACCCTTCTGTCCAGTTCATCCCAAACCAGCTCGATGGGGTTTAAGTCTGGAGACTGTGCTGGCCATTCCATGATTTGAAGCCTACCGTCTTGTTCTTTTCTTCTAAGGTAGTTCTGACATAGCCTGGAGGTATGTTTTGGGTCATTATCTTGCTGTAGGATGAACCCTTGACCAACTAGGCGTATACCAGAGGGTATTGCATGGCGCTGCAAAATGCTGTGGTAGCCGTTTTGGTTCAGGGTGCCACTCACTCTGTGCAAGTCGCCGACTCTGGATCCAGCAAAAGAGCCCCAGACCATCACGCTTCCTCCTCCATGTTTGACAGTTGGTGTCACACACCGAGGAACCATCCTTTAAGCCTACTCGACGGTGTACAAAAACCCTGCGTGATGAACCGAAGATTTCAAATTTTGATTCATTGGTCCATAAGACCTTCTTCCAGTCTTCAGTAGTCCACTGGCGGTGCTTCATGGCCCAGGCAAGCCTCTTTTCTTATTTTGCCATCTTAGCAATGGCTTTCTTACTGCCACTCGACCTGTCAAACCTGCAGCTCGAAGTCTTCTCTTCACAGTTGAAACTGAGACTTGCTTACTTCGACCAGTGTTAAGCTGTGCTTGAAGCTGTTGTCCTGTGAGCCGCCTATCACGCAAGCTGTTGACTCTCAGAAACTTGTCTTCTGATTCTGTTGTGGCTTTGGGTCTGCCAGACCTCTTCCTGTCAGAGTTTCCTCCAGTTTCCAAGTGCCTTTTGATGGTGTAGGAAACTGTACTCACTGACACCTTGGCTTTCTTTGCAATTTCTCTAAAGGAAAGACCTACACTTTTAAGGGTTATAATGGTCTGTCTGTCTTCCTTTGTTAATTGCCTTTTCTCGCCATTATGATAGCAATATACTACTTCCTGCAGTACAATACTGTCCAAATAATGCTTAAGAGGGTGTAGTAACACAGTCTGTTCCAACACTGCTTTTATACAGAGGGTTTGTAAGTAATCAACAAAAGTTGGGACACCTGTAGGAATTGTTAGCATCAACTTTCAAGGCTTAATTTACTTCCATTGCTGCAGAACAGCTGTAAGTTGTTAACCCATTACTTGTTCCCTGAAAAGGCCTTTTGTATAACTCTGAAATGTACATTATTTTTCAGTTTTGGTAACCTAAACTTTTTTAACCTCTGGCAGTTTACCGCTTACCTTTGTACCATTTCAGGTTACTCACTGGACTTGAACTGCTTAAATTTCAATAAAAACTGGGAAAATGGGGGTGTTCTAAAACTTTTGACCAGTAGTGTATATATATATATATATATATATATATATATATAATAGATGGGCTTCACTGAGTTACAAGAAAATAATTCCATCTAGGGTTTATGTGACGTCATAAACTACAAGACCGTTAGGTCGAGTCATTTATAAACTGTGGAATTGGAATGGAATTCTATCTAAGAAGCTGTCCGAATGTGGATCTTTTGCAAGAGTTATGACTTTGTTAGGTTGGACTAATGAAGGATATATCTTCAAGAACATTAGCCTAAATTTCATGAAACACAGCATGTAAAACTGTACAGCATACTAGTCAACATACTGTGAATGTTGGTCATGGATTACAGTGACCTTAATTTCAGTGAATTGATTGGTTGGGATGCTAAAGACTTTATTTTTTTAAATTTTATTTCTTAGCAGACGCTCTTATCCAGGGCAACTTACCATTGTTACAAGATATCACATTATTTTTACATACAGTTGGGTTTTTACTGGAGCAATCTAGGTAAAGTACCTTGCTCAAGAGTACAGCAGCAGTGTTCTCCACCTGGGATTGAACCCACGCCCCTCTGGTCAAGAGTCCAGAGCCCTAACCACTACTCCACACTGCACGAGGAACGCTTTGATAAAACCTTGCATAAAAATTAAGTTACTAAAGTTTTTCCCACACAATATTGTAAACTGAGGTAGCATTTTCAAACGTTTTCAAAAATAGGACAGAGAAGGAGAGGTGATACATTTTATTGGACTTTCACCCAAAGAAAGCGGGTGATTAATTATTGTTTATTCTGTCCAATAAAACGTTCACATCTCTTTCTCTCCGGCCTGATAAAGCTACCATTTCACCTATTAACAATAATGAGAAAAACAAACATATATATATATATATATATATATATATATATATATATATATATATATATATATATATATATATATATATATACTTTAACTTGGTTACTCACAATTGTAATTTAAGAAAGGTACAATGGTATGTCAGCATGTCTGCTGTCTTATTTACCCGGGAAGGCTTACCAATACCACACATGTTGTCACCCTCCAGCTCCTGACACTAAACACTGGCTACACCGTCATTAGCAAATTAACCATTTACCAACACAACTAGAACATGACATCGCATACTTTTAAATAATTCGGAACGTAATCAGTTCAGCTACATGCTACCATTTTTTTGTCTGTCTTTAACTCGTGTGTTCATACACATTGCAAAACAAACATTTCACCTTTTCGAGAACCGTCTCAAAACTATTTCTTCATACATTAATAGACTCGTTTAAAATGCTGCATGTTATTATGATACAACACGTATTCACCCATATGTACTAAGATTTTATAATTACTTTTCACGAGTAATCCAATACTCCTCACTATTTGTATTCTCACTTTTTTTTCCCCCTGCACAAAGGCGGAAACCCCGCCTCCAACTACGAGTTTATTGTCAATTTAAAATAGTGGTTGGCTATTTCCAGTATCAGTCATTCAGTGTTTCGTTCACTTCCGGTCTATGTGAATTCTTTGAGTGAAACAAAACTACACAACAACATCACAGCGGTGTACCGGTTGTAGGCCTTCCAATTACTTCGAAATAGGCTTTTTGTTTTTTTTAGAAGCCAGACATTTAGTTTATAAGACATTTCTGTAAGTATAAACGGCTCTGTTAAGCTTGTCAATTTTAACAACTTTTGTTATTGAAAAGCCTTTTTGGTTTCTGCTAGCAGTGACCTAGATAATCCCAGATAAAAATGATTATTCAACTGGTGGAGACAAATATGACTAGAAGAAAATAAGATCTAGCTTGATTTCATTATAGAACACCAGTTTTCAACAGCTTTTGTCTATTAGGTATTTTAGCAATCAAAGTAAATTGCAATTAATGTGTACAACACTGGACAGTAATATAATAGTATTGACCATATATATATATATATATATATATATATATATATATATATATATATATATATATATATATATATTTAACTTGGCTAATTGTATGTCAATGAACTGATAAGATTTTGCTTAGAATTGTAAACAGCTTGGTGATCAAATATGTTTTGTTTTCATGTAACGTACATATTGCACATTTGTTACTCTCTAGTTTGTACAATTGGTTTGAACAGATTCTAATTTTGCGCATGAAATGATTACATCAGTACTGCAATCCACGAGTTTTTGGGAGCACACAGACCTACGATTTGAAAAAGCACAGTATGTCACGGTTCCACTGGCGCTGTGCCAGTCTGTATTTTTCTACAATACTTTTCGTTTTTATTGAATATACATAATGCAATGCACAACTGTACTGCAAGGCAGGGATGTACGTGTTTAATGAAATCTATACAATGAGCACAACTCAATCTCGTTATAATTTGAAACTAGTTCATGACCCAACCTGTCTTCCTTAATTCAACTGCTGCAATTAATTGTTTAGTGCAGTGCAACTGACTAGACGTTCACAGTTTCGGCTGTGTTGTGATTAATAATCACCAAACCTATTGGCTATTTTTAGAGAACTAGACTGTTTTTCTTTGATAGTATGGTTTGAGCCACACGCTGACCAATACTGACGCATACATTAGTGACACTGAGGAAAAGCAGTGTTTTTGCTTAGAGGGGGTTTACATAGGTGTATGCTATTATTATTATGAGTAGTAGTAGTAGTAGTCGTAGTCGTAGTATTTATTTATTTATTCATTTCATAGCAGACGCCCTTATCCAGGACGACTTGCTATTAGGTGCTTGATAAATCTCAGTACATGCCAGTAATACTTCCCTGGTCTTTAGTTGAACCTTGCCCATATAATGAACCAATGCTTTCACAAATATGTACAGCCAATACCAGTGAGTTGTATAAGACTATATGTTAAGGGTCAAACAGTTTTTCCTTTTTTCTTTTTAATTTTGTCTTAACTGGGTCTACCTCATTCTTTACAGTGTCTGTATTACATTACACAGTGTTACTGTAACAGTGTTCTTAGAGGGTTTACCTTTTCAACTCTGAAGTAGCTTTACAGAATGATAATCCTAAAATACTGTAACTAATGCAATAGTTTACAATACAACCTGCTTAAGGTAACATTAGGTAGTCCAAGACAGTGCTTGATAACCGAGAGCTATGAAACCAGATATTATATCAGTGTCTTAAACTGGAGAATTCATAATACATACAGCATAGGCTTTAACCAATGCTTTTTACCAGTGTGCCTTGTGGAGTGTCCTTTCCAGGACTGCAGTCAGCAGTTTTACTTTTTTATGTCTACTGTATAGACTCTTGTAACATGTCATTCACCTTGTGGGTTCACATATGTTGAAGGGTTCAGCTTAGTCCCAGTAAGTGTTAATCATACCAACAGCAAAAAAGAAACATCATTGTGTAGGAATGAATGAGCTGGCACAGTGATTTACCCCCAACTCCATAGAGGAGAGATTGTATGCACAGTGGAGGGAAAAAAGTGGAAATTCAGTTCTTGAGTCTTGAAGCGCTACATTTACACAACAAAACCTCTATTCAGTTCAGCTTAAGAGGGGCCAGGAAATTCACAGTTAGGCTTTTTTAATTGAAGCTTTTTTTTTTATAAGCTTTAACTTGCACAGTGGGAAAACAAAATTATTTGACCCCATAGGGATGAATGACCCTGGGAAGCTCTGAAGGACACTTCAGCATATAGGTCTAAATGTAATTGGTATAAATGTCAGTAAAAAAAAAAAAAAAAGCTGCAGTGTCCCAGATTGAAGTTACATTATTGACAAATCTAATGAATTTCTGTCATTCACTGTATTCTTCCATAGTTTAGTTGCCTTTGTTGTAGTCTTCATCAGTTACCCGATGTCAGTTGTAGCCCAGGAATCAAAACAGAAATGGCTTTTTTTTTTAAATTTTTATCAAATTGTGGTTTTATATACAATACAAATTAGCCAAATCATTTGTCGTTTGACTATCTGTTTTAGGTGTATATCAGAGTGTTTTAAGGATGGTAACAACCTTATCAAATATGTGAGCTATATATGTATTTTTAAAAAATGTACCCTAAATTATTTCTCTTCCCAGGTCAAAATGAACGTGGGTGTTGCACATAGTGAAGTGAACCCCAATACGAGGATAATGAACAGTCGAGGAATCTGGCTGACGTATGCACTTGGTGTTGGCATGCTTCATATTGTGTTACTCAGCATTCCTTTCTTCAGTGTTCCAGTTGTGTGGACCTTAACAAACGTTATACACAATTTGGTGAGTAATCAGTTGCACTAAAACCTTTCGTCTTTTTCAAAAGGTGCAACTCCTGATGTGGAAATGTAAAAGTTGCAGCCAGAGGTTACAGTAAATGAACCACCGATTGTGTCCCACAATTATTTTCAGAACCTCAGAGTTCCGAACATCAAACTTATGAACTGACCAGTCAACCGAACACCCACTTTTAGCTGGAAGTATGCAATCACTGAACCTGCCTATAATGCAACCAGAATCCAGTTTAAAAAAGCGTACGAGTAACCTACTGAAATGGTAAGAACGTGTTACACTTTCAATTGAAAGAAAACGTTGACAATATTTTTTAAAAGTTGACAGCGGTATCAGCTTCTGCAATGGGAATACAGAAGAAGGAAATTGCCAGCGATATTAAAAAGGGCCAAGAGCATCAGAGCAGTAAAAACAGATGTATCATACACAAACCTGATGAGATTTTGATAAAGCACTCCATAAGTGGCATGCTGGTGATGGAGAAGGCACAATTATTGTACAACAAATGTATCCAGACAGAGGTGAGGCAGATTTCAAAGGAAGTACAAGCAATTTTACAAGGAACGTAGGACTAGGATTTTTTTTTTTTAAGCCAAAGTAAGCATGACTAAATAAGCTGCACAAATACAGTTTGTTTAAAATAAAGTAAAAGGAAGCACTACGTTCATCCAGGCTTTCCTGGAGGTTTAAATCTGTGTTTTTGCTAGTTACAATCTGAATAGTAAGTTAAATTTAGCATTTTTCCCATTTATAGTACTATTTTAAAGACTTCAAAACCCTAACAATATGAGTATTGCATTTCTGTTCTGTGTCCTTGTAGTATTTGTAGCAGGTTTACACACTCTATTCAAACCAGTGAAAACTCATTTTCAGAGTTGCAGACATTTCAGTTATGAACAACTTCCATTCCCAAGGTGTTTGTAACTCTGAGGTTCTGCAGTACTAAAAAATGATTCCTAGGTGTCGGTTTACTGTATTCCGTAGCTTGGAGCTTTCTCTGCACTCACTTTTCAGAAGGCAAATCGCTTTGTGTGCACCCAAATCTTGTTTGTGTTCCCCAAGGATAGTTTTAGCTGCTGTGAGACAAGTTTCCCTTGAAACTTGCATGTCATGTTGTCCTTGAAGAAGACCAATAGTTCCACCCGTTTCTATTGATTGCCACAGTATAAGGGTTTGAATGTCTTCTACAAGCTCTTTTGTAGCTCAGGATGATAGAAAAACTAAAAGTATGACATTTTCTCCAGGTAAAGTTTTTGTATGCTGGTAAAAAATAAAAAAAAATAAAAATGCACAATTTGTTTCTGCAAAGTAACAATAGCATCATTTGTGGCTTCGTAGTCTTCATATTGTGGGGTAACATTGGCAATAAAAGCAAAGCATTTTCCCTTGGCGCTGTGCATGTTTATTCTGCTGCCTATTTGAAGTTCATACTCTGATGGGACATCTACCCCTTGGAGTTACATACAGCACTTGAACTCTATAGCCAGCTGTTACTAAAACAAAGGCAGCTTCCTCACTACTTCAGACCTCATTGTTATGGAATGTTAACTGCCTTTGAAAATTAAGGGTTAATTTGGTTGCATTGTATTTTAAAATCACCCAAAATATACAAAAGGGGGAAGGGGTGGTAGTTTCTCTGTGGTTGAATACGAAGATAGTCTATGTATTATTGGCACGTGTAACACATGGCCCATCACTAAGACATTTTGTAAATAGCAATGGGTTAAAAGTTATTTATTTTTTTGCTGTGGGGGATGCATTTTTAAGAATTTATCACTGCTAAAGAACAGAACATTGTAGACTTATGTGCTAAAAAAAAAAAAAAAAAAGTAAAAAAAAATGACATGCAGTTTAGGCATTAGTCTTCTCAATTTAAATATACAGAATTAAGGACTGTTTTTTAACACTTAATAAGGGTTTGGTTGGTTTCTTATTTCAGTATTTTGAGAACATCTCTAGATAGCTTAAAGTGTTTGTAGCCCGAGACTAGAAAATTGATTTGGGCAACTTGTGAGATGGCTTCATCTAATCGGGGACGCCAGTGCATTTATGTAAGAAAGCGTGCAACACAAACCAGCATAGGTTTTTCCATTTTTCAGAAAGCGAAGATATTGGATAGAAACTGTAATTGACAATTTTCACAAATAGTTTCTGACATTTAAGCTAATTAAAATGTAAAACCTTAACACTCCGATCTGTTGCATCAGGCTTGAGGGATTCATAGTCATTAATGGTGCAATGGTCTCTCTCTTTAATGTGTTTTTTTTTTTCGTAATCTACAGGGGATGTATGTATTTTTACATGCAGTAAAAGGGACCCCATTTGAAACACCAGATCAGGGTAAAGCCAGATTACTCACACACTGGGAGCAGTTGGACTATGGAGTACAGTTTACTTCTTCACGGAAGTTCTTCACTATCTCTCCAATAATATTGTAAGTAAATATATATTATACAACTTCAAGTAATGAATACACTGATTATCTAGAGCAATTGAATGACTGGTAACCAAGACTGGGGACATACATACAGATGTGCCCCTCATAGATTTTAAAGCCTTGGGTGTCATTCTTTTAAATAAGAATGGGAATAATTATCTTAAGTACAGACCTGCAAGAATAAATTGGCCCTTAACATTTTCTCCATTATTATTTAATTACATGACATTCTTCCTTATTGAGAGCACTTTGGAAATTCCCTTTATCATGTTAGAATACCGTACAAAGTCTTCCGACGCAATACAATTGTACACGCTGCTGTCCTACTGTGACAAAGTTAAATAATTCATTGCTTTTTTCAGATTGATTTGCAGATAGAGGCACTGTACTCATCATATAATGTAAATTAATTGGCTGTGCACTTAAAATTGATTAGCAGTCTCCAGTTCAAGCAGTAAACCTCTAAGAGATAATAATGCTTTGCACTCGTTAGCTGATGCTAGTGTCAGGTGTGTATATATATATATATATATATATATATATATATATATATATATATATATATATATATAAAACATTTTTTAATGCTGTGCTAACACTTTTTTCTTTATTTTCACAGGTATTTTCTGGCGAGCTTCTACACAAAGTATGACCCAACACACTTTATTATAAATACTGCCTCTCTTTTGAGTGTGCTGATCCCTAAACTGCCACAACTCCATGGAGTCCGGATCTTTGGCATCAACAAATATTAAACTGGGCAACCTGAAAGCTGCAGTCTTGTGACCAGTTCTCCAACAAGCAAATTGCTTTTTACATGGTGAAATGAATTGGTAATCTGCTGTACTTTGTACCCTGATAGTGTGTACTAATCAGTTTGTACAGTACGTGTCCAATTGCCACTTTCATTGTTTATATACATTTGGGAAAACCATGTCAGGATTGTGTAAGAAGAGAATGCAAAGTACATTTACTAACAAACTATTTAACATTGGTTTTCTTCAAAGAACTGGGCAGGCCCAGTTCCAACACTTGAAGCATTTTCATGAAGTTTAGTGTGTAGTTTTGATGCGTGTCATTCTGTAAAAAGAATGGCACAACTGAAAGGAGGGGAGTCCATAAAGATCCATCATTTATACAGGCGTTATGGCCAAAAAATTAGTCAAATGTATTTTTACAGATTAGCTGTACCTATGATTAAGGGCCTATTCAATTTCAGATTGTGTATTTTCCTAATTTAATGTGCTTTATTAGGATGTAACAATGTTTAAACTGTTGAAGAAAAAAAAATAATATTGTTTTGTATGGTGTTTCATTGGCAAATTGAATCAACTTGGTTATGGGACTGACTCATAATCTAAAAGGATTTTGTTTTTCTATGTAACATTATAAGCATCTTGTTAGATGGTATAGTTTCATATTGTTTACGATTTAAAGGTTTCAATTCTAAAAACAAAAGGCAAAAGTATAAATGGTAAGGATTTAGTGAGTCTTGCATAAGTATTTAAGTTCGTACAGAGGAACTAGTTTACAGAGACATGTCTACAGTATGATTTATGTACTGAAACTTCATATAGCTATACTTGTATAGGACATGTTTGTGGATTCCATTTTAAATGTTTTTTGTTACTGCTGAGTCAGCTAGTCCGTCTAGGTCTCTGCTCATCTGTGATATTCTTTTTAGCTTTTAAACAACCCATTTACCTTTGACATTAAAAATAATTTGTGCCCTACTATCTGTGCACTTTTCCTTGAGTGGTGAAAGCAATTTCTTTGTGTTTGCATGTGTTTTGTTCATTTAAATACGTTTGTGTATAAATATAGTACTTTTACGTGTGATGAAATATAAATGTGGAAAGCCAACACATTTGGGCTACTATCTTGCTGACAGTATTTGAAGAACAGCTCGAGGAAGTAAACTGTTTCCTTTCAGAATTTTTGGTCAGAGGTTCTCCCCTCTACATTACGGTCCTTATTTATAAAAGTTAGTATTCATGTTAGCACCTTTTTGCAATTTGTAGTTGATTCATTAACACGCATTTGTTAAATTTGTTGGAAAGGAACAATATCCTGACATGTTTCTGTTGTGAAGTATAATTTTATATTTGTTTTCACTATAATTATTTAATTATACACTGTTTTAAATACCTCTGAAAATCCCCCAGATCAAGGTTGTTTTTATTGCTATTAAAAAAAGTCATAGAAAATATATTTCTAATTGTTTTACGTGTGTGTGTGTGTGTGTGTGTGTGTGTATATTACTTAAAGTGTTCACAGTTTTGAACTGTTTGTTCTGTTCTGGGCATTTCTAGACAATTAATGTAATAGATTGCTTGAACTATTTTTCAACATTTTATCAGGTTTATATTATAAAAAAAGCACTACATTGTATTAATAAATTGGGTCCAAAGTGCACCATATTTTAATAATTTCAGGACACCCCATATATATATATATATATATATATATATATATATATATATATATATATATATATAATCTCTCAAACAATTTCTTCGTAAAAAAATCCCAACAAACATTTATTTGTAAAACAGCATGGTATTGGAGCATCACATTTATGCACCAAACTGAAAACTATTAAATAAAAACTTACAACTAAGATGTACATAAAAAATGCATTTTAAAACCTGCTTAAAAATTTTTTTGCTAAGAGGTATTGTTTTCAATTAGGCCACAACAGTGCACAAAACCATTTTACAGTTACAATTGCGAGAGCTTTTGACAATCCTGTTCCATAACTCCTTTAAACACTTCAAAACGATGATTCAGATCTTTTTTGGTGTGGATTTTGTATTTGGTTCCTAAAGCTCCATCAGTTGAAATTACTCCAAAGAAGACCCTGCGTATTCTGGAGTGAACCAGTGCCATTGCACACATAACACATGGTTCTCTTGTTACATACAAATCATAACCAGTGCAAATATATGGCAAGCCACTCTCAGTTGTTTGTTCTAAACTACTACAGTCTACAGAAGGCAGAGAGTTATCATTAGCTAGGTAATGTGAAGCATCAGTTGGCACAAAATGACATGCTGGGTACTTTTTGTAATTATAAGCACCTCCTCCTTGGCCATGGGCTATGAGGTCAATGCAAACCATAACAGCATGAAGTAAGGGGTTTGGGCTGTTTCTGCAGTCATGAGCCACAGCAAGGACTGCGTCAGTGTCCGGATCAACAACCAGTGCACCTACGCTTGCCATACCTTCTTCTTTCCCTGCTCTAGCTGCTTCGATTGCCTGCTCCATGTACTTCTGCATCTTGGCTTTTTCATCTTTGGAAAACAGTTCTCCTTTCAGGGCCACTGTAACCTGCTTATCCTCATGAAAGGATGTGGGCCAATGTCTACTGGCTTCCTCAAACTGAGGTCTAGTTAATGGAGGAAATGCAGGGATCTTCACCAAGAAAGGTTCACCGAGACCAGTGCAGTCACTTTCGCTATTATGAAGTAAAGCAGTGATGGATGGAATAGTGCCGCCTTCTTCTTCTTTGCTATTTAAGTCACTTGCTAAACATACTATAATTTCTAAAGGATGTGGACTATGTTTATCCCTGCATGCCCGCACCCTCTTGATGTGTTGAAGTCCTTCTAATGGATACATAGCTGTCAGCTTCTTAACAAGGTGAGATGTGTCCTTCTTATTGATAATAGGGGCTGCATAGGCTTGTAGAAACTCAATACCTTGAGACAGCTCTTCTGAAAGCACTGGTAAAACTTCCCAGAGAAACGTGTCACTTTCTTCTGTTTTTCTGCGTTTGCGCTGTGGTTCCATTGCTTTTATCTCTGAAAATAGGTCAAATATGTATTTATTTAATAAAGAGATAATAATAAATCAGTCTATATTGTAGTTAAGTCACACTAATGCAAGACAATTGTTTGTTACATAACAACATAATCCGAGGTGCACAAATGGTTCCTTTGTGTCATTTGGACCATGTCTTTTCACAATTAACTTATACAACAATATCAACCCCACATAGCAAGACTGCTCCTACGCAGTCTGGTTCTGCAAAATGCTGGGTATACACTTGAAATAGGCATTATTTTGCAGCAGTAAGATAAACAAATTATATATATATATATATATATATATATATATATATATATATATATATATATATATATATATATATAGTACTGTGCAAAAGTTTTAGGCAGGTGTGAAAAAATGCTGCAAAGTAAGAATGCTTTCAAAATAGACATGTTAATAGATTATATTTATCAATTAACTAAATGCAAAGTGAGTGAACAGAAGAAAAATCTAAATCAAATCCATATTTGGTGTGACCACCCTTTGCCTTCAAAACAGCATCAAGCATCAATTCTTCTAGGTACACTTGCACACAGTTTTTGAAGGAACTCGGCAGGTAGGTTGGCCCAAACATCTTGGAGAACTAACCACAGTTCTTCTGTGGATTTAGGCAGCCTCAGTTGCTTCTCTCTCTTCATGTAATCCCAGACAGACTTGATGATGTTGAGATCAGGGCTCTGTGGGGCCATATCATCACTTCCAGGACTCCTTGTTCTTCTTTACGCTGAAGATAGTTCTTAATGACTTTCGCTGTATGTTTGGGGTCGTTGTCATGCTGCAGAATAAATTTGGGGCCAATCAGATGCCTCCCTGATGGTATTGCATGATGGATAAGTATCTGCCTGTACTTCTCAGCATTGAGGAGACCATTAATTCTGACCAAATCCCCAACTCCATTTGCAGAAATGCAGCCCCAAACTTGCAAGGAACCTCCACCATGCTTCACTGTTGCCTGCAGACACTCATTTGTGTACGCTCTCCAGCCCTTCGCAAACAAACTGCCTTCTGCTACAGCCAAATATTTCAAATTTTGACTCATCAGTCCAGAGCACCTGCTGCCATTTTTCTGCACCCCAGTTCCTGTGTTTTCGTGCATAGTTGAGTCGCTTGGCCTTGTTTCCACGTCGGAGGTATGGCTTTTGGCGCAAGTCTTCCATGAAGGCCACTTCTGACCAGACTTCTCAGGACAGTAGATGGGTGTACCAGGGTCCCACTGTTTTCTGCCAGTTCTGAGCTGATGGCACTGCTGGACATCTTCCGATTGCGAAGGAAGTAAGCATGATGTGTCTTTCATCTGCTGCAATAAGTTTTCTTGGCCGACCACTGCGCTCACGGTCCACAACGCTGTCCGTTTCTTTGTGCTTCTTCAAAAGAGCTTGGACAGCACATCTGGAAACCCCTGTCTGCCTTGAAATTTCTGCCTGGGAGAGACCTTGCTGATGCAGTATAACTACCTTGTGTCTTGTTGCTGTGCTCAGTCTTGCCATAGTGTATGACTTTTGACAGTAAACTGTCTTCAGTAAACTCACCTTGTTAGCTGAGTTTGGCTGTTCCTCACCCAGTTTTATTCCTCCTACACAGCTGTTTCTGTTTCAGTTAATGATTGTGTTTCAACCTACATATTGAATTGATGATCATTAGCACCTGTTTGGTATAATTGTTTAATCATACACCTGACTATATGCCTACAAAATCCCTGACTTTGTGCAAGATTACCTAGAAGAATTGATGCTGTTTTGAAGGCAAAGGGTGGTCACACCTAATATGGATTTGATTTAGATTTTTCTTCTGTTCACTCACTTTGCATTTAGTTAATTGATAAATATAATCTATTAAACATGTCTATTTTTGAAAGCATTCTTACTTTACAGCATTTTTTCACACCTGCCTAAAACTTTTGCACAGTACTGTATATATATATATATATATATATATATATATATATATATATATATATATATATATATATATATACTCTGGAAAAATTAAGAGACCACTGCAAAATTATCAGTTTCTCTGGTTTTACTATTTATAGGTATGTGTTTGGGTAAAATGAACATTTTGTTTTATTCTATAAACTACTGACAACATTCCTCCCAAATTCCAAATAAAAATATTGTCATTTAGAGCATTTATTTGCAGAAAATGACAACTGGTTAAAATAACAAAAAGATGCAGTGTTGTCAGACCTCGAATAATGCAAAGAAAATAAGTTCATATTCATTTTAAACAACACAATACTAATGTTTTAACTTAGGAAGAGTTCAGAAATCAATATTTGGTGGAATAACCCTGATTTTCAAGCACAGCTTTCATGCATCTTGGCATGCTCTCCACCAGTCTTTCACATTGATGTTGGGTGACTTTATGCCACTCCTGGCGCAAAAATTCAAGCAGCTCGGCTTTGTTTGATGGCTTGTGACCATCCATCTTCCTCTTGATCACATTCCAGAGGTTTTCAATGGGGTTCAGGTCTGGAGATTGGGCTGGCCATGACAGGGTCTTGATCTGGTGGTCCTCCATCCACACCTTGATTGACCTGGCTGTGTGGCATGGTGCATTGCACTGCTGGAAAAACCAATCCTCAGAGTTGGGGAACATTGTCAGAGCAGAAGGAAGCAAGTTTTCTTCCAGGAAAACCTTGACAAGCCAAGTACAAGGTTGTCCTGGAAGAAAACTTGCTTCCTTCTGCTCTGACAATGTTCCCCAACTCTGAGGATTGGTTTTTCCAGCAGTGCAATGCACCATGCCACACAGCCAGGTCAATCAAGGTGTGGATGGAGGACCACCAGATCAAGACCCTGTCATGGCCAGCCCAATCTCCAGACCTGAACCCCATTGAAAACCTCTGGAATGTGATCAAGAGGAAGATGGATGGTCACAAGCCATCAAACAAAGCTGAGCTGCTTGAATTTTTGCGCCAGGAGTGGCATAAAGTCACCCAACATCAATGTGAAAGACTGGTGGAGAGCATGCCAAGACGATGAAAGCTGTGCTTGAAAATCAGGGTTATTCCACCAAATATTGATTTCTGAACTCTTCCTAAGTTAAAACATTAGTATTGTGTTGTTTAAAATGAATATGAACTTATTTTCTTTGCATTATTCGAGGTCTGATAACACTGCATCTTTTTGTTATTTTGACCAGTTGTCATTTTCTGCAAATAAATGCTCTAAATGACAATATTTTTATTTGGAATTTGGGAGGAATGTTGTCAGTAGTTTATAGAATAAAACAAAAATGTTCATTTTACCCAAACACATACCTATAAATAGTAAAACCAGAGAAACTGATAATTTTGCAGTGGTCTCTTAATTTTTCCAGAGCTGTATATATATATATATATATATATATATATATATATATATATATATATATATATATATATATATATATATATATATATATATATATATATATATATATATATATATATATATATATATATATATAAATGTGTTTTTGTTTTTGTTTTATACTGCTAGCATTTCATAGGAAAACATAATATTTTTAACATTTCATTTTGATAATGTAACTGCAACAAAGCCAACTTTAAACACGTGCCCAAAATGTGTATTTTACTCTTACCTTGAGGTTAATGTACTCTGACTTAGAAAAAAAAAGGACAACAGACTCTTAGTTTTAAAAAATACGCTAAAAGCCAGTCCTAGTGGCGCTCAGTCGCCCACATTTGCAAAATGGTGCACACGTGTAAATCGTCTACACTGAAACAATTTCTGAAACCTACAGCTCTTTCATACTCTTAAGACTCTGATTATTTGCACAACTTAACGTGTGAATTGGAAAAAGTGATTGCGGATGTGTTATTCAGCAGTTCGTTTGATTAAACTAAGCAGTATAACAAACCACTACCGAAAGCATAGTATAGTTGGAACTCAAATGTACTTGTGTGTTTCCTTTAATCAGTGTTTACGTGGCGTACCGGAGTACCATGTGACTAGACAACGCCAAAGAACATTTGCTTGCCTGCTGTCTCAGACACAGAATTCAAAGAACTCAAGTACATTTAATTATTCGAATAAAATCTTTTATGATAGTAGATTATGAAGCACTTTTTAAAGTACAATCTGAACGTTATATTGCACATGTGGTGGCATTCTAAATCGAATACAAGAGCAACTATGGCCAAACAACTTGTATGAATATAAATACAGTATAACATTATACATATATATAAAGAAAAAATCTAAATCGTTTCACACAATGTCATCATCATTTTTATCTTTAAGTCGTCGTGCTTGCCGTCAGGGTGTCGGAATGATTATGCTTAACTGTGATCGCTGTTGTTACTGGAATCTGAAATGCCCATTTGCTTTGGGCAGTTATAGAGCTGCATGTAGTCAAACTGCTCTGCAACCCAGAATTGTTTTAGGAATTGAAACCAGCTGTGATGATACCGGAGCCGCCGTGATGGATGAGGCAGGGAGAATCCTTGGGGAATCTCTGCATTCCCAAAAAGAAGTGCACTTGAAGTAGGTGAATGTACAGCGTTACTGGTTTTTATATTCAGAATTTATTCGAGACAGAATCTATATGGGTAATCCCTGTAATATGTTTGATGTGACATTTTTTATAAAACATACACACACAAACTACTGAAGCTAATACATTATTTCAAAGCGCCCCTTAAAGTTTAATATACTGTATACCACTTCAAAAGTACAGCAAAGCAAAAGCATAGTGAAGCACAGGTATTAGAGTAAATCACATGTAAGTAGGTATAGTAAAGCATTGTAGAAAACATAACATAGGCGTATAATGCTTTGCAAAATGACAAACCATTAGGCTACACTTATTTTTCGTTGTCTTTAATACGGGGTTTGTTTAATTTCTTAATAACGTATTTGACGTTTATTTTTTCCACATTTAAATTTTGCAGTATGGATTTCCACTGTAATCTCAACTGATTACACATAAAGACATATAAAAAAATATGTTTGTAACCAGAGCATTTTTTTGTTGTTGTAGAACAGGTGGGATCATTCCCCCAGTGGCCCAAAGACTGCACAAAGAGAATATACACAGAGTGATACAAGAAGCTCTTGACATGAGTAGAATTTCTCCCAGCGAACTGTCAGCCATAGCAACTACCATAAAGCCTGGTCTTGCACTGAGCCTAGGTGTGGGACTGGAGTACACCCTAAAACTTCTAAAGCAATATAACAAGCCATTCATCCCTATCCATCACATGGAGGCCCATGCATTGACAGTCAGAATGATCCACCCTGTCCAGTTCCCCTTCTTGGTTCTCTTGGTCTCTGGTGGTCATTGTTTAATAGCCGTGGCAAATGGAATCTCAGACTTCCTCCTTCTAGGACAGTCATTGGATGAAGCACCAGGTGATATTTTAGATAAGGTGAGTACGACTGACCAATGATACACTTTAAACATGTTCTTGTACAGTTAATTGCTCCCATAAATTTCATGACCTTCAACCACACTTGCGGATACAAAGACATTTTGGAAAGAAAAAAACAAAGGAAGGAAATGCATCCACTTTTTTTGTAGTTCAGTACATCTAATTAAAGCGCACTGATTCTAAAACCTCCTACAAAAGGGAGCATGGGGATAAACATGTTACTTCTCTTGATCAGTTAGATTATCAGATCATACTTCCTGGTATTGTGTGAAGTTAGATTAATATGCTATTTTATAACACAAGTATTATGTATTGACAGGTAGCACGAAGACTGACCCTCATTGAACACCCAGAGTGTACTACAATGAGTGGTGGGCAGGCTATTGAGCATTTGGCAAAACAAGGTGACAGAATGAAGTTTAATTTAAAGTCACCAATGGGACAACACTTTGATTGCAATTTTTCCTTTGCTGGCCTCCGAAATCAAGTTACTCAGATAATTACCAAAAAAGAAAAGGAAGAAGGTAAGAGTCCATTGGTTTACTCTGAGCATGATTTTCTTATATTGAAAATCCAGCTTGAAACAATGCATACTGCAAATAACCTTTCTGAGACGTTGTTTACTATAGGAGTGCAATATGTTTAAAGCAGTCTTGGTGATAGCTTGTTAAAAATCTGTATCTTCATTTTAGATATAGAAAAAGGTCAGATTCTGTCTTGTGTCAATGACATTGCTGCAGCGGTACAGCACACTGTTGCATCCCACATTGCAAAGCGTACCCATCGTGCCATTCTCTTCTGTAAAATGAACGGGTTATTGCCTCAAAATAATGCAGCTCTGGTAAGTGATTAACAAATGTATTACATTTCTTATCAGTGGTTATTTTAAATATCATTGGTCCTAAAATGTGTGAATATGATAAATAATCAAACATGACTCATTAAATTCTAGATGCACAATAGAGATGTGCATGCTCTAAAAGCATTAAAGAGGCACCTAGATGCTTAATTTCATGTAAACACTTCAGCTACTTAAAAGCTTTTCATAAAATAAAATAGAATTGAAGACATTTTTGGAAAGCTTATGATTAATTTGAGAAAACAAACCCTTTCTCATTGCAGGTGGTATCCGGAGGAGTTGCTAGCAATCAGTATATTAGAAGAACTCTCCAAATTGTGACTGATGCAACTGGCATGGCCTTGCTCTGCCCTCCACCAAAGTTATGCACAGATAATGGTGTTATGATTGCATGGTGAGACACTCTTGTTGCAAACATAGCCAGACAGATACTTCAAGCATTTTAAGAACTTCTAGAGCTTGCACTTATTGTTATGGCATTGTATAAAAAAATGTTGTTTTATTTTGTTGTTTTTAGGAATGGAATTGAAAAACTTAGGGAAGGAATCGGAATCCTGCATAATCCTAAAGGCATTTGCTATGAGCCAAAGTAAGTTCTGAAGACTTTTAAGTAGCCTATATTCTGAAATTGTAAAGTAAAATGTATATTGGCAGGACTGTATTTCTATTTTATTTTTAAAATCATGTTTTGAACTTCATTATGTACTGCAATGATATAAGATGTAATCTTGTTCATACTCTGCAGGTTTGAATTGTAAATCTGGTTCATACTCCAATTGTGTAAAACAGGTCATGTCAGATATGACCATCTCCTAATGATCACAATCAAGGGTTATTTTGATTAGAAAAGGTTACCAATCTTATAATTAAGGAAGAGGGTATAGCATTTTTGTTTCTAAACCTAATGCACTAACCTTTATTTGAAGTGGCATTCATATATACTTTAGTCTGTCATCAGCTTGTTGACCTTTGCCTAGGCATTTTTTAACATAATCTTCAGGTTTGAACAATACCAGTGGCGGGTCGACTAATGTGATGAACAGGTGGACATGCTAGTTTTTTGGCGTTTCGCAGTTTGGGTTGTGAAAAAAAAAACTAGTAACTAGTCATGTACATAAAGTTCATTTTTGCAACAACATTTTTTTTTTTTTGTTCATACGGTTCATCATTTGCAAACTTTATAGTTCTCGTCTGTCAGACAAAAAGGTATCAGATCTGGGATCCGGTGTAAATTAACCGCTGGTCGCAATACAGAAGTATGATCCAGCCTTTACAAGAATGCTGAAGTAGATTGCCCTTTACAGAACATGACTGCTCTTTCCTAATGCTGAACATTTATTTAGATTATTTTCTTATTTTTTATATTGTTTTTTTTAATTTAGATTGCAAGAATAACTGTTGATTTCACTTCTTTTTCAATACTACAGAGCTGCTTTTGGAGCTGACATTTCAGGACAAGTGAAGGAGGCTGCTATCAAGTTGCCGCATCTTAAACTGAAGATTAGAGAATAATACTTTTATGTCTTTTGTGCACAAACAGAAATAGAAAAAAAGCAGGGACTATATTGTAATAAAGCAAATAAAATATTTTGGAACAGAATAAGTGTATCTGTACATTTATTTTAACATGTTACATAAAAAATATTTAACCGTACATTTTCTGTAGACAAAATTTACCTTGAGTGAGCAATTCCTTATTTGACATTGGTCACATGTTGTAGTTAATTGACTGGTGTTAAGATTTTTTTTGTTTTACCTCAGAATTAAAAAGGTATATGAAAATGGGGAAGGTTATTTTTTGTTGTTCTGTTTCTTATGTTTGTCTATCAATAACATAAAATAAATCCAACCATATGAGGGAAACCTGTTACACTAAAAAAAACTTCCTGTTGTTAAAATAATGTATACAAATTTTATGGTTTCTTTTGTCCAAAAGTTTTAATCATTGTATAACTCATCCACTAATACCCAAGTCTTGTACACAAGGCAATGGAAGTAGCAAATATACAATATTATATCTGAGCTCTCATCTGATGTTCATTATTTTCAAAAGAAGATACAAAATAAATGTATTGACTTTTGATGATAAAAAAATGTAGTAAAAGCAGCGAATGTAGTACAATATTTATTTTGATCAAAGAAAGAGACTATCAATAGTGTTAATTCAATTCAGGTAAATTATGTTCTACTTCTGCTCTGTATTGTATAAACTTAGTTATAATTACCCTATAAAAGCTATTTGAATTGGGCCCTTAATCTAATATTTTGCTCTTGGCAGGATGTATGGACTCTGGGTTATTCCTGGAAGATGCTGCAGTTCTCCTTCTTGAGTCTGCAGTTTTACATCTTTGAGCCACTAAGACTGGAGCGGACTTTGATCGAAGATGCTGGTCTGTTTGAAGTTCAACCTGATCCCTCATGGTGCTTGTGGTTTTTGGCCTGTCTGTTGATAAAAAAAATAAGTCTCCCAATATACTTGAAGTAAATATGAATTCAATTAGAAAATGGTAATTGTGACTTGGGGATTGAAGTATATACTGGATTTCTTATACATTACCTTTTTTTTTCTGGGGCATCACATGTGGACCACCATTTACCACCAAGCTGCAATAGAGAAAAGAATGACTAGTTGAATTCATTAATGTAAGAACATTGTAATAATTGCAGTATAAACACCACATGCCTGTGAATCAGTTATTATGTCATGTACAGTACCTTTGGGAAGGCAGGCCCACCAACTTTTGCCTCTTGAATTCAGCTGTAAAGATCTTGGAGATCTTTGCATCATTGCTTAGATTTTGTGTTAACAGGTTGTATAGTCCAGGTCTGTTCCGGCATTGTACCAGCAGGAGGCGATGAGCAGGCCGGTTGAAAGTAAGGTAGCCCAGAGCAACAGCAGTGGCTACTCGAACCTAAACGCACACACAACTATGTATTAGTATAGGAACTACTGTTCTTGATCAGATATTTAACATAGTGTGTTTTCATTAATTGTTTTAGAATGCATTAAATGAATTAAATAGTCAATTACTTTACATATAGAAATCATGAAAGCACTGTAATACTTTTACCTCTTCTGACTTGGAGTATAAATGAGCACAAAGGTGCTCCACAGCTCCCATTGTTACAATAGCATCAGGGATACCTGCTCTTGTGTGAGACAAACTGGCTAGCAGCCGCCCTGTAGTAAAATGAAAAAGAAAATTGTAAATTTTAAAGATTTAATGGTGATTAAGTCATATTTTAGCTATTGTAGTTTTTGTTTATAAACATCAGTGATTGACTATAATTATGTAGTTACACTTTACAAGGAACAGACACACCATGGATGACCTAAAGTTTGTAGTTTTAGAAAAAATTCAATTAGGTAATGCACAGTATAGAATAATTAAAGAAAATAAATGGATAAATAGACTAGATACCATGATGCCTGAAGGTTTAAATGGAAAGGAACAGTATATCATTACATCATTAGCTATATAGTGAATGACATCACAAAGACATTAAATTCAAAGAGAAATAAATGTGTGGTTACCAATGGCATCAAAAGCCTATAAATACCTCCAATGGTTGTTTTCAAACACACACACACACACACACACACACATATATATATATATATATATATATACACACACACACTGTAATTATTATAGCAATCAATCACATGTACCCTTATTTAATTGTACAGTGTTTTGTTGTTTTAAAACATTCCAAGAATCATTATGTAACATTGCTCTGAGGTAAACATGGTTTACAGTTGTAGAAGGTACATTCAATATGCAATGTTTAACATTTTCCAAACCTCTTTATAAAAACATTTTAAAGTTGATAACGGTATACAAAACTCTATAGTGTGATGTATATCTGCCCACCTCCACTACATCTCCCTTGGGTATATGGATCCCCAGCATGGAATAATATCACACATATTTTTGAGCAGTATCTAAAGATTCAATAATGCCATGTATAATAATTTCTTACAAATATATATATATATATATATATATATATATATATATAGAGAGAGAGAGAGAGAGAGAGAGAGAGAGAGAGAGAGAGAGAGAGAGAGAGAGAGAGAGAGAGATAGATAGATAGATATGCAGGGAATGGGAAATACCGTAACTGTGAATGTCTATCTGTTCTGTATAGCATGTATATATGGTTATACAAGTATCAATGTATCAAGTATCAATGTTATTTAGTGTTTGGAAGATGTGTTTCTGTTACCTGTAAGAATGACTGTTTTGGAGCTCTGTGATTTAAGGAGTTGAACTAAAATGGTGATTCCTCTTGCAGACAAAGTAACTTGGTCTACATCCACTATTACTTTTGCAAGTATGACAATCTGAAAATAAATAAATAAATACATTTATGGGTCCATTAAATTAACTTTTAGTTGAAAAAAAACATTTTAGGAATAAAAAGAGCAAATCTAGATCATTTGATCAGCAATTAACAAATATATATATATATATATATATATATATATATATATATATATATATATATATATATATATATATATATATATATATATATATATATATATATATATATATATATATATATATATATATATATATATATATATATATATACAGTACTGTGCAAAAGTTTTAGGCAGGTGTGAAAAATGCTGTAAAGTAAGAATGCTTTCAAAATATACATGTTAATAGATTATATTTATCAATTAACTAAATGCAAAGTGAGTGAACAGAAGAAAAATCTAAATCAAATCCATATTTGGTGTGACCATCCTTTGCCTTCAAAACAGCATCAAGCATCAATTCTTCTAGGTACACTTGCACACAGTTTTTGAAGGAACTCGGCAGGTAGGTTGGCCCAAACATCTTGGAGAACTAACCACAGTTCTTCTGTGGATTTAGGCAGCCTCAGTTGCTTCTCTCTCTTCATGCAATCCCAGACAGACTCGATGATGTTGAGATCAGGGCTCTGTGGGGCCATACCATCACTTCCAGGACTCCTTGTTCTTCTTTACGCTGAAGATAGTTCTTAATGACTTTCGCTGTATGTTTGGGGTCGTTGTCATGCTGCAGAATAAATTTGGGGCCAATCAGATGCCTCCCTGATGGTATTGCATGATGGATAAGTATCTGCCTGTACTTGTCAGCATTGAGGAGACCATTAATTCTGACCAAATCCCCAACTCCATTTGCAGAAATGCAGTCCCAAACTTGCAAGGAACCTCCACCATGCTTCACTGTTGCCTGCAGACACTCATTCGTATCGCTCTCCAGCCCTTCGCGAACAAACTGCCTTCTGCTACAGCCAAATATTTCAAATTTTGACTCATCAGTCCAGAGCACCTGCTGCCATTTTTCTGCACCCCAGTTCCTGTGTTTTCGTGCATAGTTGAGTCGCTTGGCCTTGTTTCCACGCCGGAGGTATGGCTTTTGGCCGCAAGTCTTCCATGAAGGCCACTTCTGACCAGACTTATCCGGACAGTAGATGGGTGTACCAGGGTCCCACTGTTTTCTGCCAATTCTGAGCTGATGGCACTGCTGGACATCTTCCGATTGAGAGGGAAGTAAGCATGATGCGTCTTTCATCTGCTGCAGTAAGTTTCCTTGGCCGACCACTGCGTCTACGGTCCTCAACGTTGCCCGTTTCTTTGTGCTTCTTCAAAAGAGCTTGGACAGCACATCTGGAAACCCCTGTCTGCCTTGAAATTTCTGCCCGGGAGAGACCTTGCTGATGCAGTATAACTACCTTGTGTCTTGTTGCTGTGCTCAGTCTTGCCATGGTGTTTGACTTTTGACATTAAACTGTCTTCAGCAACCTCACCTTGTTAGCTGAGTTTGGCTGTTCCTCACCCAGTTTTATTCCTTCTACACAGCTGTTTCTGTTTCAGTTAATGATTGTGTTTCAACCTACATATTGAATTGATGATCATTAGCACCTGTTTGGTATAATTGTTTAATCATACACCTGACTATATGCCTACAAAATCCCTGACTTTGTGCAAGTGTACCTAGAAGAATTGATGCTGTTTTGAAGGCAAAGGGTTGTCACACCAAATATGGATTTGATTTAGATTTTTCTTCTGTTCACTCACTTTGCATTTAGTTAATTGATAAATATAATCTATTAACATGTCTATTTTTGAAAGCATTCTTACTTTACAGCATTTTTTCACACCTGCCTAAAACTTTTGCACAGTACTGTATATATATATATATATATATATATAAAAGGCATAATACCACAGTGGTGACGTCAAAAACACAAAATGTCTCATTTTCAATCACTCGACAGCACCCACAGTGCAGAAATGTTCATTAATAATCAACAAAATGAGAATACGTTAAAAAAAAAAAGATGTAAAGCTGGTACATTTGTATCTCAGAGAAACTAGAGAGGAATTGGAAATTAAAACAAGGTAAATTAAATGAAAACTCGTCTTCTTCAATATTAGCATCACAAAGGTACCCATGTATTATAAAAAATAATAGATGGGCCTCTTCAGCGAGTTACAGGAAAACAATTCCACTAGATTAAATTATTTTCCTGTAACTCACTGAAGCCCATCTATTACTCTCTCTCTCTCTCTCTCTCTCTCTCTCTCTCTCTCTCTCTCTCTCTCTCTATACTGTCATTTGAAATAGTGTGTTTAACACACACACACAAACATCATCTTGATTACCTGAAATGCAGCCTTTGCCATATTAATCTCATTTCCAGACTGAAGAAATGGCTCATAGATAGATATTGGAATACCGCCATTCTGTAATATCATAAACTGCTGCATTGTGTTGTTATATGCAAAGAGTGACAAAGCATATCCGGCTAGCAAGCAGATATCCTACACAGAAAAGAAACATTTCATTGGTAACATATTTTGTTTTTACACACATTACTAACACATATCAACGGATCTGCACATTTGTTATATCATAGTCTGAGACACTGATATTGTCAGTAAAATGTTTGCTCTATTTATTTATTTATTTTTGTTGGAAGAGCTATGACAATGTGTCCATATACTGGATTAAATTAATCTTAATGGTTTAGATCAAAATTAGAAACACCTTATTTTACAGGAGTAGTAACTTTTATATGATTAATCTACTGATTCTGATCAAATAATAACATTTTGATTACTTTGTCTTTTGCTTGAAGAAGCTCCAAAACATCGGTGTAACTGAACCCTTCTGTATCCATGAGGACTGTTTGCAGCTCTGTGTTTCTCAACACTATGCAGGCCAGAGTTTCTGCAACTGCCACCTGAATGAATTTAAAAAAAAAAAAATCACTATATACAGTTCTTTTCATTGTCTTTGAGTATTATTAACTAATCCACAAGAGCAACTCCAATTTATTGTTTTTTTAACAGAATGTAAAACATAACAAGACAAAAAGTAATTGTTGTGTGCTACTGAACCACAGACAGAATTATTGTACTTGTTCTACTCCACATGTTTACCTTGACCCGAGGAGACTTGTGATGTTTGAGTAGTTCAACCAGAATAGGAAAGGCAAGCTCCTCTACAATGCTTTTCTGACTGAAAGGATTGTTTGTATGTGCTACCCCTGTAAAACCACAAAGGACATTTTTGTCAGAAAGAAAAAAAAAGCTCCTGTAATGTCTTTTTTTTTAGCTCAGTTGAAATAATACTGGTCTCTTATTAGTTTGAAACTTGGTGAACCCTCCAATTGCAGATCTAAAAACCCTAATTTGCTGACAGTGAATATATAAAAATAAACCCAGAAATATCATTAATGTGCACCTTCTAATTTTGTAACTGATTGCTGTGAGAGTTGAGTATCGTTTTCCCTACAAATTATCACCTACTGTAAAGTGTTACCAGTAAAAGGGCTACTATTAATCCACCAACATTGCATATTGAGTTTTTTAAGTAATACCAGGCTGAGCACACACCGATACACATGGTCCCCAGGGCCTTGATGACACTCAAAAGGGTGCGCTCTGTCGTCCTGGAGTTCCGCAGCAGCCTGATCAATGGACCAACTCCATTATTCTGACAGATCTGATCCTGGTGAGCTTTACTGTCCCGACTCAGGGCAATCACTGCCTGGCAGCCTAAGAATAAACAAGTTTATCATAGGTTCATTAAACAGGAATCAAACTTTTCTGGCATATCTTGTCCTAAAATAATTCCCTGTCAGGGACTGTTGATTCGAGAGACAGCTGTTGACTGGTCTAAACTGATCTCAGCTGTGCTCCAAGATACTTGTTCCAGACACAGAGTAACAGACCAAGCTGGCATTTGTTAGGATTTTATAACCCAACATAACAAGAGTGCATTTGTTGCCAGATCGTATGTCTTGCATAGAAAGGAAGGTATTTGGGTTGGTCCCGATGGAGACCAGCATTCCAGACTGCATGGCTTCAGACATAATGTGTCTGCCAGATCATTGCTGCCCAATAGATTTTGCTCCTCAGAGGGTGCCCTTTTCCACTGTGCTATAAATTACATCTTAATGAAACAACCAATGAGTTACAACATAACTTTTGGCACAGTGGTCAGGTAGCCCCTGTATGAGGCGTTATGCAGACTGTGGCCCCTAATCTCTCTAGTGCCAGATAGGGAAGGCCAGAAAAGGTTTGTGGGATGCAGTTCAATTTTGCCATAGGTTACTCAGTGAAAAAAACAAATTAAAAGCAGGATTAATATAATGATCTGTGAATCATTAAGAATCCTTCTCTTATACAAAGTGATTAATAAAGACACCATATAACTTAGACCCAATACCCTTTTATATACAGTGCTCCCCCTTTACAAGGCAGCCCTTTATAAGGCAGTACAGTCATGGCTCCCATTAGCCCCATAATGCCATTACACTAAAACTAGTATTCTCATTATAAGGCGGAATAGAAACAGCATGGTTTCTTAACTATGGCGCCCGACTACAGCGTTATAAAGGGGGAACACTGTATATATGTATATGTATGTATATATATATATATATATATATATATATATATATGGTTAGAATTGGCACAGGGATGATTTTATGTTTTACAAGACAGACTCAAGTAATATAAACGAGAAGGCATAACTTACCAACATACTGCATTTTGTCTGATGAGGACAAGACAAAGTCTATAATAAAGTTGTGACCAATCTCATCAGCCATCATTTTCTGCTGCTTTAATGTCTGTCCAGCAAGTGCCCACAAAGCCACTGCGCCTTGTTCTCTCACTTCCAATTGAAACACCTAAACAGCCAAGCAAAGAAGTACAAACTAAAAGGATTAATTTCTTTCCACTGGTGGTCACCTTGTAACTGGAAAAGGGGAGCACATAACAGGTAAGAATACATCTGTATGTTAGGCTTTAAAACTATACTGTACCTTTAAAAGTCGAAGAAGATGCTTTGTGACTGACTTTTCCAAAAATGCAGTCTGTATAGCTGCATTATGGTCAGCTACAGCTTCCAATGCCATAGCTGCCTTCACCTGTACATCGATCTTTCTCCCACTAATGATTTTAACTAGTGGGGTGACGGCTCCCTCAGTCGCAATAGCATCCTGGTTCTGCCGGTGGCCCCGTGCCAGCTCTGCCAGAGCAGTTGAAGCTGCTTCCTGCAGAACTTCTGTAATTTCAAAGAGAGAAGAAGAAAACAAATCCTGTTAAAAATAACTGATTTTATTATAGATACATAAAAACAAATAAAGTAATGCTAACCAACGCTTTAATATGAAATGGCTTACATCTAGCAACATTATCAATGAGACATCCTTTCTTGTGACAAAGACCTTGTCGTTTTGTTTTGTATTTTTTCTTTAGGAAATCGAGACATGTCATTTTAATGTGTGATCACAGAATGTCTTTGTCATAACGTTTTTCAGCTGGGTTATCAACACAATATGGGAGACAACAGATATCCAGACACATAAAATAACAAAATAGTACTTTATTACCTGATCTGAGCATCAAAAATTCCACCAATGGTGTAATCCCGCCCTCTTGTGTAACTGTGCTTTGATTGGCTGGATTGTTGATACACATGACCCGGATACAGTTAACTACATTAAGTAGCACATCTTCAATGTCTGAATGCAAAAGCTTCACCAGAGGGGGTATTAGACCCTAAAAAGAAGAAAAAAAAGTTAGTTTTATCAAAGATTTTTTCTCTTCAATGAAATTTGCACTGTTTTTGTGAAAGGAAAAGAAAACAAATGATAATGTTAAATAGAGAAGCACGGCCCATAAGGTTAATTCAAAAGTACTCTGGTGTCTACCTAAGTTTGTTTCTTACTAGTTTTATAAATGTTATGTTGTTTAAAACACAGATTTGAATATTTTTCTTTGCAGTGGGACTGAACACTTTAAACTTATGGCTGTATAATGCATATACCCTAGCAGAATAAAATAGCTTACAATTTCCACGCTGATTTTTCTTTTGTACCAAGTAATAAATGTGTTCTTTGTTGTTTATAAACATTTAACCAGACATTACTAAGATGTATTACAGAGTCCCAAGCAGAATTAAAAGAATATAAAAAATCACATTATCATTATCATTATTAGTTGTGGTAGCAGTAGCTGTACAGGTAGTAGTATTTTCTTTTAAAAAAAAAAATTGCTAAGATAATCTTGATATATATAAATATACAGTACTGTGCAAAAGTTTTAGGCAGGTGTGAAAAAATGCTGTAAAGTAAGAATGCTTTCAAAAATAGACATGTTAATAGATTATATTTATCAATTAACTAAATGCAAAGTGAGTGAACAGAAGAAAAATCTCAATCAAATCCATATTTGGTGTGACCACCCTTTGCTTTCAAAACAGCATCAAGCATCAATTCTTCTAGGTACACTTGCACACAGTTTTTGAAGGAACTCGGCAGGTAGGTTGGCCCAAACATCTTGGAGAACTAACCACAGTTCTTCTGTGGATTTAGGCAGCCTCAGTTGCTTCTCTCTCTTCATGTAATCCCAGACAGACTCGATGATGTTGAGATCAGGGCTCTGTGGGGGCCATACCATCACTTCCAGGACTCTTTGTTCTTCTTTACGCTAAAGATAGTTCTTAATGACTTTCGCTGTATGTTTGGGGTCGTTGTCATGCTGCAGAATAAATTTGGGGCCAATCAAATGCCTCCCTGATGGTATTGCATGATGGATAAGTATTTTCACACCTGCCTAAAACTTTTGCACAGTACTGTATATATATATACAGTACTGTGCAAAAGTTTTAGGCAGATGTGAAAAAATGCTGTAAAGTAAGAATGCTTTCAAAAATAGACATGTTAATAGATTATATTTATCAATTAACAAAATGCAAAGTGAGTGAACAGAAGAAAAATCTAAATCAAATCCATATTTGGTGTGACCACCCTTTGCCTTCAAAACAGCATCAAGCATCAATTCTTCTAGGTACACTTGCACACAGTTTTTGAAGGAACTCGGCAGGTAGGTTGGCCCAAACATCTTGGAGAACTAACCACAGTTCTTCTGTGGATTTAGGCAGCCTCAGTTGCTTCTCTCTCTTCATGTAATCCCAGACAGACTCGATGATGTTGAGATCAGGGCTCTGTGGGGGCCATACCATCACTTCCAGGACTCCTTGTTCTTCTTTACGCTGAAGATTGTTCTAATGACTTTCGCTGTATGTTTGGGGTCGTTGTCATGCTGCAGAATAAATTTGGGGCCAATCAGATGCCTCCCTGATGGTATTGCATGATGGATAAGTATCTGCCTGTACTTCTCAGCATTGAGGAGACCATTAATTCTGACCAAATCCCCAACTCCATTTGCAGAAATGCAGCCCCAAACTTGCAAGGAACCTCCACCATGCTTCACTGTTGCCTGCAGACACTCATTCGTTACACGGTCTCCAGCCCTTCGCGAACAAACTGCCTTCTGCTACAGCCAAATATTTCAAATTTTGACTCATCAGTCCAGAGCACCTGCTGCCATTTTTCTGCACCCCAGTTCCTGTGTTTTTGTGCATAGTTGAGTCGCTGGCCTTGTTTCCACGCCGAAGTATGGCTTTTGGCCGCAAGTCTTCCATGAAGGCCACTTCTGACCAGACTTCTCTGGACAGTAGATGGGTGTACCAGGGTCCCACTGTTTTCTGCCAATTCTGAGCTGATGGCACTGCTGGACATCTTCCGATTGAAGGGAAGTAAGCATGATGTGTCTTTCATCTGCTGCAGTAAGTTTCCTTGGCCAACCACTGCGTCTCACGGTCCTCAACGCTGCCCGTTTCTTTGTGCTTCTTCAAAGAGCTTGGACAGCACATCTGGAAACCCTGTCTGCCTTGAAATTTCTGCCTGGGAGAGACCTTGCTGATGCAGTATTACTACCTTGTGTCTTGCTGCTGTGCTCAGTCTTGCCATGGTGTATGACTTTTGACAGTAAACTGTCTTCAGCAACCTCACCTTGTTAGTTGAGTTTGGCTGTTCCTCACCCAGTTTTATTCCTCCTACACAGCTGTTTCTGTTTCAGTTAATGATTGTGTTTCAACCTACATATTGAATTGATGATCATTAGCACCTGTTTGGTATAATTGTTTAATCATACACCTGACTATATGCCTACAAAATCCCTGACTTTGTGCAAGTGTACCTAGAAGAATTGATGCTGTTTTGAAGGCAAAGGGTTGTCACACCAAATATGGATTTGATTTAGATTTTTCTTCTGTTCACTCACTTTGCATTTTGTTAATTGATAAATATAATCTATTAACATGTCTATTTTTGAAAGCATTCTTACTTTACAGCATTTTTTCACACCTGCCTAAAACTTTTGCACAGTACTGTATATATATATATATATATATATATATATATATATATATATATATATATATATATATATATATATAGTATAAAAAGAGCAAATACTTTGAGAAAGCAGAAAAAACTAATCTGATCTTGCACATCTTACTAATTTAGCAACAAGGGTCTGGTTGTCATTGATGTGTGCAAGATCAGCCAGGATGACAGAGCAGCGGGACTGAAGTTCAGGACACTGTGTCTGGAGCAGCTGGATAAGCACAGGAATAGCGCCGCATTCCACCACAGCAAGGGAAACGAGCACCTGATTTGAAATATTACAAAGCACAGCAGCAGCAACACACTGCAGGTTCTCCCGCTGGCTATGTAGTAAATCAACCAGGGATGGGATTCCACCTGCAACACAGAATGGAAAGAATCTGATAGAAGAGACAGGTAAGTCATACACTGACAGAATAGCATGTGGGGAATTGAAGAGCTGTGGGTGAGTGATAAATTGATGTATTCATTGTGTTGTTTTAAGCTTATAGTGTATGCATGCATGCAGTTTAGATTAGATATTTGGAACAGCTATTTAACATTTACATTATTTGACATCACTAATACCGTACATGGCTACTGTACCTGCTTTTCCCAAATAATCCTTAGATCTAAGAATTTAAATAAAATCACACTTTTGTATAGACCAGGTCAACTGAGAGAACCAAACCAAACCAGATGTAATAAGCACTGTTAAATGAAAGACTTGAAAAAAGTGATTCTGTACTATGAATTGTTATTAGTCTCCAAAGGTAAAAGGCCAATTCATTACCCCCCCTGAGCCACATAGAACTTTCCAATCTATCACCTGCAGCAATAATGTCTTTCCAGTGGGTTTCTGCAGCCACACAGAGAACTTCCAAGCACCTCACTGACATATCTTTCTTAGTTTCATCTTCACACTGGAGCATCTCTAATAATAATCAGAAAAAATCACCGTTAGGGTTAGACATGTAACTAGTAAGTTAGTAACATAGATTCCCTGCCTTGGTTGTAAATACAAAACAGGTATGTCAGTAACAGCTGTTAGTAAACGAAAAATGTGTGGACGCCACATATACTGAAAGCATTTGTATGTATGAAAGTAAACAAGTATGTAATTATGTAATGTAGATTTAAAAATGTAAGTGTGACATACAGATGGACAAACACAGTCTCAATATAAAAGTATAAGTATATACTATAAGTTTTATCTCAATTGGATTGGTCTATATGCAAAAATGTAATAGTGACATATGCATGTACATAAAAAGCACCTCCTTATATCCCCATATTCTGAAAACTCTTAATCTCATGTAATAGTAAATTTCATCACATTTGGATAACCGTTTCTCTTATGTATGAACATTTTTAAGTATAGGCATCTACACCTGTCATCCCCAGGAAGGAAAAATAACGAGTATAATATATGTTTTAGCATTTCCAATTGGGCTATACAAATCATCATAAAAAATCAGAGAAGTCACCTGTACAGACATCATAAAAAACAGACAGTACTCTAACAAGGAAAGTGTATCTACATCTTTAACCTTATCATTTCTACCACTACAGGATGCTAAAATCTAACAAATTGTTAAGTATTAATTAAATAGAACAAGCCCTCTTAAAAGCATTTTAATTATACAACACAAAATAACGTGTTATCTCATTTACCATATTTTATCTGCGATTATCAACCTTTCTTTTATTCTGTTTGATATAAAACCATTTTGTTTTCACTTTGATTTCACTTCCTGATTTTCTCATAGAAATCCTCCTCTCGGCAGTGAATTATGGGATTGTAGTTCAGGGCAAGATTTAACCTGATTAAACTCCACAAACAAATGCATCTCCTAGTAAACTCAGCGGCAGACAGTTCATTCAGAGTGATAAGCTCTTACGGTAGCACTAAGGAACGATAATGTGTACGTGATAAATCAGTGGCATTTGCTAGTTTCTCTACATGTTTTGTGTCAGTTTACGAAACTGTCACACTGGTACTTTATTGTTCAGATGAGACAAAGGCAGCATTCCTTGTTGTGACATTAACACATGTTTAAAAAGGCTTGTTTCGATTTCATGTAATACATATCAATAAAAAGTGAATTAAAGGGAATTACTTGGATTTTCCGCCTATCTCTATACCCCTGATCTAAAATGAGTGCATACCTACAAGAAGTTTCCAAACTGGCAGCTCTACCAGATCAAGCTCAATCAGGTGCTTCAGCATCTCAGTGTGAAAATACAGCACCCCCAATTGAACCACATTGTTTCCCTTGCTGTCGGTTTTCTTCCAGTCAGCACCAATTGACAATAGAAACTGGAGAGCATCAAGAGACCCAGACATGGCAGCCAGTAATAGTGGTGTACAGCGAGATCTAACAAATCAGAAAGAAAGAAATTGACCTTATACACCTGCTGCTGTCGCTGTATACAACTTCACAATATCATTTGGATTGCTACAACATATTTTCTTATTTTCTTGCATTTTGGTTGCAAATATTTACTATTTCACTTCATTATGCTAAATTAAAAAAATCTGCTCAAGTTAAATAACTTTGTTGCATTAATGCTCATGCAAAATCAATGTCCGAACGAAGATTCACCACAACTGGATAAGCGGTTCTCTACAATGTATGCAATGTACAAACAGACAGATGCCTCCAATACTACAGTACATCCATACAATTCTAACAAAATACAATTCATAAATACTAATATTATTCATCACAATTAGATGAACCCATGAGCTGAATTGTAACTTACTCAGCAATACTTTCCATCTCCAATAGAGTTGGGTCCTTTCTGTACAAAGCCTGGATACACAGAACATTGCCATAGAAGGCAGCAAAATGAATAGCAGTCCATCCTCGTCTATCCACCATTTTGTAGTCCACCTGAAGGGCTAGTAGGCAGTGTAACGCTTCCAAAGAGCCATACTGAGCTGCCAGATGCAGTGCAGTGACCCCTTGAACAATCACAAACAATAATCAGCCAAGCATCTCTATCAGCTAACTACAGTACCACAATATTACATTGACTCATCTACAGTTTATGCTTGTAAACCACCATGAGAGAGCAGAGTGACTGGTGAAAATGAGCTATTAGATACAATACTTTTGTACTTTTCTGAGATGAGTCTAAGAAAAATATGCATGCTTTCATGCAGTTTTAAAACAACTTACCAAATTTTGTTTTTAAAGCCGGTTCTCCCAGATGATCTAAACAAAACAACAACACATTTTTTCATACATGGAATTAAAATGTTTTAAATTTTGTTTAACAATAAAGAGGCCTCGTATTAATAGGGATACCTATACAGAGCTCACTTGTTATTTCACAATTGGACAATCTTTACTGTGTAAGGGCCTTTCACTTATTCACTGTCCACTCTAAAAATAAATATGTGTAAGTTATGTGAAAGCAAAATAGCAAGGGAGTACTGTACTTGGTTGACAGGATAGCACTTCAATTTATGTTTGCTAAAACTGAATAAAAGGAAAAACCTGGACTGATGAATTTATCACTGCGTCTCTGGTTGAGCTGCAAGCCTGCCATTGCCAGCTGGCTGATAATGGGCACTTGGTTATGTATGGCTGCGTAGTGGATGAGAGAGTAACCATATTCATCAAAAAAGCCCAGACGAGATGGAGAGTTCTTGCGGGAAAATGTGTGGAATATGGCAGAGAGTCCTCTTTCCGCAGCACTTTTTAGACCATACGATAAATTCTAAATGAACAGGAAAGTTTTGCATCACAGATCAGAACATAACAATAATAATAAAAAAACAAAGATGAATTTCACATACTACAAGGTAAATATAAAACAAAATTCAAAATCGAAATACAGTACCTTACATTTTAGGGCCTTTTTGTAACCAAATGTTTTTTTGAATTGTTCATGCAATTGAATATCATTTAATGGTAGTCTTTTAATCTTCAGTGTTTTGATGAGAACCAACATGGCTCCCCACCACTGTGTCTTGTTAAACTGTTGATAGAAGGTTTCAAGCTCTATAGAGATCACATAATAGCTGTAACAAAGAGTACATTTGGAGTTATACCATGTATAATGTGTAAAGTGTACCTTCAATATTATACTGCCCTATTTTGGAAATGATACAGCACTTACCTTCTCCCTTCAAACTGCACGACTGGTATGGAGTAGTTTTCCCTGTATGATGTGTCCTGTTCCCGCAACTGACTTAAATGAGACGCTGCAAGGCACTGTAGATCTTCAAAGGCTGACTAGTTAGACAGTTTGCAAGAGAAATGTAATAGCTATTTCACTTTAATAGCCATTAGAAGTGTCAAGTGGCTTTTATTTGCAAAAAATAAAAACCTTTCTTTGACATAATTCTTCGATTTTTTTCAAATATATTAATAATGCAGTAATAGATAATGGATTTGTAAGACAAGCAGCCATATTTTATATATAAATGCCAGTGAAAATAAATACTGTATGATCTATTCAATGATCTGTAAACAGTGCTGGATCTAAACACCTCCACAAACACTATTATAAACCTCCTGTTGTTTTAAAAGCTTGGAGTTAGAACATGTTTATAGGCACTAAAAAAGACAACTGTTACTTTGATCATTAAAATTGAGCCATTACTGGTGTGGAGGAACATTAATATTATTTTTGTGTATGAATACATGTTTTTGTACTGGATCAGACCAGGTGCTTGAAACAAAGCCACTTTTACAGTGTTCAAAGGTAGTATTGATGGACAATAAAGACAATTATTTCTTTTGATTTTTCATATTGCTTTGTGTAATGCAGTTTTCGTACCTTTATTTCATCAGAAACATCCCCCAGTAATGGTGTTCCTATATCAAACTCAATGCCACCGTGAAGGTGGAAGTACTTATTTTGCTCGTATTGGAAATGTTTACATGTAAAATCTGGACCATGATAAAGTGGAGGCAGTTCTCGTTCAGTCTTCAGTTTATCATCTGTAAAAAATGAAAAAGGACACAGGGCATACAGGGCATAGCAGTGTTAGCTTCACTCTATTTCTCAGTTAATGGGCAGTTTAGTTTAATCTCCATGTCCCTACAATTCACATTTTTAAGCCCTTTACTGTTTAATACACTGTACTGGTACTTTGTGATTTGAACCTAAATGCAAGAAGAACTAGGCTGAGACATGGTGAAAATGTGTACTTGAATGAGAAGTATGCAATTTCTTTGAGTATTTTATTTGTTTCATAGTGCCTGTTGTACACAATTGTGATTTTTGGTATGTTTATTGTATTAGTATTTGGCTTATTTCCTTATTAAAAGCTACAGAAATGCAGCTAAGACTGGAACAGCACAGCCAGTGAATACACTTCCAAGTGTAGACACCATAGGGTTTGTTTGGTGTAAGGATGATGTAATGTAATTATACAGTTAGGCAGGCTCAGACAGTCATGCTGCATCAATGTATCCGCTTTCAGTTCTGTGTTGCTAGGATTTTATATATATATCATCCAGCTAAGGGCACAAACAAACAAAACATATAATAAAGTTGATGCGGAAATCCCCAAGTTACATACAGTGTGATTCTTTAACTGGTTGTAAATAATACATTCTTTACTGGCTGGGGGCCACAGCAAGCCTGCATTGGTATTTGCTTTCCGGCAGAGAATAGTTCACCTCATTGTGACTCTGTGACCCTTACTGATCAGGCACCCAACGAGTCCAGGCAGACTTCCCAGGCTGGGCACTTGCCTCCAGGGTCCAGTAGTTTTATGAAATCTGTTGGTAAGTTCTGGCAGGTGATATAAGGCTATAGGCTACATAGTAAGACATAGGTTTCTGTTGATCTTCAGTCTGATCGGTAAGTGGGTTGCAGCACTGAGGCGACATTCAAATGCAATAACTCTGCATATGAGGTGATTTGTTTTGTTAGTACTGAGGTTCAAAAAAACCTGGGAACTACAGTACTGTGCAAAAGTTTTAGGCAGGTGTGAAAAAATGCTGTAAAGTAAGAATGCTTTCAAAAATAGACATGTTAATGGATTATATTTATCAATTAACAAAATGCAAAGTGAGTGAACAAAAGAAAAATCTAAATCAAATCCATATTTGGTGTGACAACCCTTTGCCTTCAAAACAGCATCAATTCTTCTAGGTACACTTGCACAAAGTCAGGGATTTTGTAGGCATATAGTCAGGTGTATGATTAAACAATTATACCAAACAGGTGCTAATGATCATCAATTCAATATGTAGGTTGAAACACAATCATTAACTGAAACAGAAACAGCTGTGTGGGAGGAATAAAACTGGGTGAGGAACAGCCAAACTCAGCTAACAAGGTGAGGTTGCTGAAGACAGTTTACTGTCAAAAGTCATACACCATGGCAAGACTGAGCACAGCAACAAGACACAAGGTAGTTATACTGCATCAGCAAGGTCTCTCCCAGGCAGAAATTTCAAGGCAGACAGGGGTTTCCAGATGTGCTGTCCAAGCTCTTTTGAAGAAGCACAAAGAAACGGGCAACGTTGAGGACCGTGAGACGCAGTGGTCGGCCAAGGAAACTTACTGCAGCAGATGAAAGACACATCATGCTTACTTCCCTTTGCAATCGGAAGATGTCCAGCAGTGCCATCAGCTCAGAACTGGCAGAAAACAGTGGGACCCTGGTACACCCATCTACTGTCCGGAGAAGTCTGGTCAGAAGTGGCCTTCATGGAAGACTTGCGGCCAAAAAGCCATACCTCCGACGTGGAAACAAGGCCAAGCGACTCAACTATGCACGAAAACACAGGAACTGGGGTGCAGAAAAATGGCAGCAGGTGCTCTGGACTGATGAGTCAAAATTTGAAATATTTGGCTGTAGCAGAAGGCAGTTTCTTCGCCGAAGGCCTGGAGAGCGTACACGAATGAGTGTCTGCAGGCAACAGTGAAGCATGGTGGAGGTTCCTTGCAAGTTTGGGGCTGCATTTCTGCAAATGGAGTTGGGGATTTGGTCAGAATTAATGGTCTCCTCAATGCTGAGAAGTACAGGCAGATACTAATCCATCATGCAATACCATCAGGGAGGCATCTGATTGGCCCCAAATTTATTCTGCAGCATGACAATGACCCCAAACATACAGCGAAAGTCATTAAGAACTATCTTCAGCGTAAAGAAGAACAAGGAGTCCTGGAAGTGATGGTATGGCCCCACAGAGCCCTGATCTCAACATCATCGAGTCTGTCTGGGATTACATGAAGAGAGAGAAGCAACTGAGGCTGCCTAAATCCACAGAAGAACTGTGGTTAGTTCTCCAAGATGTTTGGGCCAACCTACCTGCCGAAGTTCCTTCAAAAACTGTGTGCAAGTGTACCTAGAAGAATTGATGCTTGATGCTGTTTTGAAGGCAAAGTGTGGTCACACCAAATATGGATTTGATTTAGATTTTTCTTCTGTTCACTCACTTTGCATTTAGTTAATTGATAAATATAATCTATTAACATGTCTATTTTTGAAAGCATTCTTACTTTACAGCATTTTTTCACACTTGCCTAAAACTTTTGCACAGTACTGTATAACCTTGTTTTTTGTTTTTGTTTAAAGAAAAAAGTAAGTGGTTTTACTGTGAAAAACTGTGAAAGCTTCAACTTATACGTATAATAAGTGAAAAACAAATGTTGGTATGCATTTTGTGAATAGGGCCCATATTTTCTTATTTACTCCAGTCTTTAATGATATGTCAGTTTTACAAAATTAGAAACAAACAACCAAGAGTACTGTAGTAATATAAGGGTAAAGTAGAAAACCAAAGGTTTTGAAAATGCCTGGAGTGTTGGTAAAACTAGCATTACTTACCAGAAAATGAAGGGAGGAGTCTGGATAGATCTGGAATCTTCATCTTCTTTTTTAGTCCAATAAGAAAAGGGACAAGAAAGCTAATTAACTGCACATAAGCCATGTTTTTGCGGACTTCTGGTTTCTTCTGCAGGTACTTTGTCACAAGTTTTTCTTGAAGTTTTAGTCTCTTCTGTAATCTCTGATAGATCACAGGGTTCATTTTGTCTTCTATGAGCCTCACCGTGTTAGCAATGTTGTAAGTACCGTCATACATAAACAGGTTATTATGCTGTTTCACAGACTTGAGGTAAGAGGTGAGTTGCAGTAAGAAATGGTCACAATATTGCATAAAAATCTTCACTTCTTCAGGGCTGTTGGGCTCATAGGTTGGATCTGTGTTGATGTCTTCACTATACATATTATGAAAGGCAGGGTCATCTGAAATATCAACTAAACCTGCCAGAGATAAATCAAACACAAATCAAAGGAATTGCAGATGATGTGTTGTTGTGTTCACCCATTTTTTTCCCTCATAACACCAATTGCAATACAAACTTCTGTTATCAAGAAAGCAACAGTGAATAAAAGAACATGCCCAAAATACTTTATATTTAGAAATGTGGAAAGCTTGGAACCATCAGTGCAGGTACTTGATAGGGCTAATATCCTACCCTTAAACAGTGGGATAGGTGACCAACAAGCATTAATTGTGCCAGAATGCTACTATGGGGATCCCAAGTGTATATTTACCATAAATATGCAATATCGTAGTTCATATAAATAGAGTTTTATTTTCTCACCTGCTGCAAGGAATTCTGGATATAAGTTTTTCCTTGTCTGTGGAATTCCACTGGCATCGACATCCATGCTAGAACGCCACAGTTCGGAAAACCTGACCCTTTTCTCTTTTGGAATATAGGCTCCATGCCAAAGGCCTTTCATCATGTAGTCCACGCTAATCAAAATCTGCCCAACTTTTGTATCATAGTAAGCTGGTGGCATTTGACAAGTGGTGCTTTGATCAAAATTGGATTCCAGTCTTAATGATGGCATTTGATTAAAGCAGTAAATTCCAACCACCAGTTCCTTCACAATCTGATGGACTTCTTTATAGTCCAAAGATACCTGTGCATCCACTGGCACGAGGATGACTGTGTTTGAGTAGCTGAAGTTTTTCACCTGGTTTATGATTCCAGAAGGTGCTTCTACTGGCAGGCGAAAGTCTTCACTGGAAAGCAACCAGTTGCATGATGTAAGGCTGAGCACTTCCTGCATTTCAGTGCGGTTAAACTTCTCAAAAAAAGCATTCGCATTTCTCTGGGCAGCTAGGGAGGCAACATAAGCTTCATCATCATCTTCATCTTCATCAACTCCAGGGTTAAGGGGTCTGGAGGAGGTACTAGAAGATGTAGATTTTGCCATGCTAGGAGTCCTAGAATAAAAAAAATGGTTGTCAAACATATAGTAATATCAGTTATTCTGAATGATTGGTTGGTTGTACAAGGAGTGTCTTTTTTGTTGTGGCAACCTTTAATTACATGCTTCTATTGCAGCAGTTTCTACTGGATAAATATTCAAATATAGACACTTGCTGAGACATTCTACATACAACACAATAGCGTAATCAGGACAGTGATATGTATTGTGCTGTTAAATTTTCTTTCATAAAAAAAGATGACATATTAGGACGTTCCAAAGGAATGGAGAAAAAGGAGACAATGGAGAAAATAAAAGTATAGTAAATAGAAAATATCCTACAGTTAAGACATGCGATTCAATAGAATATTAAACATTCCGCATATATCACGGTGGGGAAATATTTCATTCAACCATTGTGGATTTTAACTACTTTACAAGCAAACCCCAAATTTCAAATTCAGTCAAACCAACGTGTGACCATTCTCATGGTCTGCTTCTATGCTATACTTCTAGCATTTGCGTGTATTTGTTTTATTGATATATATAAAACATTTTTTTTTAAAATTACATAAACTAAATGGTGTACCCGTGCTGTGCTAAATGAAAAAAGAGTACATTTTCAATACAGTACCTTGAGTAAAAGAAAGTAATGACTGACCGTTCCCTCACGCTGGTTTAAAATCACAGCAACATACTTTTGTTCTCTTCAGGCTGTTGTAATCCAAAAAGACCGACGTAATGCCAAATAAATGTTAAGTGCCGGTAATATTCAAATGTGTTGTCTCCTAATTTCTACATTTACATTCAGATTGCATTTGGCTTTCAGTCATACAGTGTCACACTTACACAAAATGTAAACCGGCTTTCCTAGCAACCAGGAGACGCCACAAACCTGTTCCTTGGAGACGTCGCGGAGGGGCGCTCGAGGTTTAGGTAAAGCAACATCGAAAATGCAGGAGGAGGGCGCTGTGTTACAGATTTGTTCATCCAACGTTGACGTCAGCAAAACGTTATGCTACTGACTCCATTGTGGCCCCACCATGTAAAGACTCCAGTTGTAAACTATGGCGATTATAGCCAAGATGGTAGAAGTATGGCGTAGTTTCCTAAATACTGCATATTCTGTAACTCCTGGGAGTCAAAGGTGGTGCACCTGGAATGTAAAAAGTCGGTGGTAAGAGTCATTTGAGTTATTCGTTAACAACGTAAAGAAACATCTACGTCTTTTTGTTTTAGAAATCGGGCTTAAATTAATGAACTTGCTGGCGTCTGACAAAAACGAGCTGTATAGGTTATGTGGACTCATGGGTAAGGAAAAGTAAACAGAATCCTGGGCTGTGTTGTTTACTGTCCACTTAATCATTCATGGTTAAGTCATGCTACTTAAAGCAAACGATGTAGAATTGCATTCTAAGCAGGGACATTTTTCTAACATTACACATTTACTTTTTAATTAAAGTAAATGTGGGATGCCTGCTGAAAAAACACAAATACGCTTCATTTTTTCAAACAAATGTGCTGTCTAGTCTGTCGGTTCTACTATTCTTACAGGCAATGGACTGTTGTATTGCATAATATTTTTTCTTCCATAATAAATTAATAACAAACTGTTGAATGTTAGCAGAATGTAAAAGATTATTACAGACCTCTTTTATTTTTAAGGCTATTTACCCATCATCTGAAAAGAAAAAAAAAGTGATATTGACAGTTTTGACTATAAAACTAGCACCATACCACGATGTGGGAGGCCAAATGCCATCTTAAGGCTGGTTCCCTTTCAATTCGAAGATGACCAACAACCAATACTTTTGGGATATGCCTGACACAGGTCAGGTATTTACTGAGCATTTTATGTCAGAGCAGCCGATTGGCCGCTCCAGGGAGTGACATCCTCAGTCCCGCCTACCGAGGTGATTAAGTAGTCACTCCGCTGGAGATCACGTTCTCTTTTGCTTCTCCAATCAGGTATGTAAGGTAGGTATAACTAACCTCTCCAGGTGCATGACTGTATCTTTGTAAAAGAGCTCTCACTTTTAGTTTTCTGCTAATTCCACGGCAAATATTGCTGGAAGTTGGCTTGCCACTTCCTGGAATCAGTAACTCGGCTTCTGGGGACTGAGCAAACGCTTCTTTCTAACCTACAACATCTGCTGTTTGTGTTTTTTTCCTCTGTTTTTTGCAGATAAAAAAAAACAAAAAAAGGCAATAACAAAGAGAGAAAAGAGAGACTCTTCCTCCACCGGGACCCGGCGCTGCCGCACCCGCTGTCGAGTCAACACCACTGACCTTGCCCTCCCACTTGGTATGTGCGACTTAAAAAATATACCCCAGTGCCTCAGAGCCTCGGTGCATCAGTGCTTCAACACTCTCAGTGCCTCAGAGCCTCGGTGCATCAGTGCTTCAACACTCTCAGTGCCTCAGAGCCTCGGTACATCAGTGCTTCGACACTCTCGGTGCTCCAGACCCTCTCTATGAAGACAGCCTTTCTATTAGCCATCACCTCTGCTAAACGGGTTAGTGAGTTACAGGCTCTGTCAGTGCACAGTTCCTGTATGCAGGTTTGAGATGATGGAAACAGAGTGTCATTGTGCATGAACCCAGCTTTCCTCCCTAAGGTGGTTACAGCTTTCCGCTTGAACCAGTCAGTGGAACTAGAGGCTTTCCATTCCTCTCCTTTTTCTTCAGAGGAGGATCATAGATTGCATTTCCTCTGCCCGGTTCGGGCATTGAGATGTTATGTGGATAGGATGAGAGCACTGCGTCAGTCTGACCAGCTCTTCGTCTGTCATGGTGAAAGGACCCAGGGTCAATCCCTCTCGAAGCAGCGACTGCCCCACTGGATTGTGGACACAGTTTCGACTGCATATACTAATGCTGGCCTACCCCCACCTGGGAGGGTGGCCGTGCACTCTACAAGAGGAGTGGCTACATCATGGGCCCCCTTCAGAGGTGCCTCTTTGACTCTGCGGCTAGCTGGGCTATTCCGCATACAGTCACCAGGTTCTACCGACTCAATGTGGTAGATCCCTCCATGCCTTCATTAGGTACAAGAATCCTTGAGGTTGCACGCTCACACCACAAAGATTAGTTCGGTGGTAGCGAGATGTCCCTCATCTGCTGTCCGCCACGCCTCTCGCACGGCTTTGATATACTTTCCCAAAAGAATTGGTTGCTGGTCGTCTTCGAATTGAAAGGGAACAATTAGGTTACAGATGTAACCCCGGTTCCCTGAAAGAGAAGACGACCACCAAACCTTTTGAGGTTGCATGACTTGCATTCGCGGGTTCGATGCAAAAGAGAACGTGATCTCCATGGAGTTACTACTTAATCCCTCGGTAGGCGGGACCGAGGACATCACTTGGCAGCTCTGACATAAAATGCTCAGTAAATAACTGATCTGTGGCAGGCATATCCCAAAAGTATTGGTTGTTCGTCGTCTTCTCTTTCAGGGAACCGGGGTTACATCCGTTACCTATCGTTCTCAATGATTCCAACTCTCCCGACTGTATCACTTTAAAATGAAAAATCAACTATACTCTTCCTATTCAGATATACAGACACCCACAAGTAAAGCATGAAGGCTGTTATTCTGGCTGCTGGTTATGGAACAAGGCTGCAGAGAGACCTGCAAAATGATCCCACTGGAAGATTCAAGTCCCTTATCGGGATCCCTAAACCATTGCTTCCAGTAGGACACTCCGCTCTGATTTCACGATGGATTGCAGCTCTAGAAAACACAGCCTGCATTGATGGCATCTTTGTGGTTGTAGGTATAAGCCGTATTCAGGGTTACAGGATTCAATTATAAAATACATGTTGAGCTCATGGTTTTTTATTGTTTGTTTTTTTGGTGGGGTGGGGAGCAGAGCAAAATGACAATCTTACGAAAATTAACACACAACTTGTATTGTTTTTTAAATGTTAACTTAATCTTGTAATCTGTGTTCATTAAATGTGTGTAATAAAGGCAGGCTGTCAATAAAGCTAAATTAAACATCACAAGGTGCTAGTACCTCTATATATAGATAGACATCTAAATAATGTACTTACATCAAGGTTTCAAGCATAGACACAGGTCACACTTACTGTTTTTTGAATTTTGTTTTTTTTTTTAACAGACAAATGACTTGTTCTATCAAATCTTTGAGCAATGGGCAAAGCAGTTCACAGTTGTTAAAATTATAAATGATGGGACAAGATGCAATGAGGTCAGTGCCGCACAATCCTGTACCTTTAAAATTGCTTTTGTATGTTCACTACATTCTTCTATAATTTAGCCTTACTGGGCACTAAACCTTTTCAGAAATCTGATCTGTTTCTGTAACATTACCCACAGTTATTTTTAACTGTTGGGACCAAAGGGTTGCTATGGTAAACTTTTAATATCTGAGGAAATAGGTTATGAATGGAACTAGAAATGAAAACACCTACTGTATAGAGTTGGTCTTGTCATGGTCTTACAAGGTTGTAACTGCATTTTTTTAAACATACAGGACACTATACCTTTAGTTATTACTGTATCTTTGGCACATACAGAGCTATATTATTTATTCAATTATTTGTATTCATAATAAGATCATTTTGTGATAGCTGTTGTATGCCTTCATTCATACCAGCTTGTATTTTTGTGGTTGTATTTAAGATGTATCTATTCCATTTATTACAAATTTCTCATTATTCTGTCAGGAGCGCTTAGGGGCCGTTGCCTGTCTTCAGCTTGCCATAGATCATTTTCAAATAGAAGATCACATATTGGTCATTGGAGGGTAAGTCTTTCAAAAATGTAAGGATGACTGTAAAACACATTTCAGAAAATGAAATGTTTATTTATTTGAACTGTCTCAGGCAAATCTGATAACTGCAACTGTCCTGATTGAGAATATTCGAGGGATTTATTTAACTTACCAGTATGTGTTATTCAAGATGAAGAATCAGTTGGTGCAGGGTGTGTATATATTTTATTTCGTGGTAAAAATTAATTATTAAGCAATATAAGTTAGTCAGATGAGAAAGTCTTATACAAAAGCTACTTTATTTGATGTCAGTTCTTTTTAGAAATTATCAGCATGATCAAAAGTTGAATACTTTGTTTTTCCACAGTGACACTTTGTTCAAAGAGGATTTCAGTCTCTCAAACTTTATGGATTGCTTTTTACATCTACAATCCAAATGTGATGAAAGCAATCTTGTGCTGTCATGCCTGTGTGAAGATAAAGGTAGGTCAATTTGCAACTAATGCTGTATCTATCTATCGATCTATCTATCTATAGATAGATGTGGTTTCTTTTGCTGTACTTACCGCCCGCAGAATTGTTATATTAAAATAATGAGACGCATGCTAAAGTAAATATTTACAATAGCTTGCTCTTAAAGTACTTAATAGTTTCTGCCTGACAAAATAACTGGTAGATAAATGTACTCAAGTTGTTCCCTGTGCAATTTATTACAATGTATTGTTTTGTATTAAAAACTATTTATATGCTGTATATCTTTTGAATTGGTTGAGTGTGATGTTTGTTACAATGTTGTTTGTAGTCATGTGTCTATTACTGCTGTTCATTTCCAGTATTATTTATTGTTAACCAGTTATTTAGATTAACATCATCTTTTTCAACTATGTGTTTATATATATATATATATATATATATATATATATATATATATATATATATATATATATATATATATATATATATACGATTGTTAAGAAGCAGATGGGTGAAGTTACTGGCTGAAAGAGGCTAGACAGTTCCCACTGTTGAATTTTCTTTCCCTTACAGAAACTACAAAGTATGGGATTCTGGAAGTTGATGAAGATTTGAGGGTCTGTGCCATGAAAGAAAAACCGTCTCCTGATGAAACAACGTCTCGTAGAGCAGTGAGCAGTTTACTAAAATACCAAAGCACATTTCAACAGTGGACATTGATCCAGTGTCTTTAGTTTGAGGTTAAACAGGAAGGTTTACAGATAGAATAATGTTCTTCCATGTTTTAGCAAATTTATTTTATATACATTGTTATATATGTGGAGAAATTATTCTCTTACCATAATCAGATTCACTAAAATGAATGTCACATTAAAACTAGCCAATTAATTTCAACATTCAATACTTTTTGTCTTTCAGTGTCCTTGTTTTTATTTATTCTCAAAGAAATCTGTCCCTCTTGTAAAGATGTTTCTTGAAGAAAAGGAGGTAACATATTTTCTTTTTATATCTTGTTTTCTCAGTAGAAAAGTGCATGAAGTTAAAGAATGCATTTTTGTTTTAACAGAATGCACCAATAGAAGTGAAGGATGCTCCAGGAAACTTCTTATCTTGGCTTATATCTAGGTATATTACTTAATTTGTAGTGTAATAGCTATTAAAAGTTCATCCATACAAATACTTTGATTATATAATCAAAATAATTTGATTAACACTCATGTGCCCTTGGTCAGTAAGCAATGTACTGGATGTTTTGAACCAAGTCAGTTTAGTCTTAATATTTAATAATAGAATACCAATATAAGATGAGAATCTGTTAATACCTTAACACAGCCTTTTTTAAATCTATTTCAGGAAACCAGTTTACATCCACCAGATTTCTGGCCGCTTCGATGTTGGAAATTTGTCATCGTATATAGAATGTGACAGCTATTTCGATGGAAAGTTGAAGGATGTGAACAATTATCTTAAGTAATATTGCCAAGTGATAGTAAAACTATTAAATTGTGGAAAGCTCTGAGAAAGTGCACCCACAACTGAATAATTGTAGTGCCCCATTTAAGAAAGATGTAATCTTGAAAGCAAGAGTCTTAGTATCTGTTCTAGAACCATGCTTACTGTAAAATATTACAGGTTTAAAAATAACCACTTGGAAAGCCTAGCAAAAGTATGTATTTTCATATTCTTAAACTTAGTAACATGTATCATCTTTATAATTACTATAATTTTACTGTTCTGTATTACTTGTTAAAAATGCATCTTTTTGAATATATACTTAATTTTTTAACCATTGTATTTTATAAAACTCATTCTTAGCTATTGATTTATAATAGAATAACAGCATGTAAGTGCCCAAGTATGCTGCTGGATAAAGAAAGAAACCTGAGTATTCTAGTGGGGCCAAAGAAAAATGAGAAAAGCACTTTACTTCTAATAAAATGTATTTAATAGCAGGTTGCTACATTAAAAAACAAACAAACAAAAAAAACAATCCAAGTAAATAAAATATTTTGATTTAAACCCTTTGAAGTCTGTTGCATTTGTCTGAGGCCTTTTCGTTGCCGTTTTCCATTTTGGCAATCCTGGAGCCAAACTGCATGGCTCTCTTTGGCAGGACAGCTGAGGCTGTGAGTCCCAGCTCCCGGGCTGCTAGGCGTAACAGCAGCTTCTCCCCCAGCCCGCGAGGCAACGTCAGGTCAGCCTTCTCCCACACCGGGAGGGAACTCAGAAAAGAGACGACCTCTTCATCTAGAAAGGGAAACCTAAAAGAAAATGCAGTCTTTCAATGTTTAATTATACTTACTAGATAGCTAACAAAAGTAAAAGTAAATACCTTCAAATGTATCGGTGAACGTTTATTGCTTTGTTTTTATAGTAGAATTTTTTTGTTTGTTTGTACATTACAGAAACTAAAATGTTCCCTTAAAATAGGTCCAGATTTGATTTGAGTGTTTTTAAAGCAATTGCACCACTTGCCTGGCTTCTTTGCCATGATCCCCAATAATCCTATCATCCCTGCCGAGGTTTCTTGAAGAGATTCTCCCCAGCTCCATTTCCAACTCGTTGACAAGGCCCTCCAGTCCTGACATTTTATAGCGAACGCGGTGTCGGGAATACCCAGCCAGCTGCTCATCTGCACCAATCCCTGTGAGCACCACCTACAACATTTTACAAACCAAGGAATATATGATGATAAGAGTAATGTGACAAAACAGGAGTTGGACATCGTACAAGAACGATTAATAAACATACTATGTAACAGTAGGTCATCAACACAGGATACATTCATATTTCTTAAGAGGAAAAATGCATACATACCTTTGCAGTTGAGGTGTATTCTTTCATTTCATTGTTAAGAAGAGCTGCACCTGTGCCCCTTGAAGCAAACCAAACAGCACAACCAATACTGTCATCCAGCACTGTTTCTAGGGGATACACCAAATGGCTTATTGTCTTTTGTCTCATTTCTTGAAGTTCATCTTGTGTGACATTAATTTCCACAAAATTCCATGTTCTTGTTGGATTAATGTCCTGCATCTCTTGAAGGCCTGCTCTGCCAGTAATTCTGTCAGGAACATTAAAGCACTCGAAATCTCCTGCTTCAGCAGAACCAAGCTTAGCCTCTTCCTGACACGGATGAGAATTCAAAACTGTCTTGCATTTTTTTGTGTTTTTGGTCAATACTTTCTTTTTTGGTTTCTTCAGTTGGAAAGCCACATTCAAAAGATCTATCGGATGTTCAACAGGAATGTGACGGTCAGCCAAAGTAGCCAGAATCATAGAGTCAATCCCACCTGAAAACAGTATAGCAACATTAGCTTTGTTAACTGAGGGACACGTGGCTACGGTTTTGCTTGGTGGGTATTGGATTCGTCGTCTCACTGCCTCACTTAAAACATCTACGAGCTGATGGACTATTTTTTTCCTTTTGTCACTCTGAAGAAATGGCTGAAGATCTTCAAAGCTCGGTTGAGTTCCTAAGGTGTGTTTGGATTCAGGCAAGCAGGCTGGGATTGTTATGTTTAGTGGAACAACTGGAGCTGTAAGAAAAAGTCCAGATGCGTTCATCGTTAATGAAACAGAGCTAGAAAACTTTTCCAATCTCAATTCGTGAGTTAGATCGCTTTTTTGTAATTTACTGGATGGATATTTCCATGGATACGTCATCAAAACGAATGAGTCCAATAGAGAACAAGCCTTTAAATCCATTTTGTAAACTGCAGAGGCTGGTACTTCCTGCCATTGACCATGCTCAGTTCCAACGACCAAAGCTCCCACAGAGGTAAGCATGACTGACTTCTCTACATCATCAAACTTCCAGAGAAGACTTCTTCGACCAAAGAAGTCTCTACCGAACCAGAGACAATGACTGTCTACCTGGAAGTAAATGAAAGCCCAAGGTCCTTGGACAGCTGAGAAGATAGACAGAATCTCAGACTCGCTGGTGCACTTCGAAAGATGATCAAAGACGACTTGAGCGTCATTTTCTTCACTCCCAACTTTCAAACCACCAAAGACCTCCCCGTTCCACAAAAAAACATTTCCCTTCTCATCTTCTAAAGGCTGAGGTGTTAGAAGACCCCTCATGTGAAGCACATGACCAGAGAAAAAACAGTGGTAATTAAAACCAGCAACAGCTTTAGTAACTTCTCGACTACAGTTAGGCCCTCTTTTTTTTAGATTTCCAAGCACAGCCTTATCCAATGCAGACTGCAAATTGGATACATTTACAACACAACAAATGCCACACATTTCTAGCCCGATGTTTACTTTTTATTGTATCACAGATTTAATATTGTTGTTTTTTTTCCTGGTCTTTAGAATATTACAAATCTTGGTACTCCTTCTTCATGTTGTCCAACATTTCTGCAAAATTTGACAAAGGGTAAAATATCAGTAAAAGGCAGGTCACAGAGGGGGGAAAAATTAAGTCAACAAATTTATCTCATTTAACCTCTTCCCAGTACTGTAATAACAAACCAACAGCCTTGCTTCTGAGAATTTGTTTGGTATAGGCCTTCTGAAATGAAATTTATCACAATCTGATGTAATATAAAATATTCTTCCCATGTGAAACTTTAACAGCAACGAAGAGCTTTCCTTCTGACCCACTAATAAATTAGAGGCTCTAGATAAGTGTGTCTGATTTTGTTTCATGCAACAGACAACCTTTTATTATTCAATAAAATATGACAAATAATCTGTTCTGTCTGTAACAGTAACGTTTTTTAAAGGAATATTTTAAAACTATTATTAGTATTTAATTATTTAGCAGACACCTTTATACAAAGCAAAATTATAAATCCACAAAAAAAAAAAAATCATAAAATGATACTGAATTTAAAAACAAAACTGAGTCAACACACTTTATAAATGTTAGAGTTAGAAAAAAAAAAAAAATACCTTTGGATTTACTCAAAGTTTCACTTTTGTCTCCCAGAAAGAATATATTACTATTGGGCTGCTGTATGTAGACTTTCTGTAGGGAAATAAAAAAATAAATAAAAAATATATATATATATATATATATATATATATATATATATATATATATATATATATATACTGTGCAAAAGTTTTAGGCAGGTGTGAAAAAATGCTGTAAAGTAAGAATGCTTTCAAAAATAGACATGTTAATAGATTATATTTATCAATTAACTAAATGCAAAGTGAGTGAACAGAAGAAAAATCTAAATCAAATCCATATTTGGTGTGACCACCCTTTGCCTTCAAAACAGCATCAAGCATCAATTCTTCTAGGTACACCTGCACACAGTTTTTGAAGGAACTTCGGCAGGTAGGTTGGCCCAAACATCTTGGAGAACTAACCACAGTTCTTCTGTGGATTTAGGCAGCCTCAGTTGCTTCTCTCTCTTCATGTAATCCCAGACAGACTCGATGATGTTGAGATCAGGGCTCTGTGGGGGCCATACCATCACTTCCAGGACTCCTTGTTCTTCTTTACGCTGAAAATAGTTCTTAATGACTTTCGCTGTATGTTTGGGGTCGTTGTCATGCTGCAAAATAAATTTGAGGCCAATCAGATGCCTCCCTGATGGTATTGCATGATGGATAAGCATCTGCCTGTACTTCTCAGCATTGAGGAGACCATTAATTCTGACCAAATCCCCAACTCCATTTGCAGAAATGCAGCCCCAAACTTGCAAGGAACCTCCACCATGCTTCACTGTTGCCTGCAGACACTCATTCGTGTACGCTCTCCAGCCCTTGGCGAACAAACTGCCTTCTGCTACAGCCAAATATTTCAAATTTTGACTCATCAGTCCAGAGCACCTGCTGCCATTTTTCTGCACCCCAGTTCCTGTGTTTTCGTGCATAGTTGAGTCGCTTGGCCTTGTTTCCACGTCGGAGGTATGGCTTTTTGGCGCAAGTCTTCCATGAAGGCCACTTCTGACCAGACTTCTCCGGACAGTAGATGGGTGTACCAGGGTCCCACTGTTTTCTGCCAGTTATGAGCTGATGGCACTGCTGGACATCTTCCGATTCGAAGGGAAGTAAGCATGATGTGTCTTTCATCTGCTGCAGTAAGTTTCCTTGGCCGACCACTGCGTCTACGGTCCTCAACGTTGCCCGTTTCTTTGTGCTTCTTCAAAGAGCTTGGACAGCACATCTGGAAACCCCTGTCTGTCTTGAAATTTCTGCCTGGGAGAGACCTTGCTGATGCAGTATAACTACCTTGTGTCTTGTTGCTGTGCTCAGTCTTGCCATGGTGTATGACTTTTGACAGTAAACTGTCTTCAGCAACCTCACCTTGTTAGCTGAGTTTGGCTGTTCCTCACCCAGTTTTATTCCTCCTACACAGCTGTTTCTGTTTCAGTTAATGATTGTGTTTCAACCTACATATTGAATTGATGATCATTAGCACCTGTTTGGTATAATTGTTTAATCATACACCTGACTATATGCCTACAAAATCCCTGACTTTGTGCAAGTGTACCTAGAAGAATTGATGTTGTTTTGAAGGCAAAGGGTTGTCACACCAAATATGGATTTGATTTAGATTTTTCTTCTGTTCACTCACTTTGCATTTAGTTAATTGATAAATATAATCTATTAACATGTCTATTTTTGAAAGCATTCTTACTTTACAGCATTTTTTCACACCTGCCTAAAACTTTTGCACAATACTGTATATATATATATATATCAATTATTAATGTTAATATTGAAAATGAGTAATAAATTTGCCGTGGATCACAACCTTTGTAAATTAAGTCCAGTATGTGGAAAGTGTTTAAAAAGGCCAAAGACGAGACACACACGAATAACCTTACCCGATTTTTTTTCAAGTTAGAGAGTTCATCAACCAAAACTTGTTGTTCTTTTATCTGTAAAACAAGCATTTCTGTAAATAATGATGCCTTCATGCAATTCTAGTCTAGGATATTAGTAAGATGACACAGAAACAAAGTAAAAGTAAGTGCATATTTGGGACAAGTATTTAAGATGACCAAAGTCAAAAACTTCACAATGCCTGAACACCATAGTACTGCGTGTGTTGTGTGCATTGGAAAGCAGATTTGAAATGTTTACAACAATAACAATATACCTCACCTCACCTAATAATAATAATAATAATAATAATAATAATAATAATAATAAAACGATACTGCAATTGAACCCGACCATTTTTTTTTGCACTTAACCGAGTACAATACGCGCGATATACTGTGTAAATGTATAATGTAAAACTCAGAAGTATTGAGTACTATCCCGACTGAATTGAACTGTTCTGTGTTCGAGACACTTATATAAAAACCTTACAATTACATGTAAATGACATTATTTTTCATTGTAACACATCTAACAAAAACAATGACACTGTATTTGTAGCATTTGCTAACATGTTTCATTGATTCATAATCCATGTGAGTTAATTTAAGAGTATTTTTGCAGTACTGTAACTTTACCATCTCATTCTCGTGCACTCAATGTCAAGATGCTACTTACTGTCCTTCATATTAACTTCACCTTTTTATTTAATTCTTCTTTCTGCTTTGTGTTGACCTCAGATGTATTATCTTGTCCGCTCTTAGTTGACATCTTCGGTTCACATTCTACCGGAAAAACAGCTCTAAAACCCGACACGTACAATCATCACCATGTGGTGAAAATGTAACAAGAGGAACCGAATTCACTGTGATCATACGAGAGTACTGTCCTCTAGTGGGTGGAAAGATTAGTGTTCTTAAAAAAAAAAAACGACATGCTTGACAATTCTCACTGTTTCACAAGCTTTATCTTTAATTACCTATATATATATATATATATATATATATATATATATATATATATATATATATATATATATATATATATATATATATATATATACAGTACTGTGCAAAAGTTTTAGGCAGGTGTGAAAAAATGCTGTAAAGTAAGAATGCTTTCAAAATAAACATGTTAATAGATTATATTTATCAATTAACTAAATGCAAAGTGAGTGAACAGAAGAAAAATCTAAATCAAATCCATATTTGGTGTGACCACCCTTTGCCTTCAAAACAGCATCAATTCTTCTAGGTACACTTGCACAAAGTCAGAGATTTTGTAGGCATATAGTCAGGTGTATGATTAAACAATTATATCAAACAGGTGCTAATGATCATCAATTCAATATGTAGGTTGAAACACAATCATTAACTGAAACAGAAACAACTGTGTAGGAGGAATAAAACTGGGTGAGGAACAGCCAAACTCAGCTAACAAGGTGAGGTTGCTGAAGACAGTTTACTGTCAAAAGTCATACACCATGGCAAGACTGAGCACAGCAACAAGACACAAGGTAGTTATACTGCATCAGCAAGGTCTCTCCCAGGCAGAAATTTCAAGGCAGACAGGGGTTTCCAGATGTGCTGTCCAAGCTCTTTTGAAGAAGCACAAAGAAACGGGCAACGTTGAGGACCGTAGACGCAGTGGTCGGCCAAGGAAACTTACTGCAGCAGATGAAAGACACATCATGCTTACTTCCCTTCGAATCGGAAGATGTCCAGCAGTGCCATCAGCTCAGAACTGACAGAAAACAGTGGGACCCTGGTACACCCATCTACTGTCCGGAGAAGTCTGGTCAGAAGTGGCCTTCAAGGAAGACTTGCGGCCAAAAGCCATACCTCCGGCGTGGAAACAAGGCCAAGCGACTCAACTATGCACGAAAACACAGGAACTGGGATGCAGAAAAATGGCAGCAGGTGCTCTGGACTGATGAGTCAAAATTTGAAATATTTGGCTGTAGCAGAAGGTAGTTTGTTCGCCGAAGGGCTGAGAGCGGTACACGAATGAGTGTCTGCAGGCAACAGTGAAGCATGGTGGAGGTTCCTTGCAAGTTTGGGGCTGCATTTCTGCAAATGGAGTTGGGGATTTGGTCAGAATTAATGGTCTCCTCAATGCTGAGAAGTACAAGCAGATACTTATCCATCATGCAATACCATCAGGGAGGCATCTGATTGGCCCCAAATTTATTCTGCAGCATGACAACGACCCCAAACATACAGCGAAAGTCATTAAGAACTATCTTCAGCGTAAAGAAGAACAAGGAGTCCTGGAAGTGATGGTATGGCCCCACAGAGCCCTGATCTCAACATCATCGAGTCTGTCTGGGATTACATGAAGAGAGAGAAGCAACTGAGGCTGCCTAAATCCACAGAAGAACTGTGGTTAGTTCTCCAAGATGTTTGGGCAAACCTACCTGCCGAAGTTCCTTCAAAAACTGTGTGGAAGTGTACCTAGAAGAATTGATGCTTGATGCTGTTTTGATGGCAAAGGGTGGTCACACCAAATATGGATTTGATTTAGATTTTTCTTCTGTTCACTCACTTTGCATTTAGTTAATTGATAAATATAATCTATTAACATGTCTATTTTTGAAAGCATTCTTACTTTACAGCATTTTTTCACACCTGTCTAAAACTTTTGCACAGTACTGTATATATATATATATATATATATATATATATATATATATATATATATATATATATATATATATATATATATATAATGTCGACACTGCTTACGGTACCTGCTTCTGTGCAATGTTGGTACTTTTGAATTTTGCATTCCCAAACACTCATTCTCTTCTCAGCATAGGGATTACAAAAGAGCAATGAAAAAGTGGTAAACCAGAGGTATAATCCACCATCATATATATTTACATTATTCTGTAGTCATAAAACAGGTTATTGAAAATTGCAATTTACAAGGGACTTCATCATTCTGTATCAATAACTTATTATGAATGTATTTATTTTAAACTCAGAAAACATAGTAGTTGAGTTTCATTATTGGACCAATATAAAAGCTGAAAATATATAACAGGTCTACGGTACACTATTTCTCTTGAAGGCATGTGGTGCTTGCTCTTAAAAGCTTGTATAATTTCAACCAATATTTTGGTCCTGAAAAAGTTATCAACTTCAACATTGTTTTACTCTTTTCATGTTTGGATGCTAACATATACTGTATCTAGAGAACCATTTGTCCAATTGTAATGAAACATGCTGAGCTCCTTTATTTTAGCTCCATTAAATTAGCATAAAGTGAATGTAGGTCAAGGTGATATGACTGATCGCTCTAAGTTTGGATGTGTAGAGGTGGAGGGGATGAGTGTCACAGGCATTGTTTATTTATTCATCTGGCTGCTGAGTCATTCACCCTGCCTTTGTTCTCAAGATTTCCAAGATCATTATAATTCATTCAAATCAGCCAATAAAATAAATTGAAAAAAGTACAGGAAGAAACATACTTAAATATCCTTATCGAGTACAAACTACACAAGTCTGGGCACAAGCAAGCTCATTATTAAGATTTAAAATAATTTGAATTTTGAAAGAAAAAATAATATTACACTTTGGTTAACAGCTGTAATCCACAGAACGCCAATAGAACAGCTGTTTCTAATCTCCTGCTGGGGGTGCATATCCCTGCTACTTAATTGAGCCACATGAGAGGTATAATCACAGTCTGTAATGAAACATGATAAAGATATATCATTGAATGTATTAGCATATGTATATTGCTGGTTGTCTGTCCAATAGTCAGTCTGTATGTCATACTTACAATGTTACATATACTGTAGAATATCCAGGGAACCAATTGTTATTAAACATACTAAGGAGCACCTTCAGCACAAGTGTATCATAATTTGGGGATGTGTCTGTTTCACCGACTGGCTGTGAGCATGTCACGCCTAAACTTTTTGGAAGGTTTGTTTAAACCAAAGAGAACAAAGTCAATCTGATATCATGAGTCTACCCCCTATACAAGTTTACTGTGGTAAGCAATGGTAAATTATCCTGAAATATTTGTTGTGCCTTTCAATCACATTCTCCATATTTTAGTGTTCTGTTCATCAGGAGTGGTAGAGCTAGTTAGTAGAACATCCCTTAAAGGTAGCTGTAAGGACACAAGCTTCCTCTACTTTTGTTTTTCAAGAAGCGAAACAGTTACACTTGCAGCAGTGGACAGTTATAAATTATGTTTCCAACTTCTGATGATAAACCTGTACAGGACTCTACACCTTTAAAAGTGAAATAACATGTCAAATAAGTTCATTACAAGAGTATGTGCTCCAAGCAGTGCAACTTGGAACGTGTTTTGTTAAGAAAATGTGTTTAATATTAATATTAACAGTATACAGTATATGAAAACCAAAAAATAAATACATTCTGCACAGAGTTTTTTTCATAAGTTTCCTAACTGTCTGAAAACAAGGAAGCATGTGATTGAACAAGTTACAGCAAATAACAGGTCACAGTCTTTCAGCGCAAGCACCTCTGTTCTCCCAGGTGTGATTACATTAAAGCCAAAAGGACTTTGCCTCCACTTCACTTCACTGTTCACTTAACCCTTTGTTTGTTTGCATCTATATACAGCATCTGGTCCAAGTGCTGTATATACCAATATTAAACTGACGATTTTAGAGAAAAACAAAAAATAACTTGTGTCCTGTGGGGAAAAAAGTGCAGAATTTATAATCCATTTCAGGTTGTTTTTTGTTAGCCTGTCTTGATTTAACAAAAAATGTTTTGCCAAATGTCTTTGATTACATGTGGAAAAATAGCCAGACAGATTTTAATAAGCATGTGGATTTATATTGAATGCCAACATCTGCACTGGTCAATGTGTAATGGGGTGGTCTCTCAGTCCAAAGTAATTTGTCTTGTAATTGCACACCTCCAGATAACTTCTAGATAAAGGGAAGATCATGATCAATTCATAATTCATTATCAGTGACTTCTGTTCAAGAGAATACGTTTAAATGTATAGAATTGTGTGGAATACTTTTTTACATACAGTACTGAAGGTTTCCACCTTGTAAACACATGCTGGATCAGTCTCTACGCTGTCCTATTTTTAACTTGTCAGCTATAACCTTTTACAGCTTGCAGTAGAAAGAGGATCTGTTTGTCTCTTAAAGTGATACAATTACAAGCCTGTTTCAAGAGTAACAAAGCTTATGTCCCTACAGCTGAAACTACATTTATTGGACTAGGCTATTTACAAATAGTGATTGACAACGGTAGACAAAATGACTACCAAGGTTAGATTTACATTTATATGGCACAGAGCAGGAACACTTGGTCTCCATTCCAGGACAAATCTATGTAAAAAAAAAAAAAATACTAAAAAAAAACCCCAGCAGATGTTGAGGGTCAAACATGTCATCAGAAAATAAAGTCTAAAGGTTATTGTATTGATTTAAATACCTGTTAGATGTTTGTCACATTTCCTAAAAAAAACATCAAGTGTTGAGTAATAGGTAACATGCTTTATCTGTTGACAAGCAGAAAGGACTACCAAGAATGCTTTGTGTCATAATGGCTAGCTTTAATAAATGCATGCTCACGTTCTTCAGGATGACCAAATACAAAATGAAGTCATTCACTGTGTGGTATGCGCCGCGACAGTATGCATCACACTGTACTGTTGTTAAGGCTGTTCCAGCAGCTAAAATAAATATATTTGAATTTCATAATAGTAGTTATCACTTTTAGTCTGTATTATTTGTTTATTTAGCAGACGCCTTTATCCAAGGCAACTTACAGAGACTAGGGTGTGTGAACTATGCATCAGCTGCAGAGTCACTTACAACTACGTCACACCTGAAAGATGGAGCACAAGGAGGTTAAGTGACTTGCTCAGGGTCACATAATGAGTCAGTGGCTGAGGTGGGATTTGAACCGGGGACCTTCTGGTTACAAGCCCTTTTCTTTAACCCCTGGACCACACAGCAAACAACAACAACAGCAATCTTGAAATCCATCCAAGTGTTATCAGTTTTATCATCAAAAACGTGTATGCTTGCAGTATCAGGGGGTTAAAAGTGAACATAACAGAAGAAAAATCTAAATCAAATCCATATTTGGTGTGACAACCCTTTGCCTTCAAAACAGCATCCAATTCTTCTAGGTACACTTGCACAAAGTCAGGGATTTTGTAGGCATATAGTCAGGTGTATGATTAAACAATTATACCAAACAGGTGCTAATGATCATCAATTCAATATGTAGGTTGAAACACAATCATTAACTGAAACAGAAACAGCTGTGTAGGAGGAATAAAACTGGGTGAGGAACAGCCAAACTCAGCTAACAAGGTGAGGTTGCTGAAGACAGTTTACTGTCAAAAGTCATACACCATGGCAAGACTGAGCACAGCAACAAGACACAAGGTAGTTATACTGCATCAGCAGGTCTCTCCCAGGCAGAAATTTCAAGGCAGACAGGGGTTTCCAGATGTGCTGTCCAAGCTCTTTTGAAGAAGCACAAAGAAACGGGCAATGTTGAGGACCGTGACGAGTGGTCGGCCAAGGAAACTTACTGCAGCAGATGAAAGACACATCATGCTTACTTCCCTTCGCAATCGGAAGATGTCCAGCAGTGCCATCAGCTCAGAACTGGCAGAAAACAATTGGGACCCTGGTACACCCATCTACTGTCGGAGAAGTCTGGTCAGAAGTGGCCTTCATGGAAGACTTGCGGCCAAAAAGCCATACCTCCGGCGTGGAAACAAGGCCAGCGACTCAACTATGCACGAAACACAGGAACTGGGGTGCAGAAAAATGGCAGCAGGTGCTCTGGACTGATGAGTCAAAATTTGAAATATTTGGCTGTAGCAGAGAGGCAGTTTGTTAAGCCCGAAGGGCTGAGAGCGCGTAGCGAATGAGTGTCTGCAGGCAACAGTGAAGCATGGTGGAGGTTCCTTGCAAGTTTGGGGCTGCATTTCTGCAAATGGAGTTGGGGATTTGGTCAGAATTAATGGTCTCCTCAATGCTGAGAAGTACAGGCAGATACTTATCCATCATGCAATACCATCAGGGAGGCATCTGATTGGCCCCAAATTATTTTTTTTCCCCCAAATTGTGCTTTTTGTTTTTTACACTATTTTTATAGTACCATGGCAACTTAAGTAAAAAAAATAAATAACTGTATTTTTTATTAAACCTAAACGTGGGGAAAGTAATAAACAGTATGTATAAATAAGGTTTGTGCAGATTCTTTTTTTTTCTATGTCAGTCTTTGACCATGTCTCTATAATTTCAGTCACAAGACTAACTTCCCTTTGGACCATGTGACTCAAAGCATGATACAGCATGTAGCAGGTAGAGACTTGGTGTGCTGACATTACACCACACATTAACCCAAATGTTTTTTTGTTTTGTTTTTTGTCGAGAGAAATCTGTCTGTAACTATCAAATAAAGCCCAGGATTAGGCGAAGGCAGATCCAGAAAATCTGTAGACCACAATATTTTGAAGTTGGTTTTGTATGCTAAAGCAGCTAGATGAGAACAGCTTATCTGTGACTAACAATAGTAATTGTTCACAAATAGAATATCACATAAATGTTTGTCCATTCTTTAGGGTGAACCTTTCATCTGCTTTAGAGCAGATGGAATTCCCTGACAGCATGTGTTGTTGTTAACAGATTAACTATCCTTGTAGAATGACCCATATTCTAAAAGAATAAATACCTTTTTAACAGCCTGCTAGTTGCTAGTTGTCATACCTGTTGAAATTTCTCACAGTTTAAATACAAAAACACCCCAAAACTGTGATGAACTGTGATGATCAAGTCATAGCAGCCTGGATCCACCATTCCCATTATCATCATCACCCACCATACCCACACACCCTCCCACACTCCCACGCTCCCTAGCAGTGCTGCAATTACTGTTATATACAGAGTAATTAATGAGGTAACTACATGTAATTCTCTCTGTTACACAGTAATAACTAAGATTTGAATAATATGATTTTCAGGGTAAAATATTATAACATGGCCTTAAATATAAAGTGTCACATAAAAAAGAAAAGCAAGATTAACCTTTGAACCCAGAGAGGAATCTATTTCCATCTGCCAATGACTGAAACTTGTGTAGCACTTGATCTGCCATGTACTAGTGGGTATGCTAAAGCATACATTGCTACTTATTTATGTTAAATAGTTCAAGAATAAGCAGTTCTTCAATGGTTTACCACCTATTTCCAAACCTATACTCCACTGATTAGAGAGCAAAAGCAGACGCTATATGACTAGTTAGTAAGAAATTATAATTAATAATTTCCTAATAAACCCATTCCCCCATCATCAGTTAGGGTGGTTACTTGCCAACAAGAATTATTTTTATTTTAAAAGTCATACAACAACATTTTCAGAAAATGAGGTCACAAATATTGTTAGATTATCTGATGCAAGTTGTGCAAATGCTATATTCTGATTTAATTTGACGGAAAATAGCATTGAAGCCATTGAACACTATTACTGAGGCCAGGAAGAACCGTTTTAAAAAAGGTTTTGGTGTCGGTGATCTCAATAAGAAACAGACTTGAAATGTAGTTAAAGGGCTGATTCTTTGACCTAACAATTTCACCAATACTATTTATTGCAGTCGTAATTGATTTCCAGTAATATATATATTGAATAATATAATGATGTATTTGTTTACAGCACTGGCACTAGTAATGGATGTGTGATGGATGAGAGGGAAGCTGGAGAAGGAGAAGTCAGTTTCAGTTATATCCTGTTTACCTTGGCTGTTTCTGTATATTGTAAATCACATGTTTATACTGACCCCTTTTTCCAACTGTGGTTTAAGTATCACTTTTGTATATATTATTTAATGGAATTAATTGAATTATGCACTGCAGAAAAAGGAGAAATGATATAGCTGGACCATTAGGGTCCTTTCTGAAAGTACCTGTTGCAGACCGTGCAACTGTATGTAACTTAAAAATGTATGTCATTTACCTGTGTTGTGGACAATAGCCTATCGAGGACTGCGCTTTGACTGTTAATTCATAATGTGGAGGGATTATTACTGTTATATGTCACTGATTCTTTTTTTGGCATCAGTTTTGTATGACAAGGACTCACACATGTGTTTCCAGCAGATAATGAGCTCTGGGTTGTAGGAGGTAGGAGTATTCTCCATTGACCCGTTTCCTTGTAGCTATCTGCTGCAATAAGGATATCCAGACACAGTTGCTAGCTTATCAAAGCAAAGTTTTTTCTTGTCCTTTTTGAAAAACGTTGTTGTACTTCAGAAGCCAACATTGAATGCATTTTTTGTGAGTGACAATAAATTCAAAAGTGAATCATTAAAAAAGGCGATTTTTCAGAAATCTGAGGATCCAGAGGTTTTTTGCAGGTATTTAAAGTATGTCAAAGAGCAAATAGGAACAATAATATCATGTTTCTGTGTGTCCTTCAGGTACAGCCTGTAACAAATGTTTTGGTTATTTTGGTTAATATTATTTACTGTATGCCATTGTGGTACAAATATCCAATTACTTGCTTTAAAAATTCTATGCATGTACATTGAGTACATTTTTATTGGGAGTGACAATATTATGTGTTATGTATGTATGCATGTAATTATAGGCTTAAATTTAATCTGTGAAGCAAGAACAATAATAAGCAGGTTATTACAGCTTGTTACTTGTCTTCGAGTATCTGGGGTAATTGTGAAAATGTAGAACAATGTAAAGCACATTACAGCATCACAACATCAAGGAAACATCACGCAAACAAGTAACAGCCACACGTAAAGTTATGCAAGACAAGTTCTGTATGAGCACGATTAATGGGAGGATTTCAGATCTTACTGTAAGCTCCCCAACATCTATCTCCAAGACACAGCATGACATCAGGGCTGCCGTGGTTAAACAGGTGGGTGTGATAGCAGATGTCTGTTGGTCAGGAGTTTAAATGGTATTTATTAGAATCTGAAGCTGAATTAATACATGGCTTTAAGGGTGTTGACCAGCAGGTTGGCTACTGACAAACTGACGAATTTAAACAACTATCTATAAATCATTACAAAGCAATTTGTTTAAATACAGTATGGTAGAGTTTTACTAAATATAATTTTTTTTTTGTTTTAGTTTTAGTTTACTCCTGGTGCAACCTGTCCTGTAAATCATGAATCTTACCTTTAGGTGAGGGTTAACTGTAAAATAATACAAAGATACTGCAATACTGTTTGTAGGATAACAGACACACTGATATCTCTCTTGAGGAGGCTGTATGGTCCAGGGGTTAGAGTCAGCCACTGACTCATTGTGTGACCCTGAGCAAGTCGCTTAACTTCCTTGTGCTCCATCTTTCGGGTGAGATGTTGTTGCAAATGACTCTGCAAGTTGCCTTGGATAAAGGTGTCTGCTAAATAAACAAATAATAATAATGATTACACACACACACACACACACACACACACACACACACACACACACACACACACACACACACACACACACACACATCCACACACTATTGACAGAATGTATTTCATAAAAGAAATGACAGCAGTAACTGGTAAACTACACACCCACATTCCGTGCGAAGTATGTGATCTATATTAGTGGTTTGTTTGGTCAGAATGGTTACTTTTCATTCAAACCAAAACACCTGCCTTAAAAAGATCGCTCATCTGTAAAGGAAATGATCTTGTGGTTTGCAGATTATATGGGATGAATCACTTTGCGGTTGGTGCTGTTGCATTTTTTTCACAAGTTGGAATGATAAATATTTTTTTTCGTCCAAGTACAGAAAACAAGATGTAGTTATTTAATTATTATTTTACAAATAAGCTTGTTATTGGGAAACTGGATTTACTTAATAAAGGTAATCTCACTATGACAACCACTGGAGTGCTACAGGCTGCAAAATAAGTGTTAAAGGTACGGTATTATTATTATTATTATTATTATTATTATTATTATTATTATTATTGAACACAGTACCATACGTATTTTTTTTTTTTTTACTGCAATAAACATTTGAAAGTGTTTATAAGAAAGATATAGTGACAGTAGCACTTCTATCATAAATTATGTAATGCATATCCCTTAGTCATATAGAATTATCACATGCCTAGCTGTCAAAAAGGGGCCCTGAAATCCAGACATGCTGCTAGCTATAGGTTAAAGTTCATTTAAGAAAGGAATTTTAAATGGATAGTTATTTTAGCTTATATTGTGAGATATACGATCTAGTGCTATTCTTTTCACACTAGCATATAGTAGTTTTATACTCATTACTTTTTTGAACGAAGTCATTAAAATAAGATTCTATTAGCCTGAAAATTGTCCGTTGACTTGCTTTTACTTAAACTGAAACAGAGCCCATCGCATTCGATAAGAAAAATACATACTGTAACTAGGGAAACTGGACGATTTAATTATCTCTTTTTTTTCTAGCAGATAGGCAGATAAAAAAAACAAATAATAACCTCTCAATAATAGGATGACACACAAATTGTTATTTGTCATTTTTCACAATTCATGTTTGACAGTGCCACATAAAAATAATTTGTTCGGGGAGCGATCAGTGCTGGGCTGTGGTCGGGAGGCACGTGACGGTTACGTATTTAAACGTTGAACCAGAGGACTGTAAATATACCGAGTGACACAACTCCACCTGGAGCAGTATTGAAGTGGAGCATAGCTCTGCGTAAGAGAAGATTCTGCTCTTGCAGTACTAAAGCTCAAAACAGTTTAGTCTAAAAATATTGCTTTCCAACTTCAGCTACAGTGATAGCTAAGTTTGGAAGGAAGGGAAATATTTTCTAATACAGCCAGATTTGGTTTCTTCATAGAAAACACATTTCAAGGTTTGCACAGTACTAAAAAAAAATAAAAAAATTCAGCCACAACAAGAGCAAGAAGAATATTAAATATGACACTTCAAGCAGAAAGCAAGAAAAGTTGTTGTGGTAAGTATTTGTATTTAATTACAGTATACAGAATTCTAGAAATGACGTATATTTACTGCATCAGCTAGCTACAAGTGTCCGTTACACAGTGTTACAAAATATCAGTTGCAGTGCAACTTGTACATAACTTTACACCTATCTGCTTTATGGAGATACAATTTGTATTCGTGGTTGCATGCAGTGTATGATATCATGCTAATTTTACCCTCACGCCGTATATGCATTACAGATTCTGTCACCGACTATTTCACATCAGCAAAGTTCTTCATTTACCTCGGGCACGCTTTGTCAACATGGGTAAGTACAATATACATATTACTAAGCACTATTTATTGGTAGCAGACAGACTTATATAGTCTGATAAGTAATGACAATGCACCCTGTTTTCTTAAATCCTATGGTTTTTACACTGATATAGAGTGGCAGTGATCGGTTACCCATGTCCTGTTCTTTCAAGAGCTTCTTTTGTTTATAACGCTTATCTGCAGGATTGCATACGGGTATATTGCAGAAGGGTTTTACAGTACGAGGAAAGAGTCGGTTTTGAGTATAAAAATCATCGAGGTTTCAGTGCCGCCTATTAAATTTGATTTAATTTAATAGAAAATAGTAATAAAGATTTACAAACCTCGTAAATTGGGTGTATTTATGTATATCTGGAGCAGAAATTAAACTGACCCAAACCCAGAAACATGTACTGTACCGAACTGTACCTCATTGGAAGGGCATTAGTTTTTTTTTTTTTTTTGCTGAATCAGTTAACAGTTTCAATAGAAATCAGCTTCGGCTTTGGCATTTACCTAGCCCACTCTTCAGAAATTATAATGCAGTTTAAGAAGAGCGCACAATATGAATGCCCGTGCGCGTTTTAAAATATGGTTTACATTAATTATATTGTTGTCTTTGGAATTTTTTATTCCGTATAATTAAAGATCAGTCCATTGACAATAACATATTGTAGTATTTTGAGTTTAGTTATTGAACCCGATTAGGGCGAAACATCAGCCGCTTTAAGATTATGGACCATATTTTCAAAGCGTTTACAGTCTTCAATGAATGACTATTTTTTGAAAGAGATAAAACACCTGTTAATTGAGCAAAACTAAAACCACACACACACACACACACACACACACACACACACACACACACACACACACACACACACACACACACACACACATATATATATATATATATATATATATATATATATATATATATATATATATAATTCAAGTGCAAGGCAAAAACAGGCGAGCAACTGCACATCAATTGACTGCAAATTTCAACGTATGGAGCAGCCAGTTTTATCAAAAACAGTCGGCCAAGAACTCAACAGAGCGGGATGCCATAGTGGCCCAACACCCTATTAAGTGACTTTACATTTGTGTTTCCATTTTTCTGTCCACTACCTGTATATATATATATATATATATATATATATATATATATATATATATATATATATATATATATATATATATATATATATATATATATATATATATATATATATATATATATATATATATATATATATATATATATATATATATATATATATATATATATATATATAGTGTGTCCTTAGTAGTAGAACTGCATCTGACATGATATTAACACCTTCCAATTGAGGCCCTAGGGGATTAATTTGTCCATCACCTCTAATCCTAATATGACACACTATGCCATTCCAACACCTTGTAGTGGGTGACATTTTTCAGGGGAGTGAAAGTGGGACAGATTACATCAGATTAGATTGTATCTGCAAAGTAATCTTGTTATTCCAAAATCACTTTGTAACGTGGATTATTCTTGTCACCTTTTCTATCTGTAGGTTCTAGACTCATTCAGACAATGCAGTGCTAGTCATGTAACTGGAACTTTTTCAATTGTGTTTTATTCCTAAATCTTGTTTTGATGGTAAGATCCAGTTACAGCAGGTTGGGACACACATGACAGTGCTATATACCATTGTACTTCTCCAGGTATGAAACTGAATACAAGAGCAGGGATCATGTGGGGTAGCTTTTAATCACATTCCTTTTAAATGTTGTTTTTAGCCTGAAATTACAGATGGCACATCTTTTTCCTTTTGTTGGCGTTTGTGAAAAATGATTCTGTTTTATTTCCACGAATAAAGCAAAGTCACACACATTTAAAATGTATTGATTGACAAGGCAGTTTAGTATAGTCTCCGTGTTTGTTTAGTTTTTCCAATGTGTCAAGCCGAAAAAGGCAGAGACGACACAAACTTGTTTTACTTGTTACATGAACTGTATTTGACCATGAGATTTCAAGTACAATTAATGAGTCTGCTGGAATAAGCTCTTCTGCATGTCAGAGCTGTAACAGACAAACGCAGCTAGCGTAGGAGTCAAATATTTACATTTCTGGTTTTAAATTTCACAGATTCAATTACAGTTTTGGGTGTTTTTTATTTGTGCTTTTTTATTATTTTTTTACTTTGTTCAGGTAGCCTACATTATCTTTATTTTGTTTCACCCACTATGTACATTCAGACAGGAAATGAAGGCAAAATTAACGGGTCAACATTCATTAGATACAGTACAAATGCCATTTAATGTGAAAGCATGTCTTTTTTTGTTTGTTTTTTTGTATCAAACAGATGTGTGTCCAAACTGTCAGAGACAAACTGCTGTTTAAACTAAATGAACAAAACCAGTCATCAAATATCTACATCAAAGTCTACATAGCTTTGTATTGAAAGCAAAACGTTATGGTAAAATTGACACAATACACTGTGCACTTAAATGCAGTAAACTTTTCCAGCTTAACCACAAATACAGCTGATCAGCTGACTCTGTTTAGTTAATAGGTGCTTAAGTTACTCCTTGGTATAATGAACCCTTGCACCAGCTTCATGCCCAGTAATTATTATAATATTTTTTTAACATTAAAAAGCTTGCTTTTGCCCACACACCACCAGCACCTCAAAACAACCAACCTGATAGTGGCCTAGGAAAACAGTACATGGCCCTTGGTTAAATGTACTTGCCATAGTCCCTTGAAGGGTAAACTAACTAATGACTGGTGTTGTCAAAATCTACACTATGTTCTCTTGGGGGTGTAACTCACTCACTTCCATTTCTGAACAGTATACTGTACTTTTTTTCCCATAGGGGGACAGAATGTGGCACTTTGCAGTGGCAGTGTTCCTGGTTGAACTCTATGGCAACAGTCTCCTCCTGACTGCTGTCTATGGGCTTGTGGTCGCAGGGTCAGTTCTGCTGCTGGGAGCCATCATAGGAGACTGGGTGGACAAGAGTGCCAGGCTAAAAGGTGTGTCTTACCAACAGCTACTTAAAACATGAATGCCAGCAATCTACCCTACTGTTGAACTAAAAGTATGTTTTATGCTATTCTTATAGGCCAGGGCTCAAACTCCACTGCATAACAATAAACCTTCTTCATGCCAGTACATTACTCAAGACCCTTGAGATCATTATTTTTTTTTAAAGAAAGCCAGAGGATGTATTAGAATGTTTTTGTCGGTAAAATGGGATGACTAACCTACATTTTATGCCAAAAGGGTAATTGTTATACTAAAAAAATGATGCAGTTTTCATCTGGTTTCGGTAGTGAATAACTTTTAACCCTTCGGTACCTTAATGCGACTTTAGTAGCCTTCATTGGGACTGCTTGGAAAATATCTAGTCCTGCTACAGTATATTGTACATACTTGAAACTAATACAGCACGTAGTGATTTCATAGCACAGTCCGTTTTATAGGCATTCATTTTGAAACAATTCATTGATCAAGGCACTTCTCTAAACTCTAGGTTAGGCCGCACAATTTGAAAAAAGTAAGCTAGCGGCACCCTTTGCTGTTAGTTCACAACTAACATTTTTAATCTAAGCTTTCTTAGATCTAAGTGTACAGTGAACAGGTTAGCATTTGAGCTATGTTCTAATGGATTTGTTTGCTTTTCAATCCCTAACAGTCGCTCAGACGTCACTGATTGTCCAAAACTCAGCTGTCATTCTGTGTGGCATCCTCCTGATGGTGGTTTTCCTGTGTAAAGTCCAGCTTGTGTCTCTCTTCAATGGGTGGCTGCTTGTAAGTGTTAGAATAATTTTTTTGGATCCATTATACGTTTAAGTTTTCAAAGAACAAAGAAACATTTCTTATTTCACTGTATCCTCTTAAGATACCAACAGAAATGTCACTGTTACATTCACATGTCATGTCTTTCTGATTTGTAATAAAGCGAATTGTGAGCAGTTTAAGTGTTTTTAAAAAAGCTGCACGCAACAAGAAAACGAAAGCCAAAGTTTGCTGTTCTTAAAATAATCAGTCACATGCCTATCTATGCCTGAAAGCAGAGATATCAGAGCTCTGCTATCAGGTCCACAAATATGCACTGCCAGCACATATTTGTTTAGTGGAGAAAGGAGTTTGACTTTCATTATCTTTTCTTTTAATGGGAAATATAGGTGACCTAGATAAAAAACAAACAAAAAAAAACAACAAACAGTAGCATATATAGCATATGTTTACTTTATCTTAATCTAGCAATATATGTTACCTAATAAGTGCTGAAATAAAATATTAGTTAGGTAAACATTGCAGGCTGTTGGTGTCTCAGTGAATAGCTTTTTTTCCTCTGGGGGTGGGGGTGGGGGCACTGTGCTGCTGAAGGCACAGATCTCCATAGAAACATTGGAATCAGTCTGGGGGTGGGGGGATGAATCTAGCAACTTGTCTGCCCTCCTTTAATAAAAAACGTAAGCACCTCTTAGCAAGGGGCCTCTGAAAAGGAACATGTTTGCTCATGGCTGCTGTGAATGAGTTTCTCCTGCTTTACAAGAAGTTTACATTAAACTTTAAATGCAATTGGCAATATTCCAGTTTCTAATAGGTCTACTGAAGTTGCATGTAGATTAATTGTTACAAATTCCATGTTTAATTCTAAGCATCTTCTGACTGATAATCTCATTAGGAGTTTGTGAAAATATATTTTATGGTGACTTTTTTAGTTTATAGTTTAGCAAATATAGCCGCATTATCCCTGCTTGTCTTTAATACTGCTGTAGCGTTAACTTTTTTTTTTTTTTTTCTTGTTTACAGACGCTCTGCTACATCTTGGTCATCTCCATTGCAAACATTGCAAACTTGGCCAGCACTGCAACAGCCATCACCATTCAAAGAGATTGGATTGTGGTGGTGGCAGGAGAAGACAAAAGCAAGCTGGCAGGTATGCTGTCTTCATTTATATTCATGCAGTACCCGACCTGGTTCAACTTCTTACACAGAGTTAATAAGATGGGGTCAGCAGGTTTAGTCTCTGCCCTTGTACCGTGTGTTATAAGAAGCAATTTCTTGAAAGGAAGTCAGTTTTTTTATGTACTTGACACTGTTAATGAGTTCTATAAAACTGGATTACACAAGTACACTATGTACTAATGTAATAGTGGTATTGCATATATTATGCCATCTAGTTTGTTAAGGTTTATATTTATATGAGTGTACTTTGCAACCATCATTTATTAATTCTCCACTGGTGGATGTCTGAACTATGTGAATAATATCACATGCTGTACTCCTGACCATACCCCAGTTTTCTTATGTAAGTAAGCACAATAATAGCCGCAATTTAAGGATAGCCATACACATAGAAAGGAAAAAGTGCATTGTCTAAAGGGTTAAAACTGTAACCTTTCCCCTAGTTTTTTACTGCCGATTCAGACATTTGTGTTCTGCGTGTTGGCTTGAGTGTGAGTAATGACAGCATTACAGTTCTGCCATTTTAAACCCCTTCAGGTCATGTGTATATTGATGGCTTCATATTATAAAAACATAGTTGTTACAGGAGGATATTTTTTAACTGTGTCACTTGTCACTGGTATTTTAAAATCCATCTTGTGTGAGCAATGTTAGTGATTTAGTTTTTAGTTTTATGGTAAAAGGCTGTGCTTTCTGCAGTTTGAGGTCCCCTATAGCAGGTCACAAATAGAGTTTGGCAGGCTATTCAAGTAATACAAATATGTCCATTATACTCTATTTAATTTATTTTGTTGGTGTTGAATTCTATATGAAATGTTTCTTTTTTTCTCAAATCAGTTGATTCTTATTTTTTTTTTTTTTCAAAACAGACATGAATGCCACAATGAGAAGAATCGATCAGCTGACAAACATTCTGGCGCCCCTGGCAGTGGGACAGATCATAACCTTCACCTCCCCCATGGCCGGCTGCGGGTTCATCGCGGGCTGGAACCTGTGCTCCATGTGCCTGGAGTACTTCCTCCTCTGGAAGGTTTATCAGATGACACCTGCACTCGCCATCAAGACAGGCCAGAAGGAAGATGAGCAAGAGTTAAAGCAGCTCAATGTTCAGAAAGGTATTCACACCATGTTCCTGGATCACAAATCCACGAGTGGTGCTTATAAATTTGAAAGCCATCTGCCATGCAATGCTCTCTTAGGGATGTCTTCCGATCGTGCAGAGTTGTACAGTAGCTTTGTGATGTGGACAAATGGCCAAAGGGCCACTTAAACTGAAGACAAAATACATGAAGCTATAATGTAGAATACAACTAGTAAATGCATTACAAATTATATGTGAAGAGTAATGTGTGTTCTGAAAATCTGATACACTACTGATTCTATAGTTGTGTTTTCTCTAATGTTAATTTCCAGCTTTAGATTACCACCTATATTGTTTTGCAACCAAAAAAATAATAATTTTGCAACAATTATTTTATTTATTTTTTTGCAAAAATGTTATAATTGTCTTTTCTATAACTGCAGAGCTTGAATCTGTTCAGAAACCATGTGAAAGCTCTGAACTGATGAGCGGAGTTGCTGAAGCAAGCTCTGTGGAGAAGAAGAATGGATGCTGCTACAATATCACAGAGCCGTTCCGCACTTTACGAGATGGATGGGTGGCTTACTACAATCAGCCTATCTTCTTTGCTGGCATGAGCCTCGCCTTCCTGTACATGACTGTGTTGGGGTTTGATTGCATCACCACAGGATTTGCATACACCCAGGGCCTAAACGGATCCATTCTGAGCTTGTTGATGGGAGCCTCCGCCATCACCGGAATCCTGGGAACCGTGGCCTTCACCTGGTTTCGGAAGAGATGTGGCCTGGTCCGCACAGGGTTTATCTCTGGGGTGGCTCAGATCTCCTGCTTGGCGTTGTGCGTGGTCTCTGTTTTCCTGCCTGGAAGTCCTTTGGATCTGACTGTGTCCCCCTTTCAAGATATAACAAGCCACTTCATGGGAGACAGTTCCTTGCCTGAAGCTAACCCTACTACAGACAGCTTTATCAACAGGTCCACATCTGCTTACGAGATTGAGGAGATGAAGCCTCAAGTTGTATCTTACCTGTCTGTGAGCTTCCTGTTTGCTGGGGTCATTGCTGCTAGAGTTGGTAAGCATATAGAACACGATTTTGTATGATTGGTTAATAATGTGAAGCAAACCAAAAAGCATTGTGGTTATCATACTGGTGCCATTGGACAGTGAGGATGTGGTTTTATAGTCAAGTCAAGTACACATGTACAATTGTCCAACCATTCTGCAATAGAAGTGAGTGACTGGAATTTCATGTTGATTTTTACTTTTTGTCTTTTTTTTTTTTTTTTTAGGCCTTTGGTCCTTCGATTTAACTGTGACCCAGCTAATCCAAGAAAATGTGATCGAGTCTGAGAGAGGTGTCGTAAACGGTGTCCAGAACTCCATGAATTATCTTCTCGACCTTCTGCACTTTATCATGGTCATTCTTGCACCTAACCCAGAAGCATTTGGCCTGCTGGTGATCATCTCAGTCTCCTTTGTCGTCATGGGGCACATGATGTATTTCAGATATGCCTATAAAACCTTAAGAAGCCGTCTCTTTCTGTGCTTCTCATCTGACCCTAAAAATGAGACTGACAACCCCTCACCTTCCGAGTCTGACAAGGTGTAAGTTTTTAAAGAGACAGTATCCCTATTACAGCTTTTATGTAAAATGTACAAATATCTGCATTTATTTATGGGGCTGATAACATAGTATTGAATGGTGATTGCTTTTAGTGATATCATGGACTAACGTATAGTTTTAAAGCAAAAAATAGCACAGTTTGCATTATACTCATCAGAGTAAAAAGGTAAGGTGATCAGTTGCAGGTATGTACAAGATGCGTCTTACTGTTAATAGAACACAGAGTATTCAAAGATGCATTGGTACATGGGAAGGGGCTTTTGCGAGGTGTGAATTAGGAAGCAATAATACAACTACAAGGGTGAAAACAGACAGTATTGGACATGTGCTTTAGTACAAGTGGAGTAGTTTGACACAAGCAGCAAGAGGTGAGTTGGCCACTGATATGGGCATGCCATAGAATCAGTGTAGAGGCCAAGCCTTCTATTTAGGCCTGTCAATCCTCAAGCAAGAACAGTTTCAGTCATTTTATTGCAAAAGGCATCGAATGGTTTTCCCAAACTGTTGATGAGCTCCATGAATAAACCCATGGACACAACCTGAGAGGTTTCATTTAGTGTTCCAGACCTGCAGGGGAGTCTCATCTCCAATTGGATGGGGAGGAGAGTTAGGCTTTCAACAATTTGAAAATAAATCACAAAATAAAATGTATGATTTATATGCTTTCATAATTTTGACCCTGCTTTTGACTTGAAAGAGCTTTTTACTAACTAGGTGTATTTAAAACAAATAGTCAGCTACATAGAATGTTATATAGCACTTCAGTTTGTAAATTAGAAAAACAGAATAGTATACAACATTATAGAAATGTTCAAAGATAACATTTTTTTTTCTTTTTTCTTTTTTTTTAAAAAGCTAAAAGAAACACCCTAATTGTTTTTATGTATATCTTCCAGTATATATGTTTTGCATAGTGCTCATTTAAAGACTTGGGGTACAGTCTCTTTAAATTACTTTTAATTGTACAGCTATATAGATCCTAAACTAATACCCAGTATAATATTTGCTGTATGGGCGCTAATATGTGATTAACCTACTTGCTGTATACATTTTAAAGGCCATCAATATTATACCTGAGTGGGATTTTAGAGGTTTTTTTTAAGGCAAAGATTAGAGTGAAGCAAAATGATATAGCTCAGCAGTTTCTGTTCCGATTTTAATATTCTGTGTTTTGTGCTGCATTGTTAGGCAACAGTCTATAAAAAAAGATCAACATCCAACCCATGACATAAAAGCAGTAAAGAATAATGTGAAAATGTATGAAGACAGCAATATAACCTTATTGAATTTAAAGCTGTAAAATTTATTTTCTTGATTCCATTGCAGATGCACTTTTAGATTTATTACATTGCAAATATGTAGGCATAAAGGCACTTTGAGAGGTGCAGTATCTTCTGATTTTATTTTTTTTTCTCTGTTTTTCCCATCAAATGTTAGCCGTTACAAATTTTGGATTACTTACAAAACATATTTGCTGTGCCCAATAATTGTTCACATCAAACCTGCTGCTCATTCTATTGAAGTGTTTTGAAAGGACATGGTTGTACAATATTGTCCATTTATTCCCCACGTGAGAGCAGTTTTCATACATACTGAATTGTACCAACATATAACAGACACAAGCTGTCTCTGAAAAAAAAAATGATTTAATGATCTTTTTTTCAAAGATAGAATATTCATTCTTATATAAACAGATTGTTGCATTTTGTTTTATACCAAGCAATGTATGTCAAGTTCTATTATAAAAACACTGAGACTGGACTGAAATCACGTCTCGTTCATGTCGCTAGAACAGTAAAGCCCTTTTTTGTCTGAAATGGTGGAGAGATTTTTTCTCCAGTAATGAGTTTATGTTGGATTAGTAACTACCTTGTCTCTGAAAAATGTGCTGAGCCAAGTGTTCTTGACAGAGAAGGTTTGAAAGAAAAATATTTGGCACAGATAGATCATATCCAAGAGCAACACCTTAAAATAAGCTTTTTCCTCAGGATGTGAAATTGCAAAAAATGTCCATGTTTTTCTGCGTGTCCAGATGTTGGTTCAATGTCAGAAAGACATGCAGCTTCATTTGAAACACACAACCTATCAAAAACAGTATGATTATGTTGTTTAAAAATGCCCTCAAAGGTTGTACAGCTCATTTTTGTAGGTGTTGTAGATTAAGATTTCCAGTCCTATAAAATGGCTAGCTTTGTAGCTCTACAACAAAGATGTGCAGTAATATTATAAACATATGTAGTACACTCTTTTAGTTTTTTTTATTATTCTCAAACAGGTTTCAGATTGTTATATTTTGTACTGTTGCCTAAATCTCTGTTTTAAAATGAAAAAAAAAATTTAAAAAAAAAAATAGAAATCCCTACAAAAAAGATCACATTTTTTTATCTTTCAAAAAACTATACCGCAATACGAATGAAATTCACGGTATGCTTTTATAAATGAATGTAAAACGTATGCAACATCAACAAATCAACCAGCAACAGGTAACTTGCAATTACCATTACAATATTTTTTTTTACTTGTGAATGTTAAGAAATTGTGTCTTAGTATAGCAAAAAAAAATAAAAAAATGATATATTTTGTTAAATGTCTATGCATTAGATAGATAATCTTTTTACTGTCATTTGAAATATGTGTACAATGCCTTTTACACAAATGAAACACTCCATAGCTATATTAGTGGAGAAAACTGAACATTCCGCTTTCGATTGTAATGCATGAATTGTTTGCAATAAAACAAAGATATAAACACACCTACAGTTCTGTCTTTTTCTTTTTATTATGGCTGCAAAGAATCTGTACCAGCATGCCTCCAGAGGTATTCTTCTGAAAGGAGAGGCCATGTTAAGGGCAAGTAATGAGTAGGATTATTCACAGAAGGCATTGTGTCCAGTCAGTCTACCTACCACCACAGCCATGAACCTTTCTGGCGACAGGCCAGGAATATGTTATGCAAGACCGAGTTTACTTGGTTGCGATGGTTATATTTACTCAGCTGTTACTTTACCGATGAAGTAGTTTTAGCCAATAAGTATTTACATTCTGCTGAGTTGGAGTATTTGAGTAACACTACAAACCTTATTATCTATCCAAGAGGTTACCATATAAAGTTAATGCATCAACCTTAAAACTAAACCTGCTGAACGGTGTATTATGATACAGTGTTCATACTTATTTTTTTAGTTATTCTGTTGCAAACTAAACCAAAACCCTATTTTAACTGCTATTTTTTCTGACCCTCAAGTGTGGTCAGTGTCACATATCATAGGAAAGCATAAGCAAAAAACAGGATAGGCTTTTTTTTAAAAAAACAGCAAACTGTAAAACTGTCCTGTCAAAGAGCTGTGGTCATAAATGCTTTGCTGTTGTGTTTTATCAGAAGATAAATCTATTGTGTTTTCTATTTAATGCTTTTTTTCTGTGTTAAATTATTAACACTGTATCGACCTTATCTAACACTCAAGCATAAGAAGTAAACCAAAATAAACTACTACATCATTGGATGAGTCAGTCACAACTCATAAAGACACTTCACTGACAAATAAAAATGTCAACAACAAAAAGTTAGAAGCTATAGTTACAAAGCAAACAGTTGGGCACTTCAGTCAAATGGTATCATGATTCAATCAGCCGGCCTGTGCTCAATTTGCCAGTAGAGACCCACACACACCTAGACAGGGGTTTCCATCAAGGTGGATCCTCTGGTCAAGTCTCCATTGTATAAATGACAACTTGTTCTCAATGGATTTTACCTGGTTGAATTAAGCAATTCACTGATTATTTGTAGACATCTCCTTGGGTGTAGTTTCAATAATCTAACCATAATTTAACAAAAAATAGGAGGACTATTATAAAAAACACAATGTTCGGTAACACATCTGATTTCATCATTTGTTTTGTCTACTTTTTCAACCTGGTGTTCATTAGTGACAGATTAAGGAGCAGGCGGTACTTGAGAGAGCTGTTCCTAACTGCCACCCTGTTGTAAACCCATAAAAAACATAAACAAGTTTTTTAATTAGGGATACGTTAGCTGTAGCATGTCCTATATATGTATATTAGGTCAATCACAAGAGTCACATTGCTGAATCCCATACGGAAAATCGAATTGTTCAACAGGTACAAACCTGATCTTTTTACATTAACTAACATCTTATCTTTGAAATATTAATGGTCTTTGACCAGCTACCTGGGTGGCACCACAGAAACAATAAAGCTACAGTTGCTTTTCTAAAACAGGAGAGGACCTGCAATAAGAGGCATGTTATTATCTCACCTATTAGCAATAGGTATGTCACAATTTGCTTGACACATGACAAATGACCAGACAGTAGAGCACATTAAAAGTTTTTTTTTTTCAAATAATGTGAAATTATCCATTTATTGAACTTCACTTAAATGTTAATAGTCAATATACATGCAATACGGCCATTTTGTGCTCATATTCCATGCCTGTTCAGTATGCTTTAAGACTTATATTGGTAGTTTCTATTTTCAGTCTACTCTCTAAGTAGATACTGAAGTTTCCCTTTATGATAAAGATTAAGATTATGCAGCTCTGACTGAATAATGTCAATTCAAATCATACCAATATTCTTCTCACTCTATGAAGTTAGGAGTCAAAATCAACCTGTGCTGTAGTTGATAAAATTGCTGAGTAAGAGTAGAGTAAGACTCAACATATTTTAAACTTCTGCTGTGGTAATGGAAATAAGGTAGGCTAAAAGATAGATTAGTGTACAGTAGATTAGCAGTGTTATTGTACTAGCCCTTTCGTTTATGAAATTTGCAGCAGCTGTGTTGAGATTAGGTTGACTTGAGGACATTGTTATTGAAAGGGAATTTTAAATTACTGTGGTCTTGGAACTCACTGTGACTCAGCATTTCTTTGACATAATATTTCTGGATCCTGTAATATGAAGGTCTTGTGATTGTTATAAACACATTTCTCACTGCAATATGTCTAAGACTGGAAATGTGCTTGGTGGATAAAAACATCAGATATATTTATTTGGAATGAGATTAGTGTTAAAACATGTATGGCTGCTTTTCACAGCCGGTTTTGGATTATCTAAACGTAGGTAGTCAACGTAAAGTGCATATCAGGCTTCGTGAAAGGAAACCTATAGGGTCCTTTATTTTTTATAATCAGGTTAATATTGTTTAGGATTTATATCTCATGTATAAAACTAATAAAACCAGTAAAACCAAAGATTTAAATCAGTAGTAATACTGAAGAAAAAGGGATTGAAATATTTTAATATCAATATTTAAATACTGATCACCACAACAAATGTGTTTAATTAGTAACACAATAGAGACATTCATTTATATGAATGTCAACACTAGACAAAAAAAATGTATCAGTGTTGACATTTGTGTTACTTCTAATTCACGGGGGGTACGCTGGGGCTGTAAGGATAGAGCAGAGGAAGCAGAAGCAAGTTGTTAGTGGGACACTAGCAGTCGGAGAGAGCCCAGACTTAGGATAAGGAAACGAGCCGCTGACCCAGACTTAGGAACGGGCTTGGAGGGGCCTGGACTTGAAATTAGAAAACACATAAAAGGGCTCTGACTTGACAGAAAGGAACAGCCCTGGTGTGTTAGGACCTGAAAGGAAAGGATAGTAAAGGGTTCCCTGACTAAACTGATGCTGCCCTCGAGGTGAGGCACAGGCCTCCGAAGCCAGGAGCAAGCGTCCTGCAGGGAACCTGCAAAAGAGAGAGATGGGTTAGTCTGGGACTCAAGCACTGAGATCGTAAAGTGGGCCATGTCCCGAAGGAAATAGAACAGAGTCTCATGTCGCAAGGTAAGATAAGCACATGAGCTGTGAAAGGATAGTGTGGCCGGGGGTCCCCTCTGACTCATGCAGTGAGAATCCCCTATGAGAAGGAAGAGGTAGCGTAGCTGACCTGAGGTCAGGGAAGTGAGCCTCATTTGCCCCCCAAAGGATGGACCCCTGGTTCCCCACAGAAAACCCACCATGAGACAAACAATAGAAGTCACGCCAATGCATAACATAAAAGCAAGAAGGACATTCAAGACAAACGAGAAAGGAAAGGACATACAAGACAAATGGGGAGAGAGGTTAAGAAAGGGTTAGTTTGAGATGGTTATGTGTTTACCTGCCGCTTGGTGGAGAGGAAGAAACCCCTATGGCTATTAGGGGAAAACCTCTGGTGGTCCCGGCGGTCAGGTAGCCCCCATTCCGGGCATGCTAGCTATTTTCTGTGTCAAGTATTATTGGAGGAAAGCTGGAGTGTTGGAAGCTGTTGCTGATTGAAACAGTAAATTAAAGCAAGTTTGAACTTTTGCATGCTGCAGTAGTGAGCAGATCTGAAGTAGGGAGCAGAGATCTGCTGTAATGAGGAGTGATTAACTGTAGTGTGCAGTTGCCTGCTGCAGAGCACAGAGATCTGCTGAAGTGAGTGGAAAGAAACTGAGATATGAGCAAATTTAAGCTGCATGAAGCACCTCATTGGTAGTGGTATAGTAGAGGGTATACTCAGGTAAATGCGTTTACCCACTTTTAATTTGGGCAATATAGCGTTTACCCACTTCTCATATAAGAGATACAGAATTTACTCACTTCTACCCTCCTGTGATGTGCAAATCCTGGGTTAAAGACAATATATTTGAACTGTGAGCATCTGTTTTGCGTTGCTGAGCGCGAGACTGACAGCTGGGAGCTCTCAGTCAAAACTGTGGTGAGAGCAGGTGGGCGTGGCCACTGGACTGTGTGTGTTCTGTTTGTGTGTGTGTTCTGTGATTGGTTGTTTATGTTCTGTTAATGCTCTGTTAGGCACACTGGACCTGCAGGGCGGTGTTAGTAGCCTTCATCCTAGCCCGCGAAAGGAAGCTCACAGAACTGTTCAGTTAAGCGCACCATTGGGTCTGTGACTGTTCACATGTGACGAGTACCTGGGAGGGGAGAGAACTGTATTGGGGGCTCTGGTTGGTTGAGGGCCAATAACAATGTATCTGTTCATGTTTGTTTATCTGTTCAACTCCACCAAACAGGAGTTTTCCCACTTTTTTATTTACCACTACAGAGTTGCTCTTTGCAGGAGGTTGTTGCACAATTGTCTGCCGCCCTAAATTCTGATAGGACGTTAATATTGGTCTGCCAGCAGTTGTAAATCTCCCTCCCAACCTGTGAGGGCGCTAAGCAGTGAAAGTAGAGTTCTTTGGATGGGCTGGCCTGATAGTTCTTTCCATGGGCCGGGAAGTTGGTCAGTCTGGAAGAAAGCGAGACTCTGTTGCAGGAACGTATTGACCCGGAAGGGAAATGACGTAGCAGCTGCAGATAGTAGAGACAGCTGCACTTGTTTACCAAGGGGTCATGCGTGATAGCATAAAAGGGGACGGATTATCGCAATCTACTCCTTCACTTGTTTTGTGGTTTTTAAACCTAGAAGGACAGTGAGAGACCCCAAAAGGATTGTGACCAGTATCATGAGTGTTTTTTGTTTGTTTGTTCTGTCTGTTAGTAATTGTTTTGTTTGTGAATCACCAGACAGCTAACACGATTCCGGAGCTGTCGCCTTGGGCCAGCACAAAGCCGGAACAACACTTCACCACTGTCACGAAATAAACTGTATCACCCACCAGGAGCACTACTGCACTGGTCACCAGACCTGGATACAATTAAAAACTGTTCCAAACTGGATTATAACTCTCTGTGTTTCATTACGCACTACATTACCCCTGCACCTGCACGTACCACTTACCACTTTGCCACAGGTACTCATAGAACATAGTACCCCTGTATCTAACTGAGAGCTCCACGATGTAGAATAAATATTGATCCAACTCTAGACGGCGATGTGGAACTTAATGTTGCGTGGCTTGAGTGTAACATTGATATCTTTACCTTCAGTTATTTATTTTCTGATGTTAGGAGAGAGAGCGAGAGAGAGAGAGAGTGACCCCTGACAGAAGGGGCTGTGAAATCACAGGCAGCTCGTCAGTACAGGCAAGTGAGGCACAGCCTCGCTGAGCATTCTCTATCTCTCTATCTATGAAGACATTTTGTATATTCTTTATATATTTATTATTTAATAAAAAAAATGTTAATACATATTTTAGAACAGATACTGTGGGTATACAAATATATGTTACCATAGGTCCACAAGACACGCCTGCAGTTTGATTTATGTGTCACGATTTCAGCGAGTTCAGGAAGGTGGAATATTGCAGTACCGAGACACATAGCTCACAGTGCCTCATGAAGCTGCATAGTTCTGCCTCCCAGCTACTACAGATGACATTCCTTTTACTTTGTATGTATGATGAAGGCACTGGCTTAAACTTTTCTCTACTTTTTTGGTTTCCTGCTTAATGCACATACATCGTCAGAACATGTACATAATATCAAGTGGCACCGAGGTTAACAGTGTAAGGGGAATCCAGAAAAAAAAAAAAAATCTTTTTTGTTATTTTGAAAAAAAAAATATTTTGGAATGCTAACCCTTTTTATAACAATTCCGCACTTAAAGCCTGTTTATTATTAGTGCTTGTCCTTAGTTTATTTGCATTGTTAAGTATGTCATATTCGTCTTAAGATACCATTATTTGAAACCTTTTGGTGCCTATGGTTTATTTCCATCAATCTATTGTCCATATTTGTTGTGTGTAATCACCATTTATCGGCCTGTAATTATCTGATTTAGCTCACTTTCCTAGCAAATACTATTTGGAGCATGTCATTTTTTGGGGCACATACCCCAGTGTAAATGTTGTATTTGCTTACTTCAATAAATATATGGATAATGTTTTCAACAATTGTAAATTGTAGTATGTAACTTAATTGTTTGGTATTTTTGCTGAATACAGTACTAATTATTCTAGTTATCAATTGAAATAATGACTTACAGTATTACAAACCATGACCAAGAATAATTTCATCCATGTTGGTATTCCATATTTGCTGAATCATGAACATACTCATCAAGGGGCATAGACTAAAGAGAAGTGGTTGAATGTAGATTGCTGAATGTATCGTTACACTTCCTTAAAGACTGTTTATGCAAAAACGTGCAGTCAGGTTCTTTTTTGCACATGCACATGTAGTTCTTTATAAAATAGAACAGTGGCTTTTATATCATCTGAGAATGTGCTACATGCTTTGTTTGCATCACTGTTCTTCCTGAGATTCTGAAAAGAAAAACATATAAAATGAGCAAATAACTTGCAACAATTAAGAGCAGTTAAGCAACATTCTTAGTTTTTATCAGTAGTGTGTCAATAACGTTTCATATCCAATGGTTTCACAGACCCAAAAGTGAAGACTAGTGCTAATCGGGATCGGTAAAATTAATCATATGCAGTATTTTAAGATGCATCTCCCTAGCTAATATTGTTATCCTTGTTTTTACATTTTAAAATATGCCCCCAATATACTAGATTCACAAAAAGCATTAGTGTGGGCGTTTTCTAAAGTAGGTTTAATATCTGGCAGCGGCACGTCTGCCTGGACAAGCTTTAACTGTTATATAAAATACTCAACAATTATGTCTCCACTTAAATCTTGAAAGATTGAGATATAAGCAAGGTTTTAAAATCTTCTTACATCTGATCAGTAATATTACTAATGGGGGCTCCGGTAAAGTTGCTTCGAGTGCAGGATGCGCCCTATAGTTCTATTCCACTGCCGACCTTGAACGGGAGTTCCCAGGGAGCAGCACACAATTGACCGAGCTCTAAAAGTAACCCAATAAACATTGTATTTTCCAGTTTCTTGCTACATTTTTATCTTAAGGTATTAGAAGGATCAGAACTCAGCAGTGTTGCTCAAACATGCACACTGTGTAGCTACGGGGGTAGCAGAGTGGTTGGTGCATTTGGAACTGCGTAAGCAAAGGTCTTCAAAGGAAAAAAAAAAAGTTTTGTAACCAGTTAAGCAACAAGTAAAGCTACACGGCTATTTTAATTTAAAAAATACAATTGCTTTCCCTATTACACTTTATATTATACATCAATAAACCTTTGCAATTAAAACTTTTCATGGCTGGCTACGTAACCTGGCTGTAGATCCAATGGTCTAGTGGCAGTCAGCCGATATGACCCAATGTAAAGGGTACCAGAATTCAGTTTGTTTACAGCATTGCATTTATTTTTTAAATTGCATATACTGTGCTGAATTAGCTGACAAACTTTAAAACAAGCTGCTAATAAACTGGTGTATCATTTGAAGGACACAACTTATCTGGAAATTATTTTCGAATATGTTTACTGCAGGAGCAATTATTAAGGTATTGGAATAATGCATTTTGATTGACTGTCTCTATTAATCTCAATGTAATCTCAATAGTACTATTCTGCGAGACAGAATAGAAAGAACAATCCTATACACACACATCCAAAAGGAGAACATAAGAAAAATGCGATTGTTCTCTCCAGTTAGTGTTGGGTATTAGTGTTTTAAAACATATAGCACGTCTAAAAGCTAGAATTGAATGGTATTTTCCACAGACAAATCCTAACGTGCCGATTGCAATAACACTTTCCTACTGTAGAAATGTTCAGGTACAACAGAACAATCTGACATATAAAAATACAGCAAAGAGACCTCCTAGGTGAAATATACAAACGGACCCATGAACCAGACCTGGGGTCAATTACAAATGTAATTGTGCAATTCGTAATTAAAATGTAATTGCAATTGAACCTTGTCACTCCTGCGTAATTGTAATTACACCATATCATTGATGTATTTTTAGCCACTCTTGGTGATCCCATTTGTTAAAAATAATAACACAGTAGTATGTTTCTGCCATTTTATTACAGTAATAAGACAACAGCTATCCTTTTTAAACAAAGTTACTAATTACATGACCAAAAAGCAAAACAGATTCAGAAAGATTTTCCAGAAAGATAATAAATACTTTATTGCATGATCTTTCACTTGAAGAATGAAGTATTTAACCATGGTATGGTTCTCATGGAAGCTTGCCATGAAATGGGCACAGCCAGCTGTAATCCGTTTTTCTCAGTCTCTTCAAATCCCTTTCTTCAGTTTTAGACAGCTTTGGCGCCAGTTCTTCAACAAAGTACGCTGGCTTCGCTTTGTGTTGAGAATCACGAGAGTCAATTTCGTGATCAGAAGTTTCATCTTCCTCTTTATCACTCTCCATTTCCTCCTCAGCCTCTTCTGTGAACTCACTAAGAAAAGAAAAAGGGAAGCCACATCTCATGTTTTCATTTTTGTTTTTACAAAGGATCCAAAATAATTTGATTTGGATGTGAATGTTTACACATTAATTTAAAATGACAACAATGAGCAAAAAAAAAAAAAAAAATGCCCTCAGAGAGAGAGAGAGAGAGAGAGAGAGAGAGAGAGAGAGAGAGAGAGAGAGAGAGAGAGAGAAGGGAGAGAGACCTGTAAGTGCTGTTTATTGTGAATACCCGTGTTTTGACCTGCTTTTGTTTGACTGCCTGAATTGATACCTGACCCCGGACTGTGCCAAGAACCTGATTTTGTGTACCGACCTTGTCCTTGTTTTTCGACCTGTCTTTTGGAGCTGGTTAATTATTATAAATAAACCTCCATCAGGGGCCGTCCTGATTTCAAAGAATATTGTTGTATAGGAGCTTATTTTTACAGATTTTTTGCTACTGTTACATATACAGTACTGTGCAAAAGTTTTAGGCAGGTGTGAAAAAATGCTGTAAAGTAAGAATGCTTTCAAAAATAGACATGTTAATAGATTATATTTATCAATTAACTAAATGCAAAGTGAGTGAACAGAAGAAAAATCTAAATCAAATCCATATTTGGTGTGACTACCCTTTGCCTTCAAAACAGCATCAATTCTTCTAGGTACACTTGCACAAAGTCAGGGATTTTGTAGGCATATAGTCAGGTGTGTGATTAAACAATTATACCAAACAGGTGCTAATGATCATCAATTCAATATGTAGGTTGAAACACAATCATTAACTGAAACAGAAACAGCTGTGTAGGAGGAATAAAACTGGGTGAGGAACAGCCAAACTCAGCTAACAAGGTGAGGTTGCTGAAGACAGTTTACTGTCAAAAGTCATACACCATGGCAAGACTGAGCACAGCAACAAGACACAAGTTAGTTATACTGCATCAGCAAGGTCTCTCCCAGGCAGAAATTTCAAGGCAGACAGGGGTTTCCAGATGTGCTGTCCAAGCTCTTTTGAAGAAGCACAAAGAAACGGGCAACATTAAGGACTGTAGATGCAGTGGTCGGCCAAGGAAACTTACTGCAGCAGATGAAAGACACATCATGCTTACTTCCCTTCGCAATCGGAAGATGTCCAGCAGTGCCATCAGCTCATAACTGGCAGAAAACAGTGGGACCCTGGTACACCCATCTACTGTCCGGAGAAGTCTGGTCAGAAGTGGCCTTCATGGAAGACTTGCGGCCAAAAGCCACACCTCCGACGTGGAAACAAGGCCAAGCGACTCAACGATGCACGAAAACACAGGAACTGGGGTGCAGAAAAATGGCAGCAGGTGCTCTGGACTGATGAGTCAAAATTTGAAATATTTGGCTGTAGCAGAAGGCAGTTTGTTCGCGAAGGGCTGGAGAGCGTACGAATGAGTGTCTGCAGGCAACAGTGAAGCATGGTGGAGGTTCCTTGCAAGTTTGGGGCTGCATTTCTGCAAATGGAGTTGGGGATTTGGTCAGAATTAATGGTCTCCTCAATGCTGAGAAGTACAGGCAGATACTTATCCATCATGCCATACCATCAGGGAGGCATCTGATTGGCCCCAAATTTATTCTGCAGCATGACAACGACCCCAAACATACAGCGAAAGTCATTAAGAACTATCTTCAGCGTAAAGAAGAACAAGGAGTCCTGGAAGTGATGGTATGGCCCCCACAGAGCCCTGATCTCAACATCATCGAGTCTGTCTGGGATTACATGAAGAGAGAGAAGCAACTGTAGCTGCCTAAATCCACAGAAGAACTGTGGTTAGTTCTCCAAGATGTTTGGGCCAACCTACCTGCCGAGTTCCTTCAAAAACTGTGTGAAGGTGTACCTAGAAGAATTGATGCTTGATGCTGTTTTGAAGGCAAAGGGTGGTCACACCAAATATGAATTTGATTTAGATTTTTCTTCTGTTCACTCACTTTGCATTTAGTTAATTGATCAATATAATTTATTAACATGTCTATTTTTGAAAGCATTCTTACTTTACAGCATTTTTTCACACCTGCCTAAAACTTTTGCACAGTACTGTATATATTATACACACACACAGAGAAAAAAAAACACACAATTGTGATATTTCAGTCATTTTCTAGTATTACTCCACAACCTGTACTGTACACTATTGTTATACAAGAGTGCTGCAATTAAAGGACTTCATGTATGTCATTTCCTGTTCCAGGTCAAAGGCAATGTTGTGCAAATTGACACTTACTTCCTGCATCTCTACAACAGATTACACAGGTTTTGATCTCTTACCTCTTGCCGTTCTTGGATATTAGGAGAGAATTCACAAACATTGTGCACAGGAAAGTAGCTGAGGGTAGAACATGAGCCGGGGTCTGAAGCAACTGAGGGAACACAAAACAAAAAGCCTGCTTATTTGATAGAACTGTGAAAGGTGAAGACTAATTAAAAAAAAAAAAGCCACATTTAAACCTATGCAAAGATACCAATTTTTCTCTTAATGTTATATTTTAACCAGTGATACAACTTTTTTACATACTGACCTCTTTAATTGCAACAGATCCCTGTGGTAACTAAACCTGGTCTGCAAGAGTCCCACTTCCTGCATCCAGCTTTGCTTGATGCTGTCTGTGTTTTCCCAACAGCAAGTAGAATGGAGTTACAGGGATGTTCTCTTCTATTAAAAGCTATATAAAATAAAAACACAAGAAAATACATTGTTAGGCATTATAAAATATATATTCACTTAATTCCATCCTTACTATTACTGCCATAGCTTACTTTAGGTTTAGGTACTTCAGGTTTATCAAACAGGTAAGAAATTAATAGTACTTTAAAAAAAGCCATGCTGACATTTTAAAGGGTTCTTTAAACCAGTTTGTTCTTGAAAACTGCTGTAATTAATACCCCCCCCCCACCACCACAATAAAAATAGCATGCCCCGAATTGCTAAAAACCATGACAATGAACAATTCAATATGACTACTACAAAGTCGGAGTAAAGGAACAGTTAAGAGGGATGGAGCAAACAGTTGTTTCATTTTGTTTAGCTGTATACGAGCATACCTGCTTGCTTGAAGCTGTAAGCCTATCTTGTTCCGTCTTTGTACTGAATGTCATTAAATCCTTAAAGAATAAGAAAAAGAATTTTAAAAAAAAAGTTACAATCTAGAGAAACACAAACATCAGTTCACATGGTACGAACAGCATGCAGATAATGTATTGTTTGATCACAATTGGTTTGGAGGCCAGGGAGAAAAACTACACTACTTCTCCATATCAACGATAAACAGCGGTCGGCAAAGGAATAACCTGGACTCGAACTCGCGACGTCCAGACTATAGGGCACATCCTGCACTCCACATGGAGCGCCTTTACTGGATGCGCCACTCAGGAGCCCACATTAATCAGTTTTATTACATTATGAAAGTTATTACCCTATAATATTTTAATGTTAATTTTAAAAGTTAAATTCTTTTTTGCATTGTGCAATTATTGTTAACAGTTTTGTTTTTGATAAAATATCAATATGTATTAGATTGTTTTATATTTTTCTTGTTGACGTATTGCACTTGATGTTTTATTTTTTTCTTGTTGAAATATTGCACTTGTTCATACTGTTACATTTTAAAAATATTCTATTTGATAAATACATATTTTCATGTTTTTTTAATTGTATATTGTTTATTTAAAATCATTAAACAATTTCAAAGAATACTAGTCACTAGTCAATTCTTATTCTTGACAACTTGGTCACGGTATTGCCACAAGATTAAATTGCAAAATAAAAATAAAACTGCTCAACAGTTTTTTAAATTGTTCAATGTTAATGTTTATCCACTACACTAAAGATCATCAGTAGCATAGTTTTAAAAAAATATCTTGAAAAATATATTATTTTTGTAAAATCCAACAAAAAATGCCAATGTATTTTACTTGTCTCCATTTAATTTCTAGGCAGAATAGAAAAAAATATTATATTTTTTTGCATCATTAACAAGATCAGATGGTAAAGTCTTAACAAACACTATAAAAATGGTTTGAATAATAATTTGTATTATTTTTTTTTAAATGTTTTTGCGTGACCAAGTTGATATTTCTTGAGGGACCACAATGTTTATCTTGTTGCCACAGCAACACAAATTTGGTGGGAGCTTGGCCACTTCAGTTCCATGTACTCTAGGGGTAGTAAAACATTTTGGGACCAAACACTAGACACTGCATTGAAAAAAAAAAAGAAGAAAAAAAAAAAGCCAGAAAGTCCCAATTTCCTGAAATCACGGCTACACACACACACACACACACACACACATTTCAAGCATTATTTTTTTTACAATGTATGTTGAGCCTTGAAAAAAAAAAACCACACTTAAGAGGTTAAATTAAGGTTAATGGTGAACTATTTTTCAACTGAATAAAGCTTTTGTACTCACGGTCGGAATTCTCCGCCGCACACGAGAACGCAGCAACATTTTCAGACAAGGGGTCGACCTGCAGCAGAATGACATTTAACTCGACGCTCCATTCCACTGAAAAGCAGCAAACACACAAAACAATTACCTAGTCCATCAAACATGGCTTAGAATACCGATGAACTATCAAATCAAATGAAATCATTGCATGCTAGGACTCTTACATGTACAAGTTAGCAGGTTCCAACAGCAGAGAAAGCTATTCGTAGTGGTACCGAGGAGGTACTTGGAACAGCTTAGCCTCCCGAAACAAAGGTCCCTGAAACATCAAAAAAGTAAACTTTATCAACTTCTTCATCCAATGCAGTCATATCAAATAATAAAGCCACTTCACAGGATTATACAAGTGTTACTTTACGACACCTGGCATACATTTACTCATAATCTTGCATTTGTTTATTTAGTAGACGCCTTTATCAAAGGCAACAGAGACTAGGGTGTGTGAACTATGCATCCGCTGCGGTCACTTACAATTACGTCTCACCCGAAAGACAGAACACAAGGAGGTTAAGTGACTTGCTCAGGGTCACACAATGAGTCAGTGGCTGAGGTGGGATTTGAACTGGGGACCTCCTGGTTACAAGCCCTTTTCTTTAAGCACCAGACCACACAGCCTCCTATTAGCATTTGCTATACTATAAAAACTAGACTTCTATCAAGATATTATTTACCTTTTTTCGATTTATTGAGAACCTTGGTTGTTGTAATGCCAAGAAAACAAAGATTTATTTATTTTACTTCTCAACCAGTGCAAAGCCCGACTAATCATTTTGAGAAATAAAGTTTGTAGGCACTTGCTTAGTAAGATGGAGGTGACATTGAAAGAGAAAGTTACAATATGCTGAAGTTAACAATTATTTGTAAAAACACATAATATAAAATCCCCTTCATAGAAGTTTTCCTCCAAGAAATTGTAGTGTTCTGGGTTTTATACATATATCACTTTAGCTAACAGTTAGCTCTTACTTGGCTTACAAGGGCTGAAGAGTTAGCCCCCATTTTGAAGAACTATAAAACTATCAAGAAACCAAATGAACTTCTCATATTTGCAAATAAGTTGTTAATTACAAATGGACTGCCTTTGCACTTAAAAATAGGGCTTGTTATCTTAAGTTTGAATGTGCTATTATTAAAATACGGTTATGGTGCATTTATTTCTTCTTTTTGTTTTTTATTTAACATGTACTAACTTTATTTTCCCAGGAGGCTGGCAGAATGTGCACACAAGATCCCAGGTGTTGGGGTTCCAAATGGTGATAATCTGCTCGAATCCCACTGCTAACAGGGAGCCGTCTTCAGAGAAGCAGCAGTTTGTGGCCAGGAGATTGCGATAGTTGCCAACAAAGTCACAGCTCCAGCATACACTCTCACCTGGAGTCCGGTTAGAGAAAGATTAGAAAACCATACAGCCCAGCTGAGGATATAAAACAATGGCAATCCATTGCAACAGTGTCACTAAGTGGCTTAAATATGATGCCTTTTAGCACATCCCTTGTTCAGCTTTTCTATTTGAAACCTGATTTAAATGATTTTAATGTTTAAATGTTTCTTTATAATAATAATAATAATAATAATAATAATAATAATAATAATAATAATAACCTTGTTGCTGCACACAAAACTGGGTAAAAAAAATAATAAACACAGTCATTATTAGAACCATAGCTAACTTACGATATATGTCTGAATCATCCCCCAAGACCCAGGCTTTAAACTGGCCATCTCTTCCAGTGGTTACTAGCATTGTTGTTTCATTTGTGTTGCAAAAGCACAGTGCTGTGATATGGTCCTCATGCGGGGATGTTATGGTGGTGTTCAGAACAAAGCTAAAGAAAAATGAAAAGAAATAACTAGTCTCAATAAACTAAACTAGTCTCAACATGTCCTTATACATGGAGCTAACGCATTCCTTTTCAATAGGAAACACACAAAAAAAGTCTTACTATAGGACGTGTTTAGATTGGTTGGACAGGTTCCAAACTGTACTCCAACACTACTTAACGGAAATGCTCAAGCGCAAGATTACAAATGTAAACACTGCTTTGCTTCGTTAATTTGGCAATGACGAAATCTATTTAAAAGTAAAAGCATTCATATTGTATTCACTGGTGCTATTAATAGAACCAGTAAAGCAATTATTTGGTTTTGTTTTAGGCAAAACAAGTCTTGGCCCCAATTTTAAACAGAGCACACTTGTTGACAAGACACTTGCATAATAAGCCCCCAAATCACCCCCACCCCACAGTTCAGCATCAACTACTAAAATTAGAAAGTGAATCTATTTCTATATGTTTCCATTGTCAAGGCCTGTGGCTAATTTAAACCAAAAAAAACAACCCCTTCCCCCACCATATCTGATGGAGGGAAATATGTGCTGTAAAACTGTGCTCTGAAACCCACCTCTGCGTTTCATCCTTGTACACCCATATTTTCAACTGTATCTCCAGGTCAGCTAGTTTCTCTTTCCTCTCTTCTACAGTTGCTAACCAAGATCCTTGAGCATCAAATGCAGCTTTCACAACTTCAAACTGGTGCAGGCCAGACTGGTTGATGTACTCCTGCTGTACTATATCTAGCTGTGTGTGTAGAGAGAAACAAACAAACAAACAAACAAACCAAAAACATTACCACCTTATACAAATGTTTTACACATAAATACCTGCATGCATGATGGAAGACAAAACACACAAGGGCTAAATGCTCCAGTGGTAACCTTTCTATATTGTTTCGTTGAGATGTCCTTTTAGGGTTACTCACGTTATACAGCTGCTTGTCATGCTGAAGGGAATAAAACTGCAAATGTCCTGGTTTCCCATTCAACACCAGAGCTTTAGTTCTTGGGTCAATCATCAAATCTGTTTTTATGTTATCACCTGAAAAAAAAAAACCACACAAACAGGGTAAATGGATGACGACCAAAAAATAAACTTACCAAAACGTTTTCTGTTTACATTTAAAAAGAGAATTAAAATTACACACCTTTTACTAAACCTTGGATAACTGCTGAGACTCTGAGATTGCTTTGGATAATAGTGATCTCTGTGGGTTAAAAGAAAGAATGATTTTCTCAAATTCAGATCCATTTTTTACTGTGACAAAGCACTGTATAAGCTTTCAATACGGTTCATTTTAGCTTGATCTTATTTATTTAAATGGTCTACCAATTTATATCAAGTAAGCTATGAAAAAAGTGAGTTTATATGTTGCATGTAATTACAACTCAACTGTCAAAAACAACACCAGTGTTTAAATAAAATCTTCGAAACCGATCACATTCCAAAAGGAAACCCAGATAAAGGGGAACCATGTTGGACTTGCGTAAGTTCATTCTAAATACAGTAGTGCTACCATGTACATAAATGTGTGCATCATATGAAATTCTTACTGTTATCACTGTGCGATGTACAATACAGAGAGCCTTCAGGGGAAGTAGAGATGTGTGCTATAGCAGCTTCCAGACGAGGCAGGAAATCTTTTTTTGTCTCTTCTCCATACCGCCACTGGACCAACACTGATTCAATCCCACCACTCAGTAGGTTAGTACCTGTAAAAATGTTGTGAAAAACAAATACATATTTTATGCACACTATCAAGTTTCTAGATACTACTAACACTAAAAAGCAAGCATGCCATTAAATGTTCTGCTGGTTTTTTTTTTTTAGAAATAATTCAAGAAGTTTTGTTAATAAAACATTTTACCAGCAATGCATGCATATACACGGAGTGTATAAAACATTAGGAACACCTTCCTAATACTGAGTTGCACCCCCTTTTGCCCTCAGAACAGCCTCAATTCGTCGGGGCATGGACTCTACAAGGTGTTGAAAGTGTTCCACAGGGATGCTGGCCCATGTTGACTACAATGCTTCCCACAGTTGTGTCAAGCTGGCTGGTAGTGGATCTCTACTCCGAATAGCTCGTTCCATCTCATCCCACAGATGCTCAATTGGATTGAGATCTGGTGACTGGACAGACCGCTGCAGTAAGCTGAATTCATTGTCATGTTCGTGGAACCATTCCTGGACAATCCGAGCCTTGTGGCATGGGGCATTATCCTGCTGAAAAAATCCATTAGCAGATGGATACACTGCTGCCATGAAGGGATGCACCTGATTGGCAATGATGTTCAGATATCCTGTGGCATTCAAACATTGCTCCACTTTTATCAACGGGCCAAATGTGTGCCATGAAAACACACCCCACACCATCACACCACCACCACCAGCCTGCAATGTTGACACGTGGCATGATGGATGCATGTACTCATGTGCTTTTCTCCATACCCTAGTCCTCCCATCAGCGTGAAACAGCAGGAACTGGGATTCATCAGACCAGCCAAGGTTTTTCCAATCCTCCAGTGTCCAGTGTTTTCGTTCCTTAGCCCACTGCAACCGCAGTTTCTTGTGTTTTGCTGAAAGAAGTGGAACTCTGTTAGGTCGTCGGCTGCCATCCCCCATTCGTGTCAAGGTACGACGAGTTGTGCATTCTTTTATGGGTCTTTCGGCACCAATGTTGTACTGGACTGTCAGTAACTGTAGCCCAACTGTAGCCCGCCTGTTGCTCTGCACAATTCATGTCAGCCTCCTTTGGCCTCTTTCATCAATGAGCTGTTTTCGACCACTGGCCTGCCGTTGGCTGGATGTCCTTTGGGTGGTGGACCATCCTTGATACACACAAGAAACTGTTGAGTGTGAAAAACCCAGCAACGTTGCAGTTCTTGACACACTCAAACCGGCGCGCCTGGCACCTACTACCATACCCCGTTCAAAGGCACTTAAATCTTTTGTCTTGCCCATTTACCCATTTCTCAATTGTGTCAAGGCTTAAAAATGCTTCTTTAACCTGTCTCCCCTTCATCTACGCTGATTGAAGTGGATTTAACAGGTTACATCAATAAGGGATCATAGCTTTCACCTGGATTCACCTCCTCAGTCTATTTCATGGAAAGAGCAGGTGTTCCTAATGTTTTGTACACTCAGTGTATGTACTGTAATGAAGCACCTACTTTACAAGCTAGCTCTTACCTTCTGGTGTAAAGGACAAATCATTTACTGCACTATGATGCCAGTGGTGTGTAGAGTGTGTGTATTCCTTTTTGCGATTAAAGTTTCTCCTGTTAAAACAAACATATAAAACATATAACTCAATTTTTTTTTAAATTAAAATACCAGTAAGTGTTTATAAATCAATTCAGTAGGTCAATTCTCACATATTGCTTAACATTTTTTAAATTGTCATGGGGATTATATGGATTATATGAACTACCTAGAATCGCCACGTGGGTCACTGTAACCCATACATTTTCAAACTGCTGCGTTATGAAAATTAAAGACATACTATCAGATAGAACTGAAAGGTTTTATTCATGAACATCATATCTAACATTTGCGTCACAGAAACACCGTATTTAAATGGAAAATTAAACATAAAGGCTTTATTTTTTAAATTTTTATACAGCAAGACTACAAACAGTGAAAATACAATAAAATACACATTTCAAAAGAAACGGGGATGTACATATACCCGTGTACAGGTGTAAACGAGTACATATACACACAAAACTATAAAACCAAAATCATTGTTTCTAATAAAAACAAAATATAACACTACTTCCGGAATGACGGCTGCATTGTACTCTATGGAGGAGCGTACACGTCTGCCGGCTGACTGTGCCTGCATTAGGAGCTATGATGTAAACACAGACGCAATTCCATTGAACACTATTGTATAAACATGTGTAAACTGGTACATACAAACCTGTAAAACCAAAATGATTTTTTTTTCTAATAGTAATATTAAAAAAAGAAGAATACAACACATACATTTCATATTAGGCACATAAGTTGTTATCCTACCTGTCATTGCTGTATGCATCTGAGTGCAGCTTGCCGTATTCCAATCAAAATGTTCCTTTCAAGATTAAATATTTCCTCTGATATATTCCCAGTTGCATTTGTGGAACAAAACAAAGGATTGTTGTCTCCAGGTACATTGAAAAATAAGCAACTAGGCTTTCACTGAGTTTGCATCTTGACAAATCCACAATCATAGCAATCTCTGTCTCATAGTTTACAAACAAAGAAAGGCTTGAAATATAAATTTAAAAAAAAACCATGTGTGCTAGGAAGGGGCGTGTCTTGTTTGCTGCATTTACAGAAAAAAAAAAAAATCTTACGTTATATATAAAAAAAAGACATGTATTGTAATGCATGGGTCACACTGACCCACGTGGCGGTTCTAGGTAGAACTGTTTATAACTTTATCATTTTTGTGATTCTGGCTATCAAACGCCATCTTGATATTTAATTAATATATTTAGGAAAAGTCAAAATTAGACACACACATACGATTTACAATGGAAGAGTAATTAACATTTTAAATCCAAAATGGGCCAAACTGACCTGCATGGCGGTTCTAGTGTTTAACTTAAGTTTAATGTTGCAAACAAAGTAAAAACAAGCCACTTTAACACTAGAACCGCCACGGCAGTCATTTTGACGGTTTGAGGTTTTCAAATTTAAATTACTCTGCGTATGAAAGTTATGCAGTTGTCCGTTTATGACTTTTCCTAAATACATGTATTAAATACCCTGACGGTGTTTGAAAGGCAGGATCACGAAAATAAGGAAGTTACAATCCCACCCACCTAGAACCGCCAAAGCAATCATTTTGACTGCCTTTTACAATAAATGTTTTTATTTTGAATATAACCTACAATATTCTATTTTATTTTTATATACAAGCTGTTGTTATCTCTGCTGGACCTGACAGCCATCAATTCCTTTGTTTTGTACAACGAATGCACCGAAGAAAATATCAGTAGGAGAGATTTCACCTTGAAGCTAGCTACAGCACTTCGGCAGAAACATTTTGTTCAGTACAGGCTGCAGCAGCTCAACCTGGATTCAGTGCTGTACCGAGTGACACACACGCAAGAGAAAACATGTTGCTTTCGTTTTTACAGTTTTGTATGTACATACACCTGTTTATACAGTAGTTTATTTTGAAATGTTTTCAAGTTTTCAAATATAACAGCTAAATACATTTAGTTTAAAATACATTTTTATTTTATTTTTTAAAATTTTACTTGGCGATCATACTTTAATTAAGACAAACTGACATACCAAAGACGTATTTTTCCATCTTCATGGCCTGTGGCGATACAGTCCTCCTTCGGGTGGCATGCGACACAAGTAAATATGTTATTAGCCCCCTTCTTGTGAGAGGCATTCAAAGATAACCTTCAAGAAAATAAAACAATTACAGTATTTACAGTAACTACTTAAAAAAGGGAGGGGGATAGAGAAACAAGTACATTTAAAAAAAAAACTGAAGGCTTCCATGAATGCGCCTCTGTAGTTTCAACCAGGAACTAAACAATATTTACTTTAAACATGCATTGTTTTTTCAGCGCACATAAGAAAGGAATGACAGACAGCCTCTGAGACTATAACAGTTATTTCTCGAGTCCATAACTAGAGTGCAATACAAACTCAAAATAAAAAAAAGGGCTGGTTAAAAACAAAACAAACAAAAAAAACAACTTTAAAACAGGCTGGCACCTCACATTAACTGTTTCCCTGTCAGCTGTTGTCATTACCAGGTACACTCTTGAGCACAGGGTCCACAACTGAAAGTATTCGCTTTCATAACAAGAAACTTACTCTGCAAAAGGACAACATTAGAGGATACTCTGGGTGAGAAGTTTAATCTCTTAAACACTGGTTTTGCATTGAGCTCACTCAACCTACTAATAGAGGTCTAACTGAACCCACTTGTTAAGGGAGGATGAGGACAATCATTGGAGGGGTAATTATTAAAAACCATTAAAGTTACCTGTAAGTCTTTTGGTTTCTGAAGAAATACACAGTGAGATGAAGGCCTTTCACTGAAGCTACAAATTCACCCTGTATGTAAAAAAAAATAAACTAAAGCAATCTGTACAGCTATGACATACCCATCACACTAACATTTAAGTCCTCTTAATTATAAACCAAGTACATGCAGAAAGCAAATGAGAAAAACTGCAATATATAAACCTTTATCAAAATATCTAATCTCAACATCCTTCATATTGGGTGTCATATCTTCTTGTTGCCATTGACACACAGAACGAATCAGTAAATAAACCATACCTCTCTGCCATAAGAGGTACACTTTGGCAATTGACTGACATCATTCAACACAAACGACAGTTCTGTGGCTTCAAGCTCTTGGTCCGACGACTTGGGAAGCTTAACAGCAACCAGCTGGAAAGAATCTGGCAAATGAAGGACAGATGTCAAAAAACATTTTCAAGCAGTTATGTCTGGGGTGGGGGGTGAGGGGGGGTGTGGAACAAACAAGATTCCCAAGCCCTTTCCCCCACCTTTTATTTTCTGCAGCGTTCACAGAAAAAAACACAGTTGATATCAACTAAAACAGGCCCACATAAATCAAACAAGAGCATATAAAACATGCTACAACACTGATAAACCGCTGTCTTTCTGCTCTGTTTCTGTCTCTCCTTATGGCTTGTTATTCAAAACAGCTAATCCTCATTAGTTCAATTGAAATGGCGGTCGTCTTTGAAATTGAAGTATCAAATACAAGCAAACTCAGGTTCAACTCCTGGCAGCAGAAGTCAATAAAAGTAGGTACGCGACACTAAACCTGGAACTGTTAAGTACAAGACTTAATACTGTTCGGATTTATACTTGGCACAAGAAGAAAGGGAGAACTGCTTTACAATAATACACGCTGTGGTCCCTGTCCACATCCCTGATAAAACTATAAAACCAAACCATGTTAGTTATAAGGTAGTTCAATAATCAGCCCTTGATAGAATGATCTACAATACAGGAGCTCAACTTGCTTTTTTTTAATATAATTACCCAAAGCTTCATCATTCTCCTTGGGGATTATGACAAAGACACATCCTTTGTGGGCTTTAGAGGTGTACAGGGCTAACAGTTTGTAGCCAACCTTGAACGTCTACAATGAAGGTAAACAAACATTATTACAAATAAATAAATACAAGTGGCATGTGTACAGATAAATAGCATTATATTACAGGGCCACATACCTTAATCAGAATGCTATCTGTGAAGTCCCACAGTTTAATAGTGCCATCTACTGAGCAAGAATAAACCTGCAGGAGAAAATGTTTAATACACATGTTCTGATTTTGAAGATTTTTTGTCATTTTGGTTGGTTTATTATACTTTAAATTTAGCATTTACTGGTTTATCAATAAAATGTTTCAATCGCAAACAAACATTTTCAACTTGGTATCTAATCACTTCTTGTGTAGTAAGTCACATGGTCTGATAAAAGCTGTACCACTGGAGTGAAACCGTCATCGCACAGGAAGTAATTTTGTACCAGGAAACAGCAACTCTTAAATATCTTCATATTTCAAATTGAAGTATGACATTCTAAGCCAATCAAACTCTGATGTGTGGTGAAAATATTTCTCCAATACTAACACAGCATAGACATAGGCAACCATAACCCAGAATGGATTTTTTTATGTAGCGCATATAAACAAAAGCTTTAGAAGCTATGTGAAATTTAAACAGGAATAGAAAGGTGTGCATTTTGAATGTTTACAAGATGAGCATATCCATACAAGAATCCATGGACACGAATGTGTGTAATAGATGCAAAAGCTTGTCTAAAAGAAGGACAAATAAATGCTTAACAATTTACACACCCTGTCAATCTCAAAGAAAAAGGTAAAAAGTACTGTGTGTGTAAGTTAGGCTACATTTATGACAAACCTGTAAATGGTTTGTGGGGTTCAAGGCAATGCCTGTAACCAGGTTTGTGTGGCCCTGCAAGACATGCACACATTCTTCAGTGGCTGTGCTGTAAACCTTCACCATGTCCCCAGAGGTACAAAGGAGGTACCTGAAACAAAATGAGAATACATAAATAAAAACACACACATAGACATGATTCATTCTGGCTTTGAATGTCATAGCATTGCAGTTTTAAAGCACATATTTAAAGAAACACTCTCATGTCACAATGTATTTGGTTTGGGTGTATCATGTTCCATATTCTGGAGGACAGATGTTTTAAACCCTACATACAGTTGTCTGAATTTTACATTCAGATTATTTTAACTTTTCTGTGAAATCAAACTGGACTTTAAAAAAGTCTTTAGCTAGACATTCCCTAAAATACTTCTCAGACTTTTGTCAGAATATGGTATTACTACCTCATTACCCTGTTTTTAACGGTTTGTACAAGAGGATGGGCAGTGCGGCAAGCAGGGCAAATTATCAGTACCTGTTTAGTCTGTAAATTTGAAAAAAGCCACCTGGGGTGACGTATTTAATTTTTTTAAAGTTATAAAATCAACCACTAAGACAGAATTCAGGGTGGACTGATGACCACACATGTAACCTACAGAACATACTACTTACATACGAGCAAGTTACAGCACAATCACAAATATGTTGCACATAATAAATCATTACACAGGTTGGCATACATTCATGAAATTAATGACGTGTAGAAAAAATGGTTAATAATTACTATAACCAAACTTTAATGTGCATGTTACGAAACGTGTACTGACATCGGCAGTGAAAACACAGCGCAGGTCAGTCATTCAATGCAGATACTCTATAACAGCCTCATCACTACATGGCTTTTTAAACTCGTGTCGTAGTGCTGATGAACAACATATGTCTATATTTATAAACCCAAAATGTGCAATTTGCACAGCAAGTACATCGTGCCAAAAACATTCTGTGCACGCTAGCATTACAGGCACAACCTTATACAGCAAAGCGATTTGATCATCTTTTCCAAAGACATAATGTATACAGTTTACAGTTTGATTCCTTTATATTCCAATTTACTTACTTTGAATCTAAAGTGAAAATAGCTTTTCTGTAATCGACTGTACTGCCACCGCACCGAACCACGCGTATCTCTCCCTGTTCCACCATCGTTCCCAAATACTACACTTTGACCTCTACACTCTAACCCAAACGAACCACGTGGAGTAAACAGGAACAGAACAGAAAGCCACGGGTTTATGGAGAAGTCTCGCTATAGACATAGTGCATGGATATTTTAAGCCGTTATTTTTTGTAAGAAAGTAGTCTTGTAGAATTGAAATTGTTTTTGAACTTTGAGTTTTTGTGAACGTGGTGTTTTTGACATATTGGGACCAGGCAGAGATCTATCTGTCTTGTTTTATGTGCTTTATTGTATTATTTTGTATAAAGTGAAAGATAATCCACCGTGACAATGTACATGTAATTACTAAAATAATTATGAATATGTGTAATGTGTATATAGAAGTTGTAGGGTGGCTGCACATCAGTGTTTGTATGTCTGCAGAAACTTGAAACTTGCAGCCGGCTCATAATCACATAGTATCAATTAACACAGTGACAACATAAATTAATAAATATAACACATACAAGACTGATATCTGTTCATACAAAACTGTCTAATTAAAAATCATTTGAACAGTGAAACATACAATGTGATACACCTTTAAGAGCAAAATACTAAATTTCTTTATCCCAGGAATTCACAACATGTACAAAAATCCCCCAAATTAGGCTTCAGCGTCTACCGATATCCACAGCTAACAGACTTTCAACATTAGCTATTCTTTGTTAGTGCTGAAATATTTCTCTGTTACAGTCACTGTTAATGTTGATGTGTTAATTCCCAATCCTAAATCGAAAAACAGTACGCTAATTTGGCCACCAGAGGGTGCCGGTTGCTGTTTTGATTCCCAGTCTTTCTTTCTCCGGTTGACGCTAATCTCGAGACGCATTCTATTCCCCCGCTGGTTAAATCAGCGCTGGAATTCTGCCACACTGCTTCCCGTTACCATGGCGCATCCATGAGGAAAGAAAGGGGGAACTCGATTATTCCAGCTCCATTTTACCTTTGCAGTTATGTCTCGGTCTGTCGGCTTTTTTTCGCCATGTCAGAGCTCTCTGCTTTTCTTTTCTTGTCAGTGCTGTTGATTTTCTCCGAGCATGGGCTGGTGATGAAGGTGGAGAGTGGCAGGGCCGCTAACATGGGGAACAACAATATCGACATAATCACAGCCCTGAAGGAGCCGAACACCTACCAGCAACGCCATCGCCAGGATCAAGTGCAGATGGCATCTGTATCAACACCAGGTAAATATTCTGTTTTTTAAGGCGTATATCAGTGAACCAAATCACTGATAAAAAACGGTAAAGGCTTTTTTAAAAACATGGTTTATTTTCAAAACCATTGTTGTTTATTTTAACTAAGCAAGCGGTACTGTATTATTTTTTTGTTACAATATTTGTCAAGAGACATGTATTGAAATTACCATAAGGTAAATGGAAATTTGACTAGTCGTCCTTGACAAAGACAATTCCTGTAACCCCCTGTTTTATGTTTAGTGGGTGCGAATCATTCTAGTTTTTATAACTCGTTGTGTCACAGTCAGTACAAACCACTCTTTTTATTTATCCAGTAGCATTTTTTACACCTTGTTTGAAAAGGCTATTGACCACCAGACAGTTATTATTAGATTAAAGGCCTATCCCATCATCCTGTCAACATGGTATTTAAATAATTTACTTAATGAAGACAGATATTGCTTGTTGTGTTCTAATGACACACTGGGCTTATGACATGAGCAAAACAGCATTAGCATGTACTGTGGTCATAATTCACCAAGCTTTAACTGGTGAAGAATTACAGTATTTAAATAGGCTAATGTATTTTTATGTATGAATAAGATGCAATATATATATATATATATATATATATATATATATATATATATATATATATATGCATCTTATCTTATATATATAATAGGATAATAGATGGGCTTTATTGAGTTACAGGAAAACAATTCCATGCAGGGTTTCTGTGACGTCATAAATTACAAGACTGAAGGTCGAGTGATTTATAAACTGTCACAGAAACCCGAGATGAAATTGTTTTCCTGTAACTCACTGAAGAGGCCCATCCTATTATTTTTTTATAATACATGGATACCCTTGTGATGCTAATATTAAAGATGACAATGTTCAGCAGTACAGTTTTTTTTTTTTAAAGTAGTGTTTCAGTGCTGTACAGACGATTAGTGCTTCAGCTTTATTTGGATGATTGCCTTTACCTTGTTTTAATTTCCTGTTCCTCTCCAGTTTCTCTGAGATACGAATGTACCAGCTTTACACACACACATATATATATATTCAAGTTCAAGTATATTTTCTTCTAGAGAAATTATCGCTTTTTGACGTCACTACTGTAGTATTATGCCTTTTTTTCGATTGGCTCAGGATGCAAATATAGCCTTCATCCATGTATTTATATATATATATATATATATATATATATATATATATATATATATATATATATATAGATAGGCTATATATATATATATATATATATATATATATATATATATATATATGTAGCTTAAATAGGTTAACATGAGCAGGCGATCACACAGGGCAAGGCAATCCACACACAGGCGAAGCGGTGAACCTGGGACCTCTCGCACTAAAGCATAGCGCTTGCCGATACTGCTGTACAAAAGAGCCGGCTCCTAGAGAATATCGTGCTTATGGCCCTGTGTGTGAGTGTGTCACCTACAGCCCACCTGCTTCCTACCCCGTGCACGCTACTATATATATATATATATATATATATATATATATATATATATATATATATATACCTAAACTACACACATAACTTAACCTGCTTTCCCTGAAGATCAATATTTTTATTTTTGCAATCTGTAATACAGTAGCCTGTAAACACTTTCCCTTATTTGTTTGTGTTGAAAATGCCCCCACCCCCCTTTTAAGGGCAAAATGGAAATATATATAATTTGTTAGAAAAAAAGATATGAAGTGTACAGTAATTGCAGAAATGAGTAGATTATCATTACAGCACAGTGAATATCAATGTGTGTGTGCACATGTATGTATTCATTCACCTGAAATGTTCAACCACGAAGGCTCAAATACTACCCTAACTATAGCCCTTCAGAATTATGTACATTTGGTATTGAATTACAACTTTACAAGGCCTTTCTTCATATTATGGTAGTGTATCATTTTGAGATCTGAATTCTTCTACAGAGATTCAGCTTGTGCAGCCTTTTCACTAATGACTAATGCAGCACACAGTCTGCATTCCATATGAGGTCATTTAGCAAGCTGTGAATATGTGCTCTGATCTCAAATAACAGGTGGGCCTTATTCACAATACAGTACAGGTAGTTGTTAAAACTCTGTGTCATTTGTGTTGTATTGTTCACACTGTAGTCCATCATAAAATCGTCATGCACTGTATTTAGTCTATCATAAAACAAAGCATTGTGTAGAAAACATGGGCACAATACCAAATAATATTTTTTATTGAAGACAACAAGAAGTTATTTTTCTTATGAACAGTTTATATAAAGTGTACTTAAAGATGACTGAATCAATTCCAAACATTTTGGCTGAACCCACATCCAGAATGCTGTGTAGGCTATTCTTCTTCTCTGCTGGAACTGTTTCCTTTCTATAGCTGGAAGATTATCAGAGAACAATCCACATGTGTCTGTCAAGTAAGTTGCTTCGCATAGGACACAAGTGTTCTCAATATTTAGGCAAATTCCAGAAAATGATCACCATCTACTAGTGCAGATAAAAATCCAGACTGAAATGTAGACTTCAGTACATCACAAAGGCCAACCTTTCCATCTTTAGCATGATGCTCCCCAGTAGTACTACAGTAAGCGGGGGGGGGGGGGGGCACATAACATCTGCTGGGAGAAATGGGACGAGAGCATAGTGGTTAATGTCTTTCACTGTCTAACAAACAGCTTCTACCAGCATTCAGTTGTATCATCCGGATCGAAATTCTGATCATGAGTTTAAAGTCTTGAGCTGGAATACATTTACTGCTGTGCTGTGGTCTTCTTGATAATGAGCTGCAGTAAGTGTTATTTTTCAAATGTTTAAAGTGACAGCTTTGGAGAGTCATTGCCCCAAGCCTTGCGTTTTGGCTAACCCCAATACTGCAATACGTTTTTACATATTTATCTCTAACACTCTTTTCTCTCCGTTTTAATAAACAGCCTGCAGTACAGCACAAAGACCAATTTGCCATACAGTATTTGGTCAGTCTCAAGAAACATGTGATTGTAAAGGCTAATTGCAAAACAATTGAAAAAGTCCACTTCTAGAAACTGTACACTGCTCGTATCATTCGAATAAGGGAACACCAGGGTGGGACATACTGTAGCATGGCCTTTTCCCAAGGCATTGAGACTCCCCTGCAATGTGGCCGATAATGAATTATTATTAAAAATAAAAAATGCTCATCTTGCAGAATTACATTAAGGAATGTACTGTTCTGGCATTATAAAGGTTTAATATTCCATTCATATTTTTCATAATAAATGTGTGCATTGTTTTTAATTGTTCCTGTATACAGCTGTTTATATTACTTTATAACTCAGAGAATAAAATGTTCAACCCCTAGAGAGAAAGAAAGTGTGCATCGATCTAGAAGTCAATTATAATGCAGGACCAGTGTTCATTGAATCTGTATTACAGGGATGGAAATAAGACTCCTATTACATAGCAGTTTCACCCATTCCAGGTTTTATTACGAGCTTGATTAGCCACAGTATATAGGTAACAAGCTCAGATGTGTCTTTGTAAACTCTTAGTAAAACCAGGAATGGATCAAACTGCTATGCAATGGGAGTCTTATTTCCATCCCTGTATTATATTAAATGACTCGGTGAAGCACTGTATGGTTTTTGCAACTGGTTGTCTCAGGATCAGATTAGATTTCCAGGGTCCCAGTAGGGTACCTGATACAGTTGCAAGCATAGAAGGAGTGTATGGTGACTTCTTTTTATATCAGTTCTTAAAACCGTCTGCCTGTACTTCTATGTCCCTGAAATGGTGGAATGAAATTAAATATAGAGCTTTTTATCCTCACAGGATCTGAAAACATTTATAAGAAAACGCAATAACTGTATGCTGCAAGCTTCCAGACACAATAAGGGTTTTGGTTCAGATAACATCTTGGGGTCCACTTCATTCATAAAATAAACCCTGCTTAAGTTTGCCAGTGCCTTCTCCAAGTGTAATTATATTTCTGCAGTGCAGTAATGATTTATTAAACAATTATAGCAAGCTTATTCCCACAAGTCTTCCCATCTTCCACCATTGACATTTTCTAGGTCATTCGTTTTAGTGGCACTAGACAGTAACAACAGTACACATGCACATTCATTCAGCTCCATAATCTAGTTAATATTTATGATTTGCATTAATACTAGATTGTTTGACAATATTTATTCAATAAAATGATCACTGAAGCTCAACTGAGAACCAGTTTTACTGTAACAGTTTTACATTTTGACAGGGCTCTAAAAAAATACTGTAACTCCATTCAAAGCTGTAGACCAGGGAACTAATTTTATGAACATGGGGGCATACACAGGATTAGTTTACAGTGCATTATACAGTATATCAATATGTATTTTTTTCAGACCAGACACTGAAAATGAATGGGTTATCTTTCTGTAAAGGTACTGTACTTGGAGTTAAAAGCATGTTGTAAAACAGTTTGTCTGTTTAATTTGGCACCACATTTGAAGTTTACTTAGAAAATATAATGCCTAAGGTATTTATATTATTATAGTCAATGACAAAGTAGTCCTCTTCACTGATTGAATAAGAAAGTTTAGTTTTGAAATCTAAACTATGTCACATGTGATTTAGATTGTAAATGAATGTACATTTCAGGAGAGTATCTTGGTATTTTTACTGGGATGTGATAAGGTTTTTGTTTTGTGCTTAGATTTAATGGGGATGATCCTGACTTGTGGTTAGTCTATTTGTTTCCTGTGGGTATTAAGCAGAGGGATTTATGATTTGTTTTTCATTATGGCATAATCTATGGCAGTTCTTGTAAGAGCCTTTTTCTACAATGTAATATAACTTGTTTGCTTTTGCATCCGTTGACCCTTTAAGTGTTATTCTGAGAAAAGACTGGTTGTCCACATTTATATACCAATCACTTTTCTTGCACTTCTAAAACAGCTTTTTTCCTCTTTTTAAGTAGACTTTGGGGGAGAATACACTGTTCCATAATCTGAGATTAGTTTTGACATGAAAGCTCAATGCACAGAAATATCAGGATTTAGCATTCAATGTATAGTAACCCAATACTAACTGGAACAGTGAGGTACTGTAATTGTTAGTAATGTTGCAGTTGGAAGCTCTATTTCCATGCTCTTGTGAAATAAAAATACCTGTAATCTGCAGTGCTTTAAACGTTCTGCATAAAATATAGATAACTACGGGCAAGTCTTTCCATTTGGGTTTTTTTTTTTTTCTTCCTTTCAACATTTATGTTTCGTTTAGCTTTTTCATTTTTGCAAAATGAGTTTAGAAAAACAAAACAAGAAACATATTTTATTATTGATAATAATCCCAAACCAGTAAGTACAGTAGGATGTGTTGGTATGGACACTGATTGATCATTTTGGAGGAGCATTTGTATGAAAGCAGTAACACCCAACAAGGCTTTTGGATATGGTCCATACTCCTAGCAGTGTTGTTCGGCATACTGGAGATGTGGTACTAAATCTCCTGTTACAGATACAGCAGCAAGGGCCTAGAATGAATAGTCATTTTTAAAGTTCTCCACAAAGTAAAGGGTTAATGCAAAGACCAATTACATCACTGAACCTTGTTAACAAAAAAGTGTGACTTGGCAATACACCCAACTGTCCCCAAGAAGTTAAAAGCACAAAGAATGATGCATTCACAGCAGGCCAAGCCCATGGTAACAGATACCGAAGTACAATATGGTAGTCTATGTTCTTCCGTGTAGTATGGTGGCCATTAGCCAATGGACACAGATTACTGTTTGCAAATTTAAAGTGTTTAGTCTTGGGTAGATTCACTGTGTTAATGGGAGATTACCCCAGAAACAGAAGTTATTTTACTGTGATATACTGTACACCAGTGTAAAATGTGAAGTGTAGTGAAACATACTGTAGTAAAATACATAGCTGCAGTATAACATTTTGTAAAAAAATGAGTAAATTGAACATTTTTCAATCTAAGTAGTCATCCTGTTTACAGTAAAACAAACACTGTCTAAACCTGTAAACCTGACCCAGATACCCTTGTCTGGTATTGATCTGCATTTATTGACTGGGGATACAACTTGATACCCTACAGCTAAAGGGCCTTTGTGATAGACCAAGGACTGTCAGTACTTGGTTTGTCAGAAATGTGATTTTCAGGTTTAATCTGTTGTTACTGTGCAGGACTGTTCAACTGTACTTTCAGGAACTCTGATTGAAATAACACTGATAGGCCTTTGACAACTGATTTGCAGTATATCATCCAGATTAAATGACAGGTAAAACTAATTTTCATTTTCATCAGCCAGTGCAGGTTTGGCTTTTGTTCGGAGGTCACCTTTGCTATACAGTGTAGGCCTACTTAGATGACAGGAAATTAAGGTTGATAGCTGTTGACATTCATGTGGCCTGTGGGGTAAGTATTAAGGACAGATTGATGGACAGTCACCCTAGCCATTAAAACAAAAGGATATTTCATTTAAAGAAAGAATTAATCACCCAAACTCATTTTGCTGAATTTCTTGTCACAGGTCCATTGTTTAGTTGGCTGCTGTACAGCTTAGATGGGCAAGTGGCCAATAAAACCTTCAGCAGTAACCACAATTGAATAGAACCCAATACATGCATTTTAATATCACAAAATGTTCAATAGATTTTAGTGTACTGTATGCCTTACTGTATCACGCCTGGGGCCATTACCATTTTTTCTGATCCAGCCCAAGTACAGTATCTATTGCACTTAAAAGTACAGTATCTACTGTAGTGGTTTCTGTTGCACATAAAATGCACTACCAACATTTCTTCATCTCACATTTGAACCCTTTGGTGTCAGGGTCAAAGGAATGAAGGACGAGGAAGTTGATTTTTGTCCTTGACCGTGAAAGACATTCAAAGATTACATCGGTGTTTCTGTAGGATAACCAACCACCCACTGTGTCAGGCTAGAAACTGCACCTTGATTCTGGAGTGAGAAGTAGGAGAGGGGTGCAGTTTACCCACCGTTCACAAATTCATCACGTGAATGACTTGCATTTACCAGTACACCCATTATCTAAAATAGTGCGTTCACAGGGATGGAAATAAGACTCTTACTGCATAGCAGTGTCACCCATTCCAAGTTTTAATACATGCTTGATTTGCCACAGTGTATAGGTAACAACCTCAGATGAGTCTTATTAAACTCATAGTAAAACCAAGAATGGATCAAACTGCTATGCAGTGGGAGTCTTATTTGCATCCCTGATTCAGTAAGCCGTATTAATGATCATAAAACCCCTCCAAAAAAATGTTTCACTGAGACCACTGAGGAAGGTATTAACAAAACACAGTGCTGGGTGTATAGCCTGGGTGCCATCAGGTGCATTCAACTGTTGTGTTGTGTGAGGCTCTCAATGAAGCAAAGCATTGTACCTTGACTACAATATGTGCTACATGTATTTTTTTTAATATTCTGGGCAGTATATCTGGTGGCACAGTACTACAGAAATACAGTATGTGCACAGTGGCCACGGGACACTTTTTTGGTGGCTGTTGTGCACACCAATCTTTAAATGGCCATAAAGAAATATAAATTACATTTTAAATGATTCATTACTCATTCTAAAAAAACTTTTAAAAGTAATTTTCTTTAATCATTCATTTCTGGGCATACAATGTACAGCACTGCATTGTACAAGCACTGAACTTGAAACAGGATGCTGTCGTCTCCAGACCATGCAGTTCTCATGACTACATTTGAGATGTTTTCTACATGGTATGCCTATTATGAGACAAGTTCTTTGGTCCTGGATTTGAAGTTCGTCATGTACTTGTTTATTGAAACTGCACTGTGTCCTGATAATATAGGATAATCTTGAATGGCAGATTGAATTTGTCATATATTCTTTCTTTTTTTGTTTCTTTTCAGTATCTCTCTTTACATTAAAAGTTCAAGTCAATGATCTTGTGAGCCGCCAGTACCTTAGGCAAGCTGCCGTTGAAGTGTTTGTGAACTACACTAGGACCAATTCCGCATATACAGAGGAAAATGGAGCTGTGTTACTGAAAGTACCATACAAACTGGGATTAACTTTAACAATTGTGGCACGTATGGATGGCTATGTGTTAACACCATTGCCTTGGAAAACAGCAAAGATGCCAAGTGAGTGAGAACTTTGTATTATTATTATTATTATTATTATTATTATTATTATTATTATTATTATTATTATTATTATTATTATTTTTATTATTACAGTAGAACACCATATTCAATTGATGGATGGATGCATGCTTAATGTTGGTAATATCCAGTCAGCACATGAAAAAAGAAGACTTTAACATAGGAATAGTTTTAAATTGACCACTGTGATAACTTATACATCATATCCTATTTGAAGTACAAACCTACAGTATGCTGGAGATGGAAAATTTTGATAGTTAGAAGATGAGGGGTCAAAGATGCTGTACATTGACACCCTGAGACGTATTTTCCTCTCATAATGTTTCGCATTTGGATTTCATATTGGAAGGCTGTTTTGGCTTTTCTGTGAGGGGCAGAGATACACGCTGCCAATGCTTTCTGCAGGTTTAAAACCAACAGCGGTCCCTATCTGAGCTTGATTTTGGTCCGTGGCACCTCTCAGTAACAGAGAAAGCCTTTATAATGTTATTTGCACGTCGGAGTGACTGAAGTGCAAGAGTGCCATCTAGGCACTTCTCAGTGGTATTGCACAGACCTCTTTATCTGATCCGTTATAAATTCTCTAACCTTGAATGTAAAACAAACCCGTTATTAATGTAGTCAGTTCATAATTTAGCAGGCGCTCAATCATTAAACTTTGGAATTTTTAAAAATATTTTGCAGTATTTTCCTCTGTGACCCTTTCGCTGATTCCACAAAACCAAGGCAACATCTGGCTGTTTGAAGATTCAGTTCTGATAACTGGAAAAATATCAGGTAGGTGCTGTATGTGCACTTTATTGTAAATGGTGTTTTAAATAAAGAGTAAGTAGCAGGCTTTCTGAAACATTTAGCATTATATGTCCCCATGTGTTGCTACAACTGTTTAAATAACCTACCTGTAATTTTTCTTTTCATTGTTAACATCCTGCCAACTTTTTACACTTATAACTTTAAAGTCTGTTTCAAAGCTCTTTTCAAAATGGCCACTCTAGTGCACTGTGATTTGAGATCTGTCTCCTAAATCACTGCAGGAAGAGCAATTAAAAAAAAAAAAAAAAAAAACACGTGGGGACGTGTAACGCAGTATTTTTTTTCCGAACTCTGCTAATTTACTCTTTGATTAACAAGCTCTCAACTCATGGAAGATTGCTTTCAGACATAATTTTTCTCCACATAGCAGTATAATTTGGAATAATCCGTGTGTTAGCTAGGAATAGATCCTTGTATATAAGAGAATGGACAGATTGGGGGATAATATTCATATCTAATCTGCTAAATGATGGAGGTGATCTTTGTACATAAAACAAATTAATTAGCAAATTCAATATAATAATTAAACCTAAGGATTTCTTCATAGTTATAAATGGCATTCTGGCTAAATTTAGTTTCTTATTAAATCACATATACTGTATAATCCTATAATTAGGTCTATTCCCACACTCTCCATAAAAGGTATTAATATTACAAATTATAAATGTAATCATTCTCATATTAGCAAAGTTTTAATGTCTGATACTAGCTGTATCCCGACAGATAGATCCCAATAAATGGAAATCCTTATTTAATAACATTAATACAAAAAATGATTGGAATTCGCCAAATAAATTTCTGATACTAAGCAAAGTTAAAGACATTTATTTTAAAGTTATTAATCGGTTTTATCCATGTAATTTATGGATTTGTAAATTATTTTCTGATATGTCTTCTTGCTGCTCCTTCTGTCTCAAAGAAAATTAATCAATCCTACACTTACTCTATACATGTAAGTTCTCTGAAATCTTTTTTTTTAATTTTAGTTAATGTAACACATTATCACAGAACGTTTTACATTGTATTGAGGGCTTCCCGGTTTTCGGTATTAAAAAAAAAAAAAAAGATAATTCAGGACCATGAAAACGGTAAACATATGTTAACAGCCCTAATATATATATATTTGAATGTAAACAATAACAAGTAGTTGTCATGCTGTCAAAAACCTATAAATACCTCCAATGTTTTGATTCAAACACAGGCTCCATTGAGAAAGATATGTACAACATATCGAAACGTTGGGCAGCTGGCTCTTTGAGCTAAATATATATATATATATATATATATATATATATATATATATATATAAATAAATAATATACAGTACTGTGCAAAAGTTTTAGGCAGGTGTGAAAAATGCTGTAAAGTAAGAATGCTTTCAAAAATAAACATGTTAATAGATTATATTTATCAATTAACTAAATGCAAAGTGAGTGAACAGAAGAAAAATCTAAATCAAATCCATATTTGGTTTGACCACCCTTTGCCTTCAAAAGCATCAATTCTTCTAGGTACACTTGCACAAAGTCAGGATTTTGTAGGCATATAGTCAGGTGTATGATTAAACAATTATACCAAACAGGTGCTAATGATCATCAATTCAATATGTAGGTTGAAACACAATCATTAACTGAAACAGAAACAGCTGTGTAGGAGGAATAAAACTGGGTGAGGAACAGCCAAACTCAGCTAACAAGGTGAGGTTGCTGAAGACAGTTTACTGTCAAAAGTCATACACCATGGCAAGACTGAGCACAGCAACAAGACACAAGGTAGTTATACTGCATCAGCAAGGTCTCTCCCAGGCAGAAATTTCAAGGCAGACAGGGGTTTCCAGATGTGCTGTCCAAGCTCTTTTGAAGAAGCACAAAGAAACGGGCAACGCGTTGAGGACCGTAGACACAGTGGTCGGCCAAGGAGACTTACGCAGCAGATGAAAGACACATCATGCTTACTTCCCTTCAATCGGAAGATGTCCAGCAGTGCCATCAGCTCAGAACTGGCAGAAAACAGTGGGACCCTGGTACACCCATCTACTGTCCGGAGAAGTCTGGTCAGAAGTGGCCTTCATGGAAGACTTAGGCCAAAAGCCATATCTCGACGTGGAAACAAGGCCAAGCGACTCAACTATGCACGAAAACACAGGAACTGGGGTGCAGAAAAATGGCAGCAGGTGCTCTGGACTGATGAGTCAAAATTTGAAATATTTGGCTGTAGCAGAAGGCAGTTTGTTAGCGAAGGGCTGGAGAGTGGTACACGAATGAGTGTCTGCAGGCAACAGTGAAGCATGGTGGAGGTTCCTTGCAAGTTTGGGGCTGCATTTCTGCAAATGGAGTTGGGGATTTGGTCAGAATTAATGGTCTCCTGAATGCTGAGAAGTACAGGCAGATACTTATCCATCATGCAATACCATCAGGGAGGCATCTGATTGGCCCCAAATTTATTCTGCAGCATGACAACGACCCCAAACATACAGCGAAAGTCATTAAGAACTATCTTCAGCGTAAAGAAGAACAAGGAGTCCTGGAAGTGATGGTATGGCCCCCACAGAGCCCTGATCTCAACATCATTGAGTCTGTCTGGGATTATATGAAGAGAGAGAAGCAACTGAGGCTGCCTAAATCCACAGAAAAACTGTGGTTAGTTCTCCAAGATGTTTGGGCCAACTTACCTGCCGAGTTCCTTCAAAAACTGTGTGCAAGTGTACCTAGAAGAATTGATGCTGTTTTGAAGGCAAAGGGTGGTCACACCAAATATTGATTTGATGTAGATTTTTCTTCTGTTCACTCACTTTGCATTTTGTTAATTGATAAATATAATCTATTAACATGTCTATTTTTGAAAGCATTCTTACTTTACAGCATTTTTCACACCTGCCTAAAACTTTTGCACAGTACTGTGTGTATATATATATATATATATATATATATATATATGTATATGTATATATATATATATATATATATATATATATATATATATATATATATATATATATATATATATATATATATATATATATATGCCTTGCAAAAGTATTCAGACCCCTGACCAATTCTCTCATATTACTGAATTACAAATGTTACATTGAAATTTCGTTCTGTTTGATATTTTATTTTAAAACACTGAAACTCAAAATCAATTATTGTAAGGTGATAATGGTTTTATGTTGGGAAATATTTTTAAGAAAAATAAAAAACTGAAGTATCTTGCTTGCATAAGTATTCAACCCCTGTGCTGTGGAAGCTCCCAGTTTACACTGATGAAAGAAATTGCCCTAACGAGGACACAATTACCTTACCATTGGCCTCCACCTGTGAACCATTAAAGTTGCTGTCACATTTTCTGGATAAAAACCCCACTGTTGAAGGATCATTGGTCAGACTGTGAATATGAAGGAAAATGAAGACCAAAGAGCATTCTACAGAAGTTAGAGATGAAGTAACACAAATGCATCGATTAGGGAAAGGGTACAAAATAATATCCAAGTGTTTGGATATCCCAGTGAGCACAGTTGGATCAATAGTCAGGAAGTGGAAGCTGCATCACACTACCCAGGCACTGCCAAGAAAAGGCCGTCCCTCAAAACTCAGCACTCAAACAAGGAGACTTGTGAGAGAAGCCACAGAGAGGCCAACAATCACTTTGAAGGAGCTACAGAGTTCAGTGGCTGGGAGTGGAGTAATGGTGCACCAGTCAACCATATCAAGAGCTCTGCATAACACTGGCCTGTATATATATATACTTCTTTTTATTTTTAACTTTCTCTACAGATCCAAAGTTACAGCCCAGCATTCAGTTTCCAAAGAATTTACTAAAACTGCCAGACCGCTCCAATATCTCCAGCGTGACTGCCTACCTAACACTGCCTCAGCTACCTACTGAAAAGGATTTCCCGCTTTACACAATGGGGATTCTCATCAACAGATCTGGTGAGCTTTCATTTCCTCAAAGTAATTTTGATCATCCACTTTTTTTGCGAGAAACAGCCTGAGACAGAAAGTAATATTCATGTATTATTAAAATCACAATGCAAAAAACTTTTATATGCTGACAAAATACTTAAATAAGTGCTAGGACAAATATCCGAACGAATATTTAAATTGAGAGAATATCCGAACATGAAAATCTTGTGTTCATCCCAGCACTAAAAAATATATCAAATAGATCAAAACTGTAACTGTGATGCTGAATGTTGTATTAGATGGCAATGAGACATGTTTTTCCAGCTTTATCAATTAGTTGTTTCTTATATCTGTAGGTTACAAGAGTATCGAAATGACCCCTGTGGCTGCAGTTAGTGTCCATCTCTTCTCCAGTGGCAAAGAGGTCAAAGTCACTGGTCCAATTCAGATCTTGCTGCCTTTACCAGAGAATACTAAAATGAAACCTGCAAATGCTGTGGCTGCATGGGCATTCGATTCAAAAACAGGTCGGTGTAATGTTACTCAAATGTACTGAATTTAGTGTTATTGAGAGATGAGGGGATAGCCGTACTAAAAACCTTTTTTTTCTGGTACAGCACCAAACAAAGCAGTTTCTGATATTGGCTTAGTGAGCTGAACGATTGTGTTACACTAGATATAAAGGAACTGATGCCATCCAGGTTCCCACTGCAGGAGCTGAAGTCAGGCTATGACCAAATTGAATGACTGCATGGTTTGAAACCTGAAAAGCCATAAGAGGTTGGGCAATGCAGTCTGTAGAGTCCTTTTGTATACAAAACACACAGAAACCTACATGAACAAATTGAGATTTTTATTTTCTGATGACAATGATATGGTTGTAAACTTAAAAGAAATGTTTTATGGTTAGATAAGTATGTTTGCACTTAATGTTTTGGAATCACCCAGAAAAGGCCCACTGGTAACAAAGGGGTTTCTCTTTTTTCCTGTAAAGGTTCCTGGGTTAACAGAGGACTGGGGATGGTGAAGCAGGATGAGGATCGTGTTGTTTGGTCATATGTAGCTCCTCACCTTGGGTACTGGATAGCCGCACCTTTACCTACAGGAGAAGGTATAACAGAAAACTAAGAACTAAAACATTTGAAAGGGGTATTAACCAAGTCTTAACCAAATTCCTTATCTCTCTGACAAAGGTCTGAGGCGGCCCTTTCCATGTTATGTACTTATTAATTAAGATAATTAAAAACTAATAACTGAAAATCCAGTCCAATATAAAGTGTTTGTAAGTTAGAATGACCCTCACAATAACAGAAGGGTTTAAAATGTACCTGTGAATAAAGGCAGTAGTTGACAAAACCTGATTTTGTATGTTTGTAGGTATTATTGGACGTACAACAACTTTGATGGACTTTACCTCTTACCACACTTACCTTCTCATGGCCATTCTGGGAGGAACTGTTGTAATTGTTTTTGGCTTTTTTACTGTGCTTTGTTGCTTTTGTAGGTATGTTTTTTTATTATTATTATTTTTTGTATTATTTTACTACATTAACACAAATGTAATCTTTTTACATATTGCTACTGGATATTATGGTATAGATGCATATATAATTTAAGTATATAACTTAACAGTAATCCCAAATCAAATGGTTTTGGGGGATACAATTTTACTACTTAATTTTTAAATGCAGTAATGGACATGATTTTCTATTAAAGTAATGTAGGTTATTTACTAGAAACACTGGTTGTGTTACAGTTTAGAGGTAGTACATTTGTATCTAAAGCCAATTTACACTCTTTCAGGGGAAGAGTTTGTGAGCCACAGAAGAACGAACAAGATGTCAGTAAAATGGAGGTCTTAAGGAAAGACCAGACCACTTCAACTAATGGAAACCAGTCCATTTCCTTTAAGGAATCAGCCAGACATAATGAAAAATCCACCAACACGCCCATGATGTCTTCCAGGGATGGTTCTCGTAGAGATGAATCTGCATCTACAAGACAGAAAGGGAACTTTAACATCTACGTTGATGATGTTGGGCTTCCATCTGCAAAACACTATAATGAAAATCAAGGCAACTCTGCCACTCAGCCTGAAATCTGTAGATCTCAACACCAGCCAACCTATGTTAACAGCAGTGATACTGTGAGGTCTAAACAAATGACAGAGCAGCAAAGAGTACATCTTGCTCTGAATGAAAACATACATGGAATTAGCCATTTTCCAGAAAGATTAGTGCACATTTATAACCAACCAGTAGCCATTCTGCAGGATCCAGATCTCTTTAGCACTCCTGAGCAGCTATCAGGTTGCAAGTCTGCTACTTTACCAAGAAAGGGACAGGTGGTATATAACCCACTGATGGAACCCATGAGCAAAGACAGCTTCACACAAACACTCCCCAAAATGCCGCTGCTTTCACATCAACAGCCAGAGACCTGCAGGCAACAGGAGGTCCCAAAGGGTCCACAGGGTTTAGCCTCCAACCCAGAGACCTGGGCCAGATATAGCAGCAGCCTACTCGAGTCTGTGTCTGTTCCAGGGACACTGAATGAAGCCGTGAGCATGAGTCCGTTCTGCAGTGAACTTCAAGGCATTTCAGAGCAAACTTTGCTGGAGTTGACCAAAGGCAAACCCTCCCCACACCCGAGAGCATGGTTTGTTTCACTGGAAGGAAAACCCATTGCTCAAGTGCGGCATTCATTCATTGATCTTCAGAAAAAGAAGAAACCTACTAATAGCAATGACACCAGCCTGGACTCTGGGGTGGACATGAACGAACATCATCCCAGCAGAAAACTGGAAAGGGAGAAGACCTTTATTAAGGGTATGCCTCACAGCAAAATCCTGTACACAGAGGACTTTGATTTGAGCAGCAGTGAGAGTGGGACAACTGCAGCCTGCACCCCTGAAGATCCATCCTTAAGACACATACTGGACAGTGGGAGTGGACAGATTGGAGAGGGACAGCCAGACAGAGAACTAGCAGAGACAACAAGTGTCCAAGAAGAGAACAAGACACAGTCAACTCCACCATCAAAAAGGCTGAGAAGGAACAAAGGGAAATCAGACAGCAAATCAAGTGGATGACAAAAAGGGAGGAAAGGCATCTTATGTCTTTAAACTAGACATTTTCTAAACAGGTCAGGTCAGGGTGATGGTAAAAGCATAACAGTATCCCAGTATTTGGTAATGCACATTGTCTATTTCAATTGTTTCTGAATGTGCACTTTTACTTTTAACACAAGCATAGTTTAGTGTTGTCACCTGACTCCTCAACAAGAGGATTTCTACTTTTTGGTGAAAAGGAATGTTTAAAAATATACACTAATTCTTCTGGGTCTCTCTTGGACTTTTTCAAACATGAAAACCTTTTGAACAATGCAGCATTGAAAAGGGAAACATCTGTATAGGTACCAGCCTGTCTCTGTGCATGGTACATTTGATTGGCTTCTGCCAGTGTTTGAAACAGTACAGCTGTATCTGTATTCTGGGGCACTCTTCACTTCATGGTGTGTCCCAATGGTTACAGGACGGTGGTAATGTTTTATGGCCCTTGGTGTAAATCTGGTTAAGCACTGTTGCTCAGTCAAATAACACAAATACTTGTAATGAGCAGGATGCATTTACAACAAGCCTACTGAAGAACTTGCATGTAAATATTGAATCTGGTGGAAACTAACCTGCCCTGTTTTCATCAAATTATATATATATATATATATATATATATATATATATATATATATATATATATATATATATATATATATATGCACAGTTTTATTTAAAGAAATGTACATGAGTTAATGGTATTTTTAGTTCGATGGTATTTCTTTTATTATTGCTTCCGAGTTATACTATTTAAAGCACATTAAAAAGACTTGTGTATGTTTATTATGTAACACGTCTATTTACCTTGCTTTTGGCAATCAGTACATATGTACTAACAATATAATACAGTTTGGTAAATAATAATAAAAAAAATATATATATATTTTATTATAAATTATTGATCCCTACAGTAAATAAATAATTGACCCCTGCACGTTTATAGAATGGCCAAAAGCTGAAGACTACAATCCAAACTTCCACTTTAAAACAAGTAATCTTTGCAAATGTGCATGGTAGATTTGTGCCTTTTGGTCTGTAACTAAAATAAAATGAATCGGCGTATAAATACAGTAGACTACAGATGTTGCTAATGGCGCATATTAGAATGACTGAAAGATCCAAGTTCACACTAACCATAACAAATGGTCTTAGTCATAGACATTATAAACCATTAAGAAGAACTGGCAACCTAATTTTGCAGTTGTGTGGTCATATACTGTATATATCCTTCATTTAAAAGCAAAATACCTGTACCTGATTGTTGTGTAGGCTAGCTTTTGTGCTTCCAGGTTTGTACATGTCAAACTAGTATTGACCAAGTGCTATTTTGTGTTTTGCCACCTTTGCTACTTTAAACAATATTTTATGGGACACTGGTAATTATTTACCAATCAAATATTACTGAAATAGCAGAACACCCAATCTGTTCTGTTTGTCTGAGTAGTCCTGTTAATTCTTGCGAATGATCGTTTGCTTTCCTTCTGCATGTATTAAACTGGCTTTAGGGTATTCTCATGCTAAAAGGTGATTTGCACTCAGATTTTTTTTCTTTCTGGCAAAACAGTTTGTTTCCAGATTAAACTATTGTTAACATATTGCAGAAATAGCCATTACCTATTTTTGTCTGCTGATTTAATATGAAGATATCACAAAGCCAGCAATACAATATGTTGGTTATTTCACAAGAAACTTTTGCAGCCTATTTATTTTGTTTTGTGTCCTGTTGGGCTGTAATTTAACAATCTGAACAGTAGTGTGATTTCTTGACCCCCTCATTAGCATTACCACACTAATAATATGAAAAATTAAGGAAAATGCACAGTTTGTGTTCAATCTCAGATTTAAGAACAGCCTGAGTTACATTTTGTTCTCGATTTAAATAAAATTGAGAAACATGTTATAACATGTACATCCCAATAAATTAAATCAGAAGTTTCACTACCATCCATGGTGCATTAGGTTTTGATATGTGTGTCTGTAAAAGGTTAATTCATACTAAATACTATACATTTTTGTCAATAGAACGTACTAAGAAAAAAATGTATTTGTCACTGAGGACAAGAGGTCTCTTCACTAACAATCATTTCAAGTGTTTTCCCTTTGTTAATTACACAGTCATTTTATTCCAAGCATCATCTTATTTCTTTTAAGCAACACATTTTATGTGATGTAGTTTTTATTTCATTTACACTTACTGTAGGCATTCCTGTTCATTTTTGGAGTAAATCAAATTTGAAACATTTGAAATTCAAGTAGTGATTTTTTTGTTCCTGTAACTAATTTGAAGATGGATTAAGCAAGGTGTCTTGTCTATTGTTATTTCCCTAATTTGTTTATATTTAAACATTATCTTGAATGAATCCACAGGTATAATTGTTAAAAGCACAAGCCTTTGCAGAATAGTGTTCAGCCATAGACAGGTGTGGCAGTAACCCCTGATGAGATGCAGTTTAAATAGCAAAGGAACTTTTCTACAAATATCTGCACACTCCAGGAAAATACACAAATGACATTTTGTCACTGCCATATGTTTTAATGTCCACTGTAATGTGAAATTAAATTTTCCTGCACAAACCTACAGGAACTGTATAATACAGGGTAAGCCCAAGCTTGCCTTGCGCTTCTAGGAATAATAGTCTGACAAGAACTGACATTTCTGGTTAGATTTTTTTTTCTTAAATCGTTTCTTAATATGTATATAATAAAAAGGTTAGTCATATTTGTATAGTCATCTAGATGTGTAGATTTTATTAAAAAAACAAAAAAACTGACCCCTTTCTAAGGGATATGGTAATATTTAACAAGGTTTCAAGAATGCATGGTTGCATGTCTGTCATATAAACTTACTCCATTCACAAGGTTTCAATTATATGGAAGTTACTGTTTTTGTTCAGTGTTTTATACCAAAAAATAAATGTTCTGCCTTTTGTGTACTGTTTTAAAGTTTAATATAAACAAAGCCAGTTGCCAGAATGTGTGTGTGTGTGTGTGTTTTATTTTCCTACAGGTTGTAATATTCACTCCATTTTGCTCAGAGACTAATGATGAAAACATTTTTAGGATGGGACTTGACGAAAATGATTAAACTGAGGGTTAAAGAGTTATCTTACGAGTAAAACACCTTTCTGTCACGTAACTTGCCGATCGTTTTGTTTCTTAAATCATTAAAATTACGGTGGTATTACAAGTATATACGTATTATATTATACATTTTAAAAAGTTGCAGAAACATTGATTTAGTAACACATGACATTTTCAACCCAGGTTGTTTAAAAAATAAACTCAAACTTACCAATAAAGACATGCTCAGCACAAAACAAGCCAAATTCAAGTATAGGTTATGCAAATTCCAACCCGCGACTCTCAAAAACAAGCCCAATACCGCTTATTATAAGCGGACTTGGCAATTTGTGGACATGCTATGTAAACTGATCGGGTTAGAAATATGGGGTGCTAAACAGGCAGTATCTCAACTTTGAGATCTATATACATCAATGTTTGATATACGGATTGATATTTGATTTATATATATATATATATATATATATATATATATATATATATATATATATATATATATATATATATCAATGTTTGATATATGGATTGATATTTGATTATATATATATATATATATATATATATATATATATATATATATATATATATACACATCAATGGTTTATATATTTATATATATCAATGGTTGATATATATATGGATTGATGATTGTTGGTATATATACATCAATGTTGTTTGATATATAGGTATTGACTTGAAGCAGGCATATTGTTAGTAAGCTCAGCGGGGTCCTGATACTTTTGTAATACATGTAGCCTAACATTCATTTAACCAAACCGTTATTAAAGTTGTATATTTTTTAATGAAAAAATAATAAATAATGTATATATACCGGTATATTAGTTTGAAATCAATAAGGCAATGAAGCCCAAAAATGAGCACTGGTATTATATTGATTTTACATTATTATTATTTTTATTTATTTCTTAGCAGACGCCCTTATCCAGAGCGACTTACACAGTTGTAAACAAAAATACATTTCAAGTCGTACATACATTAAAATACATTACCTTATATTAGAATTCATATATATATATTATTTTACGCTAAGCAGCGGTACACAAATACTGTACGCAACACTCCTATTATTCATTACAGATTAGGAGATAAAGTCAAAAGCCCCTTAGTAGTCTAACGGAAAGCCTAATTCAAAATAATATACCGGTATATATTAATTATTTATTATTTTTTCATTTAAAAAATACACAAATTTAATAACGCTTTGGTTAAAATTAATGTTAGGCTACATGTATTATAAAAGTACCAGGACCCCGCTGAGTTTACTAACAATGTGCCTGCTCCAAGTCAATCCATATATAACAAACATTGATGTATATATATCAAATATCAATCCATATATCAAACATTGATGTATATATCAAATATCAATCCATATATATATTGATGTATATATATCTCAAAGTTGATATGTTGCTTGTTTGGCACCCCATATAGAAAGAGGTGCATGGGTTAAACGACAACTTCTTCCCGCCCTATACAAAAAGAAGCTTTTTGAAATGAAACTAAAATACTACAGTTGGTATGATCAGTAACCAAAGTTTATCCTTGATAAAAGTTAAATTAATAAAGAACGCACAATTAACTTGTTTCGTATAAAAAGGTAAGGTTAAGTTCATATACTGTACTAATTTTCTTTGATATAGACATAATATGTCGTTGTTAGAAATAAACAACATAATTAGAATTGTGTGTAGTTTGTTTTCTCTTACTTAACAGTACAAGGCGTAAACAAAAAGTAGTTGAACCTGCTATTTCATATGTACTGTACCAGAAGTTAGCATTTTAAAGACATACTGTTTTGCAAATTACAATACGGTATGGTGTTTTGCACGAACAGTAAAGCGCTACTTTGCAGGTTTTCGCAAAGGTTTGGGGGGAAAATGTAAGAGATACCAGCGATAATTGATCGTATAAATACCATTACAAAAGAAATACATTTTGTTGAGAACAGAGTATGACAGGAACAGGAAGTAATTTTCTGTCTGTCTCACAAGGAATTTACAGTACTGTTCTGAATATGTTTACAAGGTCAACTCTACAGCATTTAATTTAGATGCTTTAGTTAAAGTAACTGACAAGGAGTCTTTCATATTTCAACAATTACGCATAGTACTTCACTTTTCACATGTATGGAAGTTAATTGTCTTTCAAAATGTTATTGTAATAATCGTTTAAAAAAATAAATAACACAACATAGATTTTAATTAATTCTGACGCTTTCTCAATAGCCTTATACAAGTTTAGCACAACAATGTGTAATAAAGCATAGGTAAGCCTGTAGCGAATAATGAGGTAAACTAATATTTATGAAAGGAGCAAACCTGGGTTAACATGGTAAAACTGCAAAAATAATGTGGTAAATTAACTTTTATAAAGAGAGTTTTTAATGTGTTGTAAAGGAAAAAAAAATGTACCCTCACATAGTATTAGCTGCTTTTGTTTTGGGATGTAAATAATATTTCAATATGAAGAAAAAAAAAAAATGAAAACATTATTAGTACTGGCAAAATAATATACAGCTACAAACTGAATATGCATAGCCTACTGGAATAAAAAAAAAAGTCAAATATTTAAAATACAGTAGTTTGTATCACTCATTCCAGATTAAAATGACTACTTATGAGGGTGATTTATATAATTGAAATATTTTTTCTTTTGAAGCAACCTTATGCACTAAGCATCATATCATTCAGATGAGTTATTTACACATCCAATTTTTCTTTTTTAATTTCAGTGCTAGAAAACCACCATGGAAATACTGAGAGCATATAAAACAAAACTCACGGAATTGCTTTATGTTGATCCTGTTCCCATTCTTCAGCTTGCTCAAAGCAAGAAAATCATTACAGACAGAGAATACAACAAGATGAAATGCATTTCAGATTCTGAAAAGCAGGTCATTGAGCTTCTGGACAAGATCATGGGGAAATCCAGTAATGTATGCCAAGACTTTCTGAAAATCCTGAAAGATGTCCAAGACACCTACCCTCAATTGGTGGAGTTGTTTAGTGAGATTGAAGAAATCCCATCTGGTATTACTCACCCTTTTACTGTATAATTTAATTTGGTCCAATTCACTTTTCAGACATGCAGTTTGTTAGCTTTTTTTCTCTTTGGAGCTCAGTGCACGTCTAGAAATATTTTTAAAACGTCTTATTCATTTATTTTTTGTATTACTGAATTGTTTACCACAGCAATTTTAAAACAAACTAACTTATATATATCTTTTGGTAAAGCTCCCCCGAGTCTCAGCATTGAAGCAAGGCCTGAAACTCTAGATGAGGAGGTAACATGATCTATACATTTTCCGTTAGTACACAAAAGCTTGTACTATTGCAAAAGAATGATCATTTTTGTAGTCTAACCGTGTAATAGTATTAGACGACACAGGTTAGCAAATGTAAATTAAAAAATACCTTTATTTAACTATACTGCAACTAGTAGAGTCTACGAAGTAGACCCTGTTATAGTCATCTGAAATTTCTTTATAAGATAGTTAGTATCAGATGGAAATGACCTCACATTAACATTAGCTATACTGTTTAACTATTCTTATTTAACTATCTATAATAAGAAATATAGTATGTGGTGCTGTGCAGGATTCAAATTGATTTTCAACCCAGTTGTGGTTTGAGTGGCCAGTAAGCTCACTCTTGGTTTCTGACTTCTCATGATGCATCAGCCTGTACAGTACCCAATATGATATTCTATATTATATATACTATATCTTACGAGGTAGCAGTGTGTGAATTTAGCTCTGACACAGGGTTGCTTTGTTTTATTTACAAAGACAGTCATTTCTAATTCTTTTGCATTGCTGTTAAATTATTTTATATAAACAAACCAGAATAACATCCAAAACCCTGACAAGGTTGAGTAATTTACCAGCCTCTTTTTTTATTTGTTTTGCCAAACAGCAACTCGTAATGATTCCCTTTTTTAAGAATCGGACATCTAATTTAAAGCTGGATATTTGTTAGTAGTAATAAGACAAGGTTACATACCTGTCGTTCAGGAATGGAGTATATTAATGAATTTATTTATTTTGCAGCATGGTGTTTATCAAATGAGGAGCAGGCCCAGAGGCTACTGTGTTATAATAAACAACAAGGATTTTGGAAAAGCAAGACTGAACTTCAAAACTCAGAAAGACCGAAAAGGAACAGACTTTGATGCTGGTGAGACAGCTTTTACCAGAATATTCTCCCAATGTTCATTGCTTAACCCAGGGGAAGGCAACTCTGGTTCCATGTTTATTAGATAAAATTAATTGATTTAGTACTTTGGACCTAGTTAGGGGTTTAATTGGTTCAATTTAGTTATTAAGAACATTGTTGGAACAAAGAGGGACAGGAAGTGCCAAGGCTGTCATTCCCTGGTTTAACCCAATCCAAGAGGATTAACCAGCTCGTCAACTCACTGAATTAATTGATTCAGAGTGGGCCAACAATAGTTTTTGTTATATAACTGGTGTACCTGACATTACTATTAGTTTTGCCTACAGTATGTATGTAATTAATGATTTCCTTCCCCCCCTACAGAGTATCTGACAAAGGTATTCAAGTGGTTGCATTTTGAAGTAGTGCAGTACAATGACCAGACAGCAGAGGAAATCCATTCCACTATGGAGAGGTACCGCAAGCAGGACCACAGTAGCAGGGACTGCTTCGTCTGCTGCATCCTCTCCCATGGATCAAAGGGAGCTATAGAAGGCACAGACGGGTGTTCTGTCCCCATTCGGGAAATAACCTCCTATTTTACCGGCTTAAAATGCCCTACTCTTATAAAAAAGCCAAAGGTCTTTTTTATCCAAGCTTGCCAGGGGACAAAAACCCAAAAGTCTGTAAGAGTGCAGGCAGATTGGGAAGGTCATGAAACGGAAGCAGAACTGGAGCCTGAAGATGCTGACCCCAACACCATTCCTAATGACTCAGACTTCCTCCTTGGCATGGCTACACTGGAGGATTATGTATCTTTCAGAAACGTCTTCAAAGGCTCCTTCTACATACAGGCCCTGTGCAAGAATCTGGAGCTGCTCTGCCCCAGGTGAGTCCCACAGACGTACAGTACGCAGTGAAACCAACAACATGCCAACAACACTCCAAGGCTAGTGCTACAAGGGGCATGAATGCAATATGTAAAGAATCATATTTCTTTGTAAAATTAAACCAGGACCAGTATTATTCTTTGTCATCAATATAATTAGTTAAAATGTTAAAATTCTAAAGTTATATTGAATAAGCAATAGTGTGTTTAAGACCAAATGACAGTATATGTCAATACAGTATAATCCATTCTTACAATAATATGATTTTTGCAGGAATTATGACATTTTGAGCATCCTGACCACAGTGAACAGAGAAGTGAGTGAAGAAAATATGATGAGAGCCAAGCAGATGCCAGAGCCAAGATATACCCTGACGAAAAAACTCCTCTTCCCTACATCCTGATTGTACTTGGCTACTATGTGCAAGTAAATGTACAAAAGGAACATGTATTTGAGTCACTCAAGACAAGAGGTTTCTTCCATAAAACCCTATCCACAAACCCATGTGATTCCATTTCACTTTATTCATAACCATGTTTTCAGAACGTGATGATCGTGCATTCTGTAGGTAGTGTGATAGGGTATAACACTCCTTTCTCGTTGCCTTTGTTAATTAGACATGGTTGTATCATTTGATTCCCAGCATCATATGATTTCTTTAAATCAGGCTTTTTATATAAGTTTGTAGTTTATTTTATTCCTTTTACACTTACTTCAGGCATTCCTGTTGTTTCACTTTTGAGAGAAAATCTTGTTAGTAAAGTTGTTCTATTTGTATAATTTTCTTTTATTGGAATTGTAAAAATAAAAATGTTAAACATTACCAGTTTGATGCTTCAAGCAGTGATTTGTTCCAGTGTCCTGTTTAAAAAAAGGATTAAGCAAGGTGTCTTTTCTAATACTGGTTCTCTTAGGTACAGTTTGAATATACAGGTTAAAAGCACACACCTTTGCATTATATGTGTCAATAGTCAGCTCCTGTGGAAGATGCAGTATAAATAGCAGAGTAACTTCTGTACTACTACTAAATGATGACATTTTGGGCATCCTGACCACAGTGAACAGAGAAGTGAGTGAAGAAAATATGAGAGCCAAGCAGAAGCCAGAGCCAAGATATACCCTGACGAAAAAACTCCTCTTCCCTACATCCTGATTGTACTTGGCTACTCAGGTTTCACAAAAAAGCCAAATTCTGTCCTGCCACTTTAATCCTTAAAAAAATGCCAGTCTTTACAAAAAACCAAATAACCTACCAGTACTGTATTCATCTTGTTTAGTTTGCCATTTATAGCATTTTAATAGCTTAATATTTAAAGTTTTTTTTTGTATTTACCAATCAAATGTTGTTTCTATAGGACCTCTTCTCTTACTCAAACTATAGGATGCCTACCCAGTTCTGTTTAAGGTAATGTGAGGAGTACTGTTGACTGATTAGTCTTTGCCCTTGAAAATAACGCTTGCTTTTGTTCTGCATATAATAAAATGGCTTTAGGGTATTCTCATAATGAAACATTCACTGCAGCCATGTACAAGCAAAACAAGTATTTCCAGATAAAGCCATTATCAACTGGATTCAAACATGAAAAACATATTTGACTTAAAAACCTTTCAGCACCTTTTTCCTCATGTACCCAAATACACAGCTCAGAATGGCAGGAACGATGCTGATTGGAAAATGATAATGATAAAATATAGGCTTTAAAATTAAATTAAAATGTTATAAGCCTTAATGATTACTGTATGTGCAAGCAAATTTTTTGAGTCTCTTCTAATACTGGTTCCCTAAGTTACATTGTGTATGTATGTATGACTTTTTTTTTTAATGAATACACAGGTATAATTGTCAAAAGCGCACACCTTTGCAGTAGATGTGTCAATAGTCCGCTCCTGTGGAAGATGCAGTGTAAATAGCATAGGAAGGTGTGTACTATCTGCACAATCTGGGGAAATACACATACCATGAATGCTCATCACTTCCATTAGTTTAAATGTGCTGTACAATAAAGTTAAATGAAATTCTTCAGTTAGAGAAACTGAACCTATTATACAGAAACTGATGTTATTGGGATAGCACTTCTAGGAATTTGTTAAAACAAGAAGTGACATTTCTGGAAGTTTGAATCCTTTCTTAATATGTATATAATAAAAAGGTGAGACAGATGTTAATTAAATTGTTACATAATCACATATAAGTGTAGATTTAATAAAACAAAAGAGACCTCTTTCTAAGGGATGTGTTGATATTTAACAAAATGTTTCGAAGATTCATGGTTGCACTACCTGCTACATGTACTTAATCCATGCGTGAGGGTTCAGAGTACAGCTTCCGTTTTTTTTCTGGGTCTGCCTTTTGTTTAATGTTTTAAAGTTGAACACACATAATAAAACATTTCCTGAAAGTTTTGTCTAATTTGCGTAGGAGCAACACTAGCTTCCCGCCCTTTTATACAGAATTGAAACAGAAACTACCACAATTAGCCTTTGCACAACTACCACAAATAACCCCTGATACAACACACTGCACAAGTTTCTTGCCTCGTGGAAAAAGGTAAGGTTAAGTTGCTAAATATTTATAATGCTAAATTTACGTATGGTTCACAATGAAAGGCATTTTTAATGGTGTGTATTTTCCGTTTGTTTAAGATAAATACATTGCAACCTAAAAGTACAAGGCGTAAAATACATAAGTAAAGAATGTTCTGTTTTGTTGTTGTTGTTGTTGTTGTTGTTTTACACTACCAACACTTCAAAGCAGTCTTGTTTTATAAATGAAAGCATGACAAGTGCATACTTGCCAACATTTGGAAACTTCAGCGGGACGCTAGTCCCGGGGGGGAGTTAGGGTTAGGGTTGGGGATGGGGGGTTATTCGCATCATACACATGAGAGGGGTCATACGCAAAAAACAGTATAGACACATCCCCTCAAGTCAACACCGCACGACCAGCTTGACAGTAAACATAGACACAATTAAGCGTTCTCACCTTTGTATACCGGTAAGTTAATGATCAGCAGATATGTGAGCCACACGAAGAGAGCACAGCGTGTGATTTTCACTAACTCTACTGTGCAGAATAAATGTGTTTTTTTAATATGTAAATATCGGGACTTTCTTTCTATGCATCGGGACACAGGACCTTTGCTAGGAAATCGGGACTGTCCCGATCATACAGGGACTGTTGGGATGTATGCATGTGTACAGACTTGAGTAAACGCGTTACATTGCATGTATCCACTTAAGGTTATGGGCAAAAAATAGTTCAGAACAGAGTAAGAGAAAGAAACAGGAAATATGTTCAGTCTGTCACACAAGTAAGTAAAAAAAATCACATTTGCTTCCAAAGCCACTTTGCAGAAATTGATGGTAAAACGCAACAGAGACTATTTGACTCGAGAGCAGAGATCTATTAATCAAACACACCCAATAGGTCCGCACGTGACCACACCACTGAACCGGTAGGTGTGTCTTATAGCAGGACTGTCTTTCAGCTGTCCATTTGAGGAGTCTTAAAGATGAAACCTGTAAGTAATATATTTCCTCAAAAGTTTGTTTTACCTTGTGATGTGAAAAATAATAATAGAAAACGTAGCGGTCTCGTGAGTAATAGGCTATGATATTGATTATATAATGTTATTAAAAAAAAATATGACACAAATTTATATATCACTTCTCCTAATGATAAACACCATACTGAAGACTGAATTTGTTTAAAGGTGGCATTCACATTCATATTTAAAACTGAATGCAAACTAGGAAAAAAATTACCTTAAAATTAGCAAAATTGTCTTCAGTACAAATGGGAAAAAAGAATGTGGCAACAGAGAAGCGATCGAGGTTCTGTCTGTGTGTTTCAACTTCAAGTCCACCTACTCTGGGCACCCGCTCCTCCTCTTTTGACAGCCTTCAACAAGAAAGTTGTTATGGAAATCCACGCCTTCAAAAGCACACAGAATATATGCTGATATTCATCACATGCTCCTTTTAATTTCAGTCTTAGAAAACCGCCATGGAAATCATTAAAAAACATAAAGTGGATCTCACAGGGGTGCTCTCTGCTGATCCGGGTCCAGTCGTTCAGCTCGCACACAGCCAGGGCATCATTACAGACAGAGAATACAACAAGGTGAAAAACATTACCGATCCTGAAGAAAAGGTCATCGAGCTCCTAGACCGGGTTAGCACAAAATCTGATCAGAAATGCCAAGCCTTTCTAGGCATCCTAAGAGAGGTTCATGACACCTACCCTCGATTGAAGGACTTGTTTACAGATGCTAAAGAATCGGATATCTCATTCTCAGCAGGTATTTGTTTTTTTTCTTGTCACCATGTCACCTAGATGCACTCGTAGCTGTATGAATTATGCATTCAAATACAAGTTTAGTATTTTACCTAAAATAAAACACTGGTTCCTTTAATGCTGATATAGTAGTTTCAGTAAATGTTACACGTACATATTGAATCAGGAGATATGTTCATATTCTATTTGTAAAAGTTAAGCAGAAGCCTATTAGGAAGCGAGTTTGTATAAATGAGAACCACACCTTGCTATTTAGACTCTCTGCTCATCACTTTCTCTGAACTGGTAACAATTGTTTGTTTCTATATGTTAATGGAATTTCTATTCAGAATATAAATGTACTGCTTTAGAATATTCTGTATCCAACTTTATCTGGTACTGTACACAGATATAACCCTTATGCAATGTGTATGAAATGTGAAGTACTCTGTGTATGGACCTTCTGCCTTTTTTTATCCAATAGCGGCTCAGGATACCCCAGATGGCTTTCCTTATGGAGTAATGTCAGATGCGGAAAAGATCAAGAAAGCAGATTCCATCGTGCAAGGTACTGTATCCTTTAAGCTTCACCTTATTAATGCACAGAATGCAAAACAAATAATGACCTACATATTTAGAACATGCCTCCCTTTAACTTTTTAACAACTAATAAATTAAGGGGTCCATTCAATTACACTGAACAGTGACAGATCTAAAGATGTAATATTTTGTATATTTTAGATATTTTTTAAATCATTTTTTCACAGCCATAAGTAATCTAAAGAAACTAATATGAACTTTTGGGTGTTTGATTGTAATAGCAGTGGGCCCTTTATTGTTTATTCTTTATCATTCAAAGTTTGGTACTGATATAGAGTATGCATAATGCTAACCTGCATTTAATAATTTATGTGAAATGTGAAAGCATTTTCCTAGTACATTAGTTTCACATGCATAACTTTCTTAGTAGTTAATATACACACCATTGCAACTACAGCCAATGAGATTGCTCCGTTGCTGTAGGATATGTCATGATACGCTCCTGCTTTTGATTTCTGTAGTGTATGAAATGGAACTAGTTTAACACATTCCATCACTACAGGTACAAAGTAAAACAAAGTCTAGATATGTGAGCACAGACAAAACAAAAACATACATAGGGCCTAAATGCGCATTCCATTTTACTCATAGGTGTATGTTAAAGTCCCAGCCATTTTTAAAATAAATATACATACATGCATATATAAAACAGGTGTCATAAGCTTATACAATTTTACAGTGGTATGTAATGGTAAAAGGAAACTGGTTAAAATTGAACATGCATAGAATAAGTCAATCGTATTGGGTAGGTCTAATGAGAGAAATGATGTATTTCTGTGTTATCCAGTTAAGGACATAGGAGTTGTGCAAGTATGCAATTAATCTGGCCGTGGAGAAAAACATTTAAAAGAAAAGATGATTAAGAAAACCACAAACTGTTGATATATATATATGTATTTATGTCTTTTGTTCTTTACAGTTCTGGGGTTTTCTCACCTCCAGCTCACAATATGTTTTCAAACCTTGTTGACTGGTACTTCTTGGTTTTGCAGGACATGTTCATCACTGTGTACAAGTGGATGGAGGAAGCAATGCCATTGCCCCTTTTATTATGTCTCCTGTAGTGTCAGACTTCAACATGCAAGTGAATATAAAGACGTCATCTGTCTGCTCCAGCAACAAGCCAATGCCATCCTGTGAGTATTGAATCTAAGACTTGAAAATCCAAATACAATGATCCATATTTTAATAGGAGACAGTTGGATAGCAGAACTGCCAGTATCAGTTACCTGTCATTTATGTGGCTGTTTGAAGGTGTTATTTTATAAATCAATGATGCCTTCTTCAGAGTAATTATAAAGTCACTTGACCACAAAACATATTTGAAACTGACATGTATGAAAATGAATGAAACGTATCCATATCTACAAAATAAATTTTCTTTGAAGTCTCACTGGCACTTTTTAATTCTTTAAGCACCTACTGCTGATGAAGGTAACGCCAAACGAAAACGTACTGCTGATGAAGGTAACGCCAAAAGAAAATGTGGAACACATTTTGAAGTTCGCGCTACAGATGGAAGTAATGTAGTTGCCCCAGTTATGATGTCTGAGAAAGTGGGTAGAATTAACATGCCCATCAATATAGACCAATCACAGGGCAGCAGTGTGGAGTAGTGGTTAGGGCTCTGGACTCTTGACCAGAGGGTCGTGGATTCAAGCCCAGGTGGGGGACACTGCTGCTGTGCCCTTGAGCAAGGTACTTTACCTAGATTGCTCCAGTAAAAACCCAACTTTATAAACGGGTAATTGTTTGTAAAAATAATGTGTAAAAAATAATGTAATTGTATGTAAAAATAATGTGATATCTTGTAACAATTGTAAGTCACCCTGGATAAGGGCGTCTGCTAAGAAATAAATAATAATAATAATAATCTACTACCAGCTCCAGAAATGGTGGCGCATGTACAACATCAGGTAATTAACTACAATACTTGACATGCAAAACGTTATTGCTCTTGGAAACGACTAATCTCGTAAAACATTTAACTCACCAACTGCAACTGAAATATGATTTCTTCATTGACAAACTGAAATATGATTTCTTCATTGACAAATGGACTGGGTTTGGCAACCATCATTGAATAAGCTGTGTCCATATCCCAAACAGCAACACAGAGGGACTAGCATTAATTAAAGAAAGGCAAATCCTTGCTGAGGACCCCATATCCAAACCTAATATGATATATCCAAGGAAAGTGTGCTGGCATTAGTCAGGAGAGAACAGTGTGCAGAATTAATGTGTATGTTTAACTGAAGACCTGAAGTTAATGGGGTGTTAGTGCTGACTTCAAATTATGGATTTAGTGCTCTAAATACTTTTATGTTACAATAAATATAGCTTTTTTCTTTTTCTTTGGAGCTCAGTGCATGTCTAGAAATATTTTTAAAACGTCTTATTCATTTATTTTTTGTATTACTGAATTGTTTACCACAGCAAATTTAAAACAAACTAACTTATATATTTTTTGGTAAAGCTCCCCCGAGTCTCAGCATTGAAGCAAGGCCTGAAACTCTAGATGAGGAGGTAACATGATCTATACATTTTCCGTTAGTACACAAAAGCTTGTACTATTGCAAAAGAATGATATTTTTTGTAGTCTAACCGTGTAATAGTATTAGACGTCACAGGTTAGTAAATGTAAATTAAACAAACACAAAAAAAGCATTCCCTGTGTGACTACTTTTAGACCCTGTTATAGTCATCTGAAATTTCTTTATATCAAATAGTTTGTATCAGATGGAAATGACTCCACATTAACATTAGTTGATGGGAGCCAAGTGGATGCCAGAGCCAAGATATACCCTGACGAAAAAACTCCTCTTCCCTACATCCTGAAGAAACATGTATTTGAGTCAATCAAGACAAAAGGTTTCTTCCATAAAACCCTATCCACAAAACCATGTGATTCCCATTCACTTTATTCATAACCATGTTTTCAGAACGTGATGATCGTGCATTCTGTAGGTAGTGTGATAGGGTATAACACTCCTTTCTCATTGCCTTTGTTAATTAGACATGGTTGTGTCATTTGATTCCCAGCATCATATGGTTTCTTTAAATCGGGCTTTTTATATAATGTAGTTTATTTGATTCCTTTTATACTTACTTCAGTCATTCCTGTTGTTTCAGTTTTTAGAGTAACTTGTTAGTCAAGTTGTTCTGTTTGTATAATTTTCTTTTATTGGAATTGTGAAAATAAAAATGTTAAACATTACCAGTTTGATGCATCAAGCGGTGATTTGTTCCAGTATCCTGTTTTTAAAAAATGGATTACGCAAGGTGTCTTTTCTAATACTGGTTCCCTTAGTTACAGTTTGAATATACAGGTTAAAAGCACACACCTTTGCATTATATGTGTCAATAGTCAGCTCCTGTGGAAGATGCAGTATAAATAGCAGAGTAACTTCTGTACTACTGCACTATCTGCAAAATCTATACCATGAATGTTCATCACTTCCATTTGTTTAAATGTGTTGAACAATAAAGTGAAATGAAATTTTTCAGTTAGGGATATTGAACCTATCATACAGAAACTGATGTTATTGGGATAGTGCAAGAAGTGACATTTCTGGAAGATTGAATCCTTTTTTAATATGTATAGAATAAAAAGGTGAGACAGATGTGAATTGAATTGTTACATAACTACATATACGTGTAGATTTAATAAAACAAAACATACCTCTTTCTAAGGGATGTGTTGATATTTAACTAAATGTTTCAAGGATTCCTGGTTGCACTGTGCCATATTCATGAGGGTTCAGAGTACTACTTTTGTTATTATTATTTTTTTTTTTCAGGGTTTGCCTTTTGTTTCAATGTTTTAAAGTTCAACATACACAATAAAACATATTTCCTGAAAGTCCTGGTCAAATTCCCGTAAGAGGAACATTTACAGTAGGTGGGTTCAATAACACTGCTCTATCCTCCCGCCCTTTTATACAAAAGAATTGAAACAGAAACTAACACAATTAGCCTTTGCACAACTACCACAAATAACCCGATACAACACACTGCACATGTTTCCTGTCTCGTAGAAAAGGTAAGGTATATATATATATATATATATATATATATATATATATATATATATATATATATATATATATATATATATATAATGCTAAATGTACATACGGTTCACAATGAAAGGCATTTTTTTGTATGCATTTTCCCCTTTGTTTAGATTAACACATTGCAGCCTATAGCAGTAGGCTACAACAAGCCGTCAAATATGTAAGTAACTAAAGACTGTTCTGAACTGTTTTATTTTATTTACTGTAACAGCGTTAACACTTCAAGGCAGTGTTGTTTTACAAATGAAAACACGTGTACAGACTTGAGTAAACCCGTTACACTGTCGGCATCCATTTAAGCCGGTTGTTGTGGGCAAAAAATAGCGACTCGGTATGAGAAAGAAACAGGAAGTAGGGGAGACCGGGGTTGGTTGTCACACTTTTTACTCTATTATTTTTCCTCAATCTGGTGACATTCTGCGAGGTGCTGTTCCTCGTTATATTGAAGAATAACTCTTCACGTACAAATTGATGTCTTTTTATTTTATTTATTTCAGCGTAACTTTATTCCAAATATGATATTTAGACGGTTGAAAATGCGCCGGTCACCTGTGACAACCTGCCCCATACTGGGGTTGGTTGTCACAAAGTATTTTCTTGATTTTACAGTAGACAATAATGCAACATTTTTTTTTTTTTTTTAAATAACATAACGTTTCTACTGTGTACAATAACAGAAAACGTTGTATTTTTACTTATGTGAACATAAAAAAATATAGACCTATATATATATTTGAAATGTTGACCCATGCTACAAAATAATACCACAGCCTCCACAGAACCGGAGGACAAACAGTAAATCACTTAAATAAGCATTATATGGGGACATATCCCACATGCTGGTGTAAAAAAAGTAGAAAGAAAAAATATAACACTTTACATTACAATTTAATTCTCTCAGTACTACTGGGAGAACCTACTGATTTTGTTTTTACACCAAAAGATAGCCAGTATCTGGTTCTATTAACATGGCCATCAGTTCAAACAAACTCCAATACTAAGAGTTATAATTTTTTACTTTGGGTATGAAAAAAACGAAATATGTGCTAACCTTTATGTTAGATGGAATTGACCTCAAATTATAAGATGGTTGAGTTCCAGACAATAGAACACACACTTCAGTGCTAGTATCACCTGTCTGCACCATCTAGTTTCATAGTTATGAGCACTGTGACAACCAACCCGTGTGACAACCAGCCCCGGTCTCCCCTATTTTCAGTCTGTCACAAGTAGAAAAACACAGCAGCGTGCTGAGTTTTATGTATTTGCTTCCAAAGTCTCTTTGCAGAAGTTGATGATAAAACTGGCAACAAAGTCTGTATTTGACTCGAGAAGAGAGATCTATTAATCAAACACACACAATAGGTCCGCAGGACTGTCTTTCCGCTATCCATTTGAGTAGTCTTAAAGATGTAATAATATATTTTCAAATGAAAAGACATCGTTTTTAATCAATGTTTTCCTCAAAAGTTTGTTTTAGTTTGTGATGTGAAAAATAATAATAGAAAATGTCGCGCTGTCGTGAGTAATAGACTATAATATTGCTTATATAATGTTCATTTTTAAAAAAATATGACAAAAATGTATATATCACTTCTAATGATAAACACCGTGCTGAAGACTGAATTTGTTTCAAGATGACGTTCACATTCATATTAAAATGGATGCAAAGTAGGAAAAAAATTACCTTAAAATGATCAAAATTTCACAGGTCTGCCTAAATTCAGTACAAATGGCAAAAAAGAATGTGGCAACAGACAAGTGAATCGAGGTTCAGTCTGTGTTTCAAGTCCACTCACTCTGGGGGACTGGATAGCAATTTTATAATGCTACAGCTGTTGTGTGTATCCCTTCCAGATCACATGTTCCTTTTAATTTCAGTCTTAGAAAACCACCATGGAAATCATTAGAAAACATAAAGTGGATCTCACAGGGGTGCTCTCTGCTGATCCGGGTCCAGTCGTTCAACTCGCACACAGCCGGGGCATCATCACAGACAGAGAATACAACAAGGTGAAAAACATTACCGATCCTGAAGAAAAGGTCATCGAGCTCCTAGACCGGGTTAGGACAAAATCTGATCAGAAATGCCAAGCCTTTCTAGGCATCCTAAGAGAGGTTCATGACACCTACCCTCGATTGAAGGACTTGTTTACAGATGCTAAAGAATCGGATATCTCATTCTCAGCAGGTATTTGTTTTTTTCTTGTCACCATGTCACCTAGATGCACTCGTAGCTGTATGAATTATGCATTCAAATACAAGTTTAGTATTTTACCTAAAATAAAACACTGGTTCCTTTAATGCTGATATAGTAGTTTCAGTAAATGTTACACGTACATATTGAATCAGGAGATATGTTCATATTCTATTTGTAAAAGTCACTTTGATTAACATGATAGTTAAGCATGATAGTTAAGCAGAAGTATACCCACACCCTGAGTAATGAAGCCTATTAGGAAGCGAGTTTGTATAAATGAGAACCACACCTTGCTATTTAGACTCTCTGCTCATCACTTTCTCTGAACTGGTAACAATTGTTTGTTTCTATATGTTAATGGAATTTCTATTCAGAATATAAATGTACTGCTTTAGAATATTCTGTATCCAACTTTATCTGGTACTGTACACAGATATAACCCTTATGCAATGTGTATGCAATGTGAAGTACTCTGTGTATGGACCTTCTGCCTTTTTTTTTTATCCAATAGCGGCTCAGGATACCCCAGATGGCTTTCCTTATGGAGTAATGTCAGATGCGGAAAAGATCAAGAAAGCAGATTCCATCGTGCAAGGTACTGTATCCTTTAAGCTTCACCTTATTAATGCACAGAATGCAAAACAAATAATGACCTACATATTTAGAACATGCCTCCCTTTAACTTTTTAACAACTAATAAATTAAGGGGTCCATTCAATTACACTGAACAGTGACAGATCTAAAGATGTAATATTTTGTATATTTTAGATATTTTTAAAATCATTTTTTCACAGCCATAAGTAATCTAAAGAAACTAATATGAACTTTTGGGTGTTTGATTGTAATAGCAGTGGGCCCTTTATTGTTTATTCTTTATCATTCAAAGTTTGGTACTGATATAGAGTATGCATAATGCTAACCTGCATTTAATAATTTATGTGAAATGTGAAAGCATTTTCGAAGTACATTAGTTTCACATGCATAACTTTCTTAGTAGTTAATATACACACTGTTGCAACTACAGCCAATGAGATTGTTCCGTTGCTGTAGCATATGTCACGATACACTCCTGCTTTTGATTTCTGTAGTGTATGAAATGGAACTAATTTAAAACATTCCATCACTACAGCAACCATGAAGACTACCTCAGATGGAAGCAAAGTAAAAAAGTCTAGATTTATTCAAGTATCCAAGAATAAAAAGCAAAAGAAAGAGAGCAAAACACTTTTTAAGGCATTTTTATATAAAGAACTGGTGTATAATTGTGATGATTATGGCTTTCATAGTTTGTCTCTTTTGACAGATAAATTGCAGTTTTTCAAGACCAACAGAACAGACCTTGTTCAAAAGGTGAAAAACACCAGCCAGTTAACAGATCTGCTTCACCAAACCTTTCACAAAGAAGCCCTGGACTGTGTTCTTAGTAAAGAGTTACCACAGGATCAGATTAGAAAACTGATGGACTTTACTACAACAGAATCTGTTGCTAAGGAGGTGTTTTTGGCACTTTGCAATGTTGAAAAACGTGTAATGTATGAAATATTAAAAATATAAATACAGTATATTTTTATGTACTGGTATATTCTTATATGTATATTCGAACTCTTACGACAAATGTGAATCAATTGCATAATGTACAGTAATTGAGGTAATAAAATGTGAAATCCAATAATGTACCTATCACAAGGCTTGAGGAGGATATTGTGATGAATTTAAACTCATCGCTCAAGTCTCATGAAAATGTTTGAAACCAACAGCAGCCCAGAACGGTTTCATCAATATCAAACTGTATGCATTCAAACACATTAATCTGTCTGGTAAACCAACACTTGAACTGAATATTAGGTTTGAATATAATATGGAGATTCAGTATTGAGTATTTTCATTTTCCTGTGAAGCATCTGAATTGTTGAATCAGCTGATCAAATGTTCACGTGGGATTCAGCTTTATACAACCACCTTTGTCCTTTGTAATCTTAAACATATGTTTAGGTACTTCTTATCTTACAGGGTGGTTTCAGTTCTAGTTTCAGTCATGTCACTTACGTGGAAGAAAAACAGGTTAAGAAGATCTTTGTAGATATCAAAGGTACTCAGGGTAGGGTTGCTTTGTGTATTACATTATCTGAATATTATCCAAGTTGTCACCACTCTGATATATAATACTGGACTGTGCTTGAGTTTTGTATTATTAAACGTTTGTCTGACGATGTGTGATTTCTTTTTTTATTTGTTAATAATTCATACCATTCATATGTTCAAAGCATTCTACATCAAAGGTGCTCACTTGTGTCTCTTTCAGTCTCCTCCATTCCAGGGTCTTATTCAAACAATGTCCTAAATAGCAGCCAGAGCCTGCTTCCAATCAGGTTATTAAGTAAAAAATAAATACATTAAATTAAATTAAAATAAACTGTTTGGAACAAGGTCCTGGATAGGATTTGAATGCAAATGCAAATTGAATGAGCATTAAATCAGTTAGATACACTCGACAGTAATCAATCCCTATTACAACTAACAAACAAGGGCTTTTATTCTACTTAATAACAAAATATCTTCATTAAATCTATGTACAGTAAAACGCATTTCTAAAGCATGTCTTGACTACAAATATATTGTAAACCTAAACGATAACCTAAATATTAAACGGATATGTGTAAAATATATATTCCCGCTCTGCAATGTATATTCTGGGTGCGTCACATGAGTGAGCCGCTCAGAGCAGCTCACTGAAGAGAATATGTATGCTCAGTCCCGCTCCTCCTAGGCAGCCCAGAACGCTACAGAGCATATTTCATCAGTGAAACTGAGTGACTGGAGAAATTATCGCTCTGTGCCGCTCAGTTACTTAACGCAACCACTGTGTATATTACTTATTATTAGATATTAACACTGGCTATATGTAGCCTCTCTTTTTCATTGATATTGTAGGCCTATATTATAAGAAGTTGCCAACTGCATCCTTGTCAACTTTTATAAATACAAAAGTTGAACTTGCCTCCCGCACTGAATGCATGCCTGCAGCTCCTCTGGGTCCTAAATCCTGCTGTTTCAGACAAGGACTACACAGTAACCACACACTGGCCATGACTTTTGCAGACATTAAAGGTTTGCTGACATAAAGGGGTTTAATATCACCGTTTTAAGCAAAATACGGGAGAAAATCTGTCCCGGGAGATGCCCGGTGAATACGGGAGAGTTGACAGCTCTGAAACTGTTTACCGCCAAGCAAAGAGGAAGTGCTGGAATGAATATGAAAGTAGATTCACCATAGTTTGGTATTGATGATATAGTAACGTTGTTGCTTGCATTCAAAAAACGTTCACCTTTGAATACACGAAACAAGAAACATTCATTTCAAGAATTTACAAGACACTTCATAACTGCAGGTAAGTGCTAAAACTACAGATTCAGAGCAGCTTTACTTTTTCATCAGCTATAATGTACCGTTTAAATGTACCGTTTTAAAAATGTACTGACAAGACTGAGGTTTTAAAATGGGTGTTGGTAACCTGCTGAAGAACCTACTGTACAGTATACGTTTGTAACTTTAGGTAGCCTGCACTATATAGGCCTACCTGTATGATTTTAAAACTAATTGCGCGTCTTTAAGACCGCATGTAAAATCTAAATATGTAATGCTTCCTGAAAACAAACTAAATTTACTTTCAGAAAGTAGAGTGTATGCAAGAACTAACGCTAGTGAATTTAAATACCCAGTATTGTGTACAATTGGGAGATTGCAGCATTCAGTGTAGTTTTGCAACATTTTAACTATGTTCAGATAAATACAATACCTAGAACATTGTATCGTAACCATTAGAAAATAGTAATTTGTATTTTTAGTACATGGCACGTTTCATTTTGCAGGTTGGTGAAATGATGTACGCAATATAAACATCATAGTCTGATGAAATACCAGACGTGATTTCGATGCACGTCGCTTACCAGACCCGTGTGTCCATCTCTGATTAGTAGCACCTAAATTAATCGTTTTTACTGTATGTCTCCACGTTTTTCTTTTTAACAATTTTCTAGTACGGCCATGGACATCCTCAAGTCATCACGAGCAGATCTTTGCAAGTGGTTGTCCGTTGATCCAGATTTAATTCTCGAGAAAGTGGAGGATATGATAACTGCAAAGAAATACAAAGAAATACAAAAACAAAGTGCAATCGAAAAGAAAATCGACTGCCTTCTTGAATTCATAGTTGAAAAAGAAGAAAGATGTAAGGAATTCCTCGAAATTCTGAGAACAGTTCAGGACCGCTATCCGCAGCTTCAAACGTTGTTTGGCGAAAGTGGGAAAGGTACACCTGCAATTCAAACTCTAACTGTAATTTAAGATAAACCTCTTACATCACAAAACATTTTTTTTTTTATCTCTCTCTCTCTCTGTTGCCCCTCAGTTGGTGTTTAAATGCATTAACTGGTGGTTGAAGTAAACGTCTGAGCAAAAATACTATGCTATATTATACTTTTTATTATGTTTATTAACATAATTTTTTGAAGAATAACTGCCCCACGAAAATCCATTTTTGTTAGTGGTGTTTCCATAGGGCCTACAAATGTATATTCGCTTAAACTGATTGGTCTATGTGTCGAAGTTAAAGTCTCAGCCATTTTGAAAAAACATAAATACATTATATATATATATATATATATATATATATATATATATATATATATATATATATATATATATATATATATATATATACAGTACTGTGCAAAAGTTTTAGGCAGGTGTGAAAAAATGCTGTAAAGTAAGAATGCTTTCAAAAATAGACATGTTAATAGATTATATTTATCAATTAACTAAATGCAAAGTGAGTGAACAGAAGAAAAATCTAAATCAAATCCATATTTGGTGTGACCACCCTTTGCCTTCAAAACAGCATCAATTCTTCTAGGTACACTTGCACAAAGTCAGGGATTTTGTAGGCATATAGTCAGGTGTATGATTAAACAATTATACCAAACAGGTGCTAATGATCATCAATTCAATATGTAGGTTGAAACACAATCATTAACTGAAACAGAAACAGCTGTGTAGGAGGAATAAAATTGGGTGAGGAACAGCTAAACTCAGCTAACAAGATGAGGTTGCTGAAGACAGTTTACTGTCAAAAGTCATACACCATGGCAAGACTGAGCACAGCAACAAGACACAAGGTAGTTATACTGCATCAGCAAGGTCTCTCCCAGGCAGAAATTTCAAGGCAGACAGGGGTTTCCAGATGTGCTGTCCAAGCTCTTTTGAAGAAGCACAAAGAAACGGGCAACGTTGAGGACCGTAGATGCAGTGGTCAGCCAAGGAAACTTACTGCAGCAGATGAAAGACACATCATGCTTACTTCCCTTTGCAATCGGAAGATGTCCAGCAGTGCCATCAGCTCAGAACTGGCAGAAAACAGTGGGACCCTGGTACACCCATCTACTGTCCAGAGAAGTCTGGTCAGAAGGGGCCTTCATGGAAGACTTGCGGCCAAAAAGCCATACCTCCGACGTGGAAACAAGGCCAAGCGACTCAACTATGCACGAAAACACAGGAACTGGGGTGCAGAAAAATGGCAGCAGGTGCTCTGGACTGATGAGTCAAAATTTGAAATATTTGGCTGTAGCAGAAGGCAGTTTGTTCGCCAAAGGGCTGGAGAGCGTACGCAAATGAGTGTCTGCAGGCAACAGTGAAGCATGGTGGAGGTTCCTTGCAAGTTTGGGGCTGTATTTCTGCAAATGGAGTTGGGGATTTGGTCAGAATTAATGGTCTCCTCAATGCTGAGAAGTACAGGCAGATACTTATCCATCATGCAATACCATCAGGGAGGCATCTGATTGGCCCCAAATTTATTCTGCAGCATGACAACGACCCCAAACATACAGCGAAAGTCATTAAGAACTATCTTCAGCGTAAAGAAGAACAAGGAGTCCTGGAAGTGATGGTATGGCCCCCACAGAGCCCTGATCTCAACATCATCGAGTCTGTCTGGGATTACATGAAGAGAGAGAAGCAACTGAGGCTGCCTAAATCCACAGAAGAACTGTGGTTAGTTCTCCAAGATGTTTGGGCCAACCTACCTGCCGAGTTCCTTCAAAAACTGTGTGCAGGTGTACCTAGAAGAATTGATGCTTGATGCTGTTTTGAAGGCAAAGGGTGGTCACAGCAAATATGGATTTGATTTAGATTTTTCTTCTGTTCACTCACTTTGCATTTAGTTAATTGATAAATATAATCTATTAACATGTCTATTTTTGAAAGCATTCTTACTTTACAGCATTTTTTCACACCTGCCTAAAACTTTTGCACAGTACTGTATATATATATATATATATATATATATATATATATATATATATATATATATATATATATATATATATATATATACACACACAGGTTTCATAAACTTCTAAAATTTTACAGTGGTATGTAATCGTAAAAGCAATAATAATAATAATAATAAAAAAGCATAGAACTGCAAAGCAAACTGGTTAAAATTGAACATGCATAGAATATGTACATTATATGGGGTAGGTCTAATGGGAGAAATGATGTATTTCTGTGTTATCCAGCTAAGGACACAGGAGCTAAAGTATACAGTTACTCTGGTCGTGGAGAAAAACATGCAAAAACAAACAAACAAAAAAAGATGATTAAGAAAACCACAAACTGTTGATATATATGTATTTATGTCATTTGTTCTTTACAGTACTGGGGTTTTCTCACCTCCAGCTCACCACATGTTTTCAAACCTTGTTGACTGGTACTTCTTGGTTTTGCAGGAGATGTTCATCACTGTGTACAAGTGGATGGAGGAAGCATTGCCATTGCCCCTTTTATTAGGTCTTCTGTAGTGTCAGACTTCAACATGCCAGTGAATATAAAGACGTCATCTGTCTGCTCCAGCAACAAGCCAATGCCATCCTGTGAGTATTGAATCTAAGACTTTAAAATCCAAATACAATTATCTATATTTTAACAGGAGACAGTTGGATAGCAGAACTGCCAGCATCAGTTACCTGTCATTTATGTGGCTGTTTCAAGATGTTATTTTATAAATCAATGATGCCTTCTTCAGAGTAATTATAAAGTCACTTGACCACAAAACGTACATGTATGAGAATTAATTAAATGTATCCATATCCACAAAAGAAATGTCTTTGAAGTCTCACAGCTACTGTTTATTTCTTTAAGCAACTTCTGCTGATAAAGGTAACTCTAACGGACAACGTGGAAACCATTTTGAAGTACGCACTACAAATGGAAGTAATGTAGTTGCCCCAGTTATAATGACTGGGAAAGTGGGTGGAATTAACATGCCCATCAATATAGACCAATCCACTACCAGCTCCAGAAGTGGTGGCGCATGTACAACATCAGGTACTTAACTACAATACTTGACATGCAGAATGTTATTGCTCTTGGAAATGGCTAATCTTATAAATCATTTAACTCACGAACTGCTACTGAAATACGATTTCTTCATTGACTGGGTTTGGCAACCATCATTGAATAAGTTGTGTCCATATTCCAAACAGCAACACAGAGGGACTAGCATTAATTAAAGAAAGGCAAATCCTTGCTGAGGATCCATATCCAAACTTAATATGATGTATCCAAGGAAAGTGTGCTGGCATTAGTCAGGAGAGAACAGTGTGCAGAATTAATGTGTCTGAAGTTAATGGGGTGTTAGTGTTGACTTCAAAATATGGATTTAGTGCTCCAAATACTTTTATGTTACAATTAAATATTTAGTAGATATATTTTACTAAATATAACATTACAATTATGCATTGTATTAACGTTTTTTTCTACTGTACATACATACTATATATCTAACATTATGAAATGACTTTTCAGGACCAGAGAAGAATATATCGATAGAAGAAGCTGATGCCTTAGTGCCAGGTACAGTAGATTTCATGGAATGGGTTGTACAGTTGTATTGTAAAAGTATGGTAAATCTCAGACAGGTGTAAGAATTCTAAAGCATGGTAAATGCATAATATAAGCATAGACAAAATATATCATGATAAACTTTTATAAGGACATCTTAGAGTGTTTTGCAGTAGGTCAGATACAATACACAAACAGTTTCTATCAAACTGTCTGCATTTAACTGCATAATATTACTCTTAAATGTATATGAAAGGCAGATTACATAATTCTTTCTATTTTGTTTAAATGTACAATTCATTTTTAAATCGTAATTAGCACGTGTTTAGTAGTTTGTAAATGTTTAACTTGTAAATAGTAGACACATGTTTTGGTGTATTGTTAAATGTCTTTTCTTAAAATTCCTTCACTGACGTGTGTGTTTGTATACCATTGCAGATAAGATGGCATTCCTGAAGGCCAGCCAACCCAGTTTAGTTCAGAAAGTCAAAAATATAGGTCCACTCACTGACCAAATTTTGGGGAATGGTTTCTCTGATGAAATGGTTTCTAATATAAGATCTGTGGAACCCGAGGCAAAACAAATGAGAAAAATCCTGGAGTACACAACTACAAAATCTGTAGCCATGAAGGTGTTTTCTGCACTTTTGGAGAATGAACCATATGTTATGAAAGAATTAGTAGAGGATTACTCAAAAAAATACTCAAAAAAATAGGTATACTGTATACTGTTTGAAAACCTTCCCAGGTAATGCCTGTATCAAAGACCAACTGTTTCAGGACATCTGTTTTAAAAGACCAGTTTCCAGATTTTTACATATACAGTACTGTGCAAAAGTTTTAGGCAGGTGTGAAAAAATGCCTTAAAGTAAGAATGCTTTCAAAAATAGACATGTTAATAGATGTTAATAGATTATATTTATCAATGTTAATAGATTATATTTATCAATTAACTAAATGCCTTTGCCTTCAAAACAGCATTAATTCCTCTAGGTACACTTGCACAAAGTAAAGGATTTTGTAGGCATATAGTCAGGTGTATGATTAAACAATTATACCAAACAGGTGCTAATGATCATCAATTCAATATGTAGGTTGAAACACAATCATTAACTGAAACAGAAACAGCTGTGTAGGAGGAATAAAACTGGGTGAGGAACAGCCAAACTCAGCTAACAAGGTGAGGTTGCTGAAGACAGTTTACTGTCAAAAGTCATACACCATGGCAAGACAGCACAGCAACAACTCACAAGGTAGTTATACTGCATCAGCAAGGTCTCTCCCAGGCAGAAATTTCAAGGCAGACAGGGGTTTCCAGATGTGCTGTCCAAGCTCTTTTGAAGAAGCACAAAGAAACGGGCAACGTTGAGGACCGTAGATGCAGTGGTCGGCCAAGGAAACTTACTGCAGCAGATGAAAGACACATCATGCTTACTTCCCTTCGCAATCGGAAGATGTCCAGCAGTGCCATCAGCTCTGAACTGGCAGAAAACAGTGGGACCCTGGTACACCCATCTACTGTCTGGAGAAGTCTGGTCAGAAGTGGCCTTCATGGAAGACTTGCAGCCAAAAAGCCATACCTCCGACGTGGAAACAAGGCCAAGTTTACTCAACTATGCACGAAAACACAGGAACTGGGGTGCAGAAAAATGGCAGCAGGTGCTCTGGACTGATGAGTCAAAATTTGAAATATTTGGCTGTAGCAGAAGGCAGTTTGTTCACCGAAGGGTTGGAGAGCGCATACCTAATGAGTGTCTGCAGGCAACAGTGAAGCATGGTGGAGGTTCCTTGCAAGTTTGGGGCTGCATTTCTGCAAATGGAGTTGGGGATTTGGTCAGAATTAATGGTCTCCTCAATGCTGAGAAGTACAGGCAGATACTTATCCATCATGCAATACCATCAGGGAGGCATCTGATTGGCCCCAAATTTATTCTGCAGCATGACAACGACCGAAACATACAGCGAAAGTCGTTAAGAACTATCTTCAGCGTAAAGAAGAACAAGGAGTCCTGGAAGTGATGGTATGGCCCCCACAGAGCCCTGATCTCAACATCATCGAAGTCTGTCTGGGATTACATGAAGAGAGAGAAGCAACTGAGGCTGCCTAAATCCACAGAAGAACTGTGGTTAGTTCTCCAAGATGTTTGGGCCAACCTACCTGCCGAGTTCCTTCAAAAACTGTGTGCAAGTGTACCTAGAAGAATTAATGCTTGATGCTGTTTTGAAGGCAAAGGGTGGTCACACCAAATATGGATTTGATTTAGATTTTTCTTCTGTTCACTCACTTTGCATTTAGTTAATTGATAAATATAATCTATTATTAACATGTCTATTTTTGAAAGCATTCTTACTTTACAGCATTTTTTCATTCATGTTCACGTGCTAGTCTGAATTTCTTTAATAAAACCCTTAAGAGAAAAAAAAGTCTCATTAGTATAAAACATATACATTATATGCATGTTGTCCGCAAATTAAGATAAGTGGTAGCATAAATAAGTAGAATATCTGTTAATTTATAAAAACTGCAATGGCCATTGTTATTTCAATTAAAATGGGCATGGGCACGTTTTATATTACAACAATTACAATTGCACATAAATGATCTTACCAGCATTTATGCTTGCAGAGGTCTTTGTCTTTGAAAACCACAGAGCAAGTACAGGAGTGAGGGACTCCTAAACATACCTTAAAAGAAAATATCATAGTCATTCCACAAAACACTGCACTTGTCCAAAAGATCATTATGATTAGCACAGAAAAGGGTTGCATGTATTGTAAATACGTTCTCTGTCAAAAGGCTAATCCAGTTTCTCTGCATTTCTCATAAACAAGGGTGCACCGTGGGATTGTCACAATGCACCTTTTTAAATAGCAAATACCAAAACGTATTACCGGTATATTAATAAAAGCTGATTTTAATAAAGTGTATGAAGTATGTGGAAGTCTTGTGAAAAGGGACTATCTTGGAAATGGTTATTCATAAGGCTTACACATATTAATGGAAAAGGTATATTTTACATTTGGCTGCCCACTTTATTAGGGTTGGATTTGGCATCGCCCAGGTGTGGGCATGTCCTCCCAGTATACCCTGGGCCTCTTGATTACTCTGGAAAGAATGCTGTAGTAAATCATTTTTGTGGATCAAGTCCAAACAGCAATACTGAACCTGCTCCCTGAAGCCGCTGGCTATTTTCAAGACGAAAAGGCACACATCTACCTTGCCAGAATGGTATGCGAATAGTGAGGAGCATGACAAACACTGGTCCTCTTCCATGGCCACCACAATCCCAGGATCACAATCTAATTTAGCATATTTGGGATGAACATGAACAAGGCATTTGTCATCACATTTACTTCTCTGCACCAATTGCAGGAAATATTAATGACAGAAAGGATAACATCTCTGGAGACAGCTTTTCTAGCATCGTGGAGTCATGTCAAGTTAAGACCGTAATTAGGGCAAACGGGCCCAGCCCGAGATAAGTCACAGGTCCTAATGAAGTGGACTGCTTATTTAGAATGTACTGTTCATTCAGACTGAGACCTCTAAAGTAAACACTTGCTCAAAGATTACCAAAAAAAATAATAATAAAAAAAAAATATATATATTTTAAAATTCTTGGTTTCTCCCTCTTCCTTTAGAAGAAATCCAGTGGGACCAAACTCTCGAAATATAAATATCGTTGTATTTAACGCTTGGTCTTGATGCCAGCTCACCAAATCATTGACATTCCTTCTGCAGCAGGTGTTTCGAAACATAATGGTCAATGTACAAAACAGACGGTTCCCCTGCCAGGTAAAAATAGAACAAAAACAATATAAACAATGAACCAAAACTGAAATACAATAAACAAATCTGTATAGTAAGTTTCTCTCTCTTTTTAGGTTATAAATGTAAACATATGGTGGCAGGTTTATATGGGTGAGTTGTTGTTGTTGTTGTATTTATGTTAAAATGTAAATATATTAAGAATAGGAAACTGAAAAAAAAACACTTTGTATGAAATTATACAGAATGAAAAGAAAGCATGAAATTATATACAAGTTAGAAAGAGCCTTTTCACATGGGAAAGACAAGGTAAATTTAGACATAAGTATAACACAGACTGGGTATACTATAAGTCTGTGTTATACTTACAGTAATATACACTGAACAAAAATATAAACGCAACATGTAAAGTGTTGGTCCCATGTTTCATGAGCTGAAATAAAAGATCCCAGAAATTTTCCATATGCACAAAAAGCTTATTACTCTCAAATTTTGTGCACAAATTTGTTTACATCCCTGTTATTGAGCATTTCTCCTTTGCCAAGATAATTATCCACCTCACAGGAGTGGCATATCAAGAAGCTGATTAAACAGCATGATCATTACACAGGTGCACCTTGTGCTGGGGACAATAAAAGGCCACTAAGAAATGTGCAGTTTTGTCACACAACACAATGCCACAGATGTCTCATGTTTTGATGGAGCGTGCAATTGGCATGCTGACTGCAGGAATGTCCACCAGAGAATTGAATGTTCAATTCTCTACCATAAGCCGCCTCCAACGTCGTTTTAGAGAATTTGGCAGTACGTCAAACTGGCCTCACAACAGCAGACCACGTGTAACCACGCCAGCCCAGGACCTCCACATCTGGCTTCTTCACCTGCGGGATCGTCTGAGACCAGCCACTCGGACAGCTGATGAAACTGTGGGTTTGCACAACTGAAGAATTTCTGCACAAACTGTCAGAAACCGTCTCAGGGAAGCTCATCTGCGTGCTTGTCGTCCTCACCAGGGTCTTGACCTGACTGCAGTTCGGCGTCGTAACCGACTTCAGCAGGCAAATGCTCACCTTCGATGGCCACTGGCACGCTGGAGAAGTGTGCTCTTTACTGATGAATCCCGGTTTCAACTGTACAGGGCAGATGGCAGACAGCGTGTATGGCGTTGTGTGGGCGAGCGGTTTGCTGATGTCAAGGTTGTGAACAGAGTGCCCCATGGTGGCGGTGGGGTTATGGTATGGGCAGGCATAAGCTACGGACAACGAACACAATTGCATTTTATCGATAGTAATTTGAATGCACACAGATACCGTGACGAGATCCTGAGACCCATTGTCGTGCCATTCATCCGCCGCCATCACCTCATGTTTCAGCATGATAATGCACGGCCCCATGTCGCAAGGATCTGTACACAATTCCTGGAAGCTGAAAATGTCCCAGTTGTTCCATGGCCTGCATACTCACCAGACATGTCACCCATTGAGCATGTTTGGGATGCTCTGGATCGACGTGTACGACAGCGTGTTCCAGTTCCCGCTAATATCCAGCAACTTTGCACAGCCATTGAAGAGGAGTGGGACAACATTCCACAGGCCACAATCAACAGCCTGATCAACTCTATGCGAAGGAGATGTGTCGCGCTGCATGAGGCAAACAGTGCTCACACCAGATACTGACTGGTTTTCTGATCCATGCCCCTACCTTTTCTTTTAAGGTATCTGTGACCAACAGATGCATATCTGTATTCCCAGTCATGTGAAATCCATAGATTAGGGCCTAATGAATTTATTTCAATTGACTGATTTCCTTATATGAACTGTAACTCAGTAAAATCTTTGAAATTGTTGCATGTTGCGTTTATATTTTTGTTCACTATATTATTGCAGTACATTGAATGAAAATGTATTCTTCTATGTTTTGATAGCTTTATGTATGTTGTTGTAGTTGTTTTACTTACACTACAGCGTGAAGTCAGTCACTACAGAACACTCCCAGGTTACTGTTTGCAGCTGTTGCCATAGTAGCAGTTACATCAAATCCTAGTCAGATGGCCACCTGTTCCACCAAGAAGCGGCTGATCATTGACGTTAGTCAGGTTAATAAAGTTCAGTTGCAGTTTTTCATGTAGTCTTTTAGTTATTGCACTAAACAATTCCTAAATAGTTTGTTTAAAAGTGGTAATGCATTGTATTATTTACTATTTGTTTTAATATATATATATATATATATATATATATATATATATATATATATATATATATATATATATATATATATATATATATATCGATGCTATGCAACATTAAACCTACCTGCTTAAAAATATGTTTAACCCTTTGAACAATGCAGAAATGTGAGGATAAACTATATTCAAAGAGGCAGACCTCAATTTATTTTTCAATCACACTGAAAATATTGAATTTGTTATTTCAGGGTTATTTTCGTTTAGTTTTATTACTGTTGATTGTAATGTGCAGTGATAAAACTAAATGAAAATAACCCTGAAATAACAAATTCAATAATTTTGCTAACCAATGATCAACAGCTTTGTTAACATTATTACTGATCACCCCTTTACTCTGTCCTGAATATTTTGGTGCTTAACTTTACATTCACATTTGCTGCAGGTCACATGATCTGATTGCACCTTGACTGTTGGAGGAAGTTGTAAGTACAGCACATGAAGTGAATAACCACCAGGAAGCAGTATAACATCACATCAACAGTGTTGTCGTGTTGTATTTGAAATATTCCAAATTGAAGTATAACTCTCTCCAAGAGAAGAAAATGAGGACCAGTGATACCCCTTGTTTAGCCCTCCTTTAAAATGTCAATACACAGGCGCATAGTTCATTAATCCTGGACCTGTTGCTGGGCTTTCTATTAAACATTCATTGCAAACACCTTCTGTTTAGTTGGTGATAGCTCTTAGACTTTGGTAAGGGTAGCAGCAGGCCCCCACCCTCACATGCATAACATTACATTTCCCTGACTGATCTGATGAAAGCAGGATGTTCTAAATGCAAATGATATCCTGGAGTGATATAAATAAGATTGTTGTTGAGTTTTTTTTTTCTGAAGGTGAATGAAAAAGGAGAATATAAATCGTGTCAGTTGATTAAATTAATTTACTGAATTCATCACATATTGAAAACACACTTGGCAGACACAACCATTAAGGACATCGATGGAGATTCACATTTCCACATTTCCCGTCAATCAATATTCAACTTAGGTGCTCTGCATTACTAATATAAAGACTCAAATTAATTAGCAGGAATCATTACAAGTGCCACTACTACAGAAGAGGTTTAAAATGCATTCATCCTTAAACTGGGACCAACACATATTACCACTCATAATGGCACAACTTGAAATATTGTAATGCCTCAGTTTGTTTCCATGACTAATAGAACACAGATTAATCACACCATGCATTGCATATTAATAGTAGCAGCTATTTGGTTAGTATATGCTTGGTTCTGGAAATGATATTTGTATTGTATTTGAGATTATTCTGGAGAATGGCAAGTTTGTAAGTGACAGATTTTTCTCTTTTGTGCTGTCAAAGTGAAGTATTGTCAGAAAGAACAAGACATATGAGTTACAGACATAGGCCAAATTGTACTTAAATTTGATTAATGTTTTATCAAACCTGAAATTGCAGAAAAGTTTAGCTTTTGACAAAGAGAAGCCAAAAGATACTCAGTTAAGCAAAAAACAAACATCTAAAACTGCAGACGCTAGGCGGGGTTAGTAGGGATTCTTGCAATATGTAGCAAGCACTTTGGTGGGCTGTAAAATATTGTATAAAAGCAGCATCTTCCTGTTGTAAGTTTAGATCACGATGGGGAAGACAAATGGTGATTTGACAGAATTTTATAGGCTTGAACAATGAAATATCTTACAGAGACCTGTCACATCAGATCATTATTAGCCATGCTTTTTGCAAACAATACTTCTCTATGATTTACCTTCCTTGCCTATGCTATACCATGCTCTCACTGCGTTTACTACGCACAATCTCTTTAGTACACTATCCATAATGCATCTCAGTAAATCCTTATTTGGGTGTATTGTGAGTGTTATTTATTTAGCAGACGCCTTTATCCAAGGCGATTTACAGAGACTAGGGTGTGTGAACTATGCATCAGCTGCAGAGTCACTTACAACTACGTCTCACCCGAAAGACGGAGCACAAGGAGGTTAAGTGACTTGCTCAGGGTCACACAATGAGTCAGTGGCTGAGGTGGGATTTGAACCGGGGACCTCCTGGTTACAAGCCCTTGGTAAATTTCTTATTTCTTATCCAACCCCTGTATCTTTTTTGACTTTATTTTTATATAACATGCTCATACCTGACATGCATGTTATTATGTTGTATTTGTCTAAGGCAGATAACCACTCACAGTTTTGATATCAGTTTAAAGTAAATACTGTACATATAAGAATACATAAATACAAAGAAGACAACTAGAGTCAAAACCATCACTAGAGGGCGCAGTTGTTTAAGAAAAGAAGGTAGGTCATAAATAAAAACTGATCCGTTTTATTTTGCCCAGACAGACAATAAAGATGCCTTCAAGGGTTATTTATTACAACCTTCAATGCGAAACTGTGAAGGAACAAAATGATTAAGCAATTAGGAAAATTACCTTTTATGAGCTGCAGCATGCTATGGGCTGGAACAGAAATAGATTGATGAAATTCACAGAGATGTATGAGTTGCTTGTGACCTACATAAAATCAATCTGTTGTATTGTATTGTCTTGTCTTATAAATGATGACTTCCCTGTTTTATTTTGAAATGCTCTGTCATCTGTTGACCACATAAAACCCTCTAAATCAATCCTGGCTCTCCTGAACTATCATTTCGCCCTCATTACGCCATACCAGTGCTTTGGATACTGCTAGGCATGGCTAATAGCTTCTCATATGAAAAGTAAACTAGGGATTTCATTTTAAAATATGGGTGTTTTTTATTTTTTATACTACAGTATTGATGATGATTATGAAATATTCTTTATGCCGAATCAAATCAGTCTCTGTTAAAATGTCACCACATGCTATAGCATTAATATGTGTGTTTTGGAGCAGGTTGTCTAAGGGAAAATAATCTAGTATTGCAATACCATTGCCAGGCCACAATCAAAGCCTGTTAGATGCTTTATTTAGAGATAAAGCTTTTACATATTATAGAATAATCAAGAATAATCAATAAATTAGTCATGTGAGGCAGCTCATTCACACAAAAGGCATGTTACATATTGAATATTGTGTTTCTTTTTCTTTCTTTCTCCAAGCCCTGTAGTCTCTGAGATTGAACATGTCGTTCACAGCTGCAGCAGGTAACCTGGTTACAAACAAGACGTGATTTGTTTCGAATCCAGTAGGAGACAAGTAAAACTGTAAATGAATGTTTTGACCATCTATACCAAATTCCCATTGCCTAAATAACACATGATCAACATGTGTTGAAAAAGTCATTGTGAATTAATATGTATCGTTGCTATTTTTTTAATTTTATTTTGTTGCTTGCCGTAGGATGTTCGTTGTGATTGTATATTTCTTCAGAGAAACATCAAAGAATATTAAAGGTATGAAAAAGGTCTGGCGCTCTACCTGAGCTGGAGCAAATGCAATTCATTAGATGTGGTATTCAGCCTTGTCATGGTAAACACCATGGACTGAACTTGAAAAACATTATTAGGTGTGATGGAATTGATTGGTGCAGGACTTGATTCAATTAGTGACAGAGTAAATAAATTTAATCCTGGTTCAGGGTTGATGAAGAAGGTTCTTTTTTTTTTTACTATTTATGCATGCTTTTGCAGCCTTATCAGTATGCAAAAAAGATTGTGTGTTGCCAAAAAATGGGCGTTATTGATTACGTTTTTTAAATAACTTTTTAAAAGCTTGTTTTTAATGGATTCAAGTTTGATTTGTGTAACTTGTTTTAGACAGCCTAGAACAGATTTCATACCTACACACATTGTTTGAATACATCAAAATGTGATACCTAGAATGTAATTTGTATTTTTAGTGACATTTACCAAGTCATTCTAATAAAATATTAGCATTTAAAAAATATTATTAAAAAAGTTAAAGCTGCATTGTGCATTATCATGTTCAATTGTACACTGAAAGGTGCTTCTATAGGCATATTCCTGCTACGTGACATGGTGAAAGGTTATACATGAAATATTCAAACTGTATTATGGCCCAGAATGGAAAATAAATAGGATATGCTTTCAACATAACAAACGTATACTACCTTTTAATAATATGTAATATATAAAACTGTTAAAACCAACACATACAGGGAAAAACAACTTTATGTAAGCATGATTTCCATTACATGAGAGAAGATGTTAAAACTTCATGCTGATTTGAACTTGGCTCTCGCCAAGATAAGCACCAACTAAGACGTAGCTTCACAGTAAACTAATGTGATCCATATGTGTCTCCATCCATTTGCGCTTCCTTCCATATGATGATGTAGATATCCTTCTGTCTGGTGTTGATGGCTGAAGTGTAATGCTGGCTCCAGGGATCAGCTTATTTTGCCTCCCTAGCGCATCAGCACACACAACGGCTGCGATGCTGGCTCCGGGATCAACCATAGTGCGGTCTCCCCAGCGCATCAGCATGACAACCGTCTGATTGAGCTAAGTAGGGTACATCTCTGGGGTCTTCAAGTGGGCACCTTCCATCCTCGGTGTTTCGCCGACCAGCCCACGACACCTCAAGAGGGCTCGACGGTGATCCCAGCATCACCCCTCCGCCCCCACTCAACTCAGCCCAGCTTACTTACCTGTACATCAGCCTTTCTTTCTTTCTATTGTGCTTGAGATCCCCAGCCAGAATCTTTCCGTCTCAACCACAGCCAGTTGCTGCTCCTCTCTGCTGCTTCAGATAAGTTCTTCACTGTGCGACGCAACTCTTGGCCATTGAATCCGACATCTCTGAGAAACCGGGTTGTAGAGTGTGCCACAAATCCTCGACATCCCACTTCCACTGGTAAACCCAGACTCTCCATCCTCGCTGTTCCGCTTCAGTGGCTAGTTGAGCATACCGCAGTTTCTTCCTCTCATACGCCTCATCTACAGCATCCTCCCATGGTACTGTTAACTCTACCAGGTGAACAAGGCGTGCTGATCCAGACCACAAGACAATATCTGGTCGAAGGTTTGTGGTGGCAATTTCAGGTGGAAAATAAGCCGCTGACCAACATCTGCCAGCATTTTCCAGTCTCTAGCAGCTTCCAGTTGCCCTGGGCGAGGATTGGTTTTAACACCTTTTCTTGAGGTTGCTCTCCTGGGCGGAGAAATGTTGTCTTTGTGTGTAATGTTTTGATGGAACAGGTGGCAACTTATTGGTCATGTTACGCTTGTCTTCCAATGCTAAGGCCAAACATCGCAGCACCTGGTCATGGCGCCAAGTAAACCGCCCTGGCTAAGAGCCACCTTACATCCTGTCAAAATGTGCCTTAATGTTGCAGGTGATAAACACAAAGGACATGAGGGATCCTCTCCTACCCAGAGGTTTAGGTTCTGTGGTGATGGGAGAACATCATATGTTGACCTTATAAGGAAACTGATCCTGCTCTGTTCCATTGACCATAGGTCTTGCCAGCCAATCTTGCGTTGTTCCACACTCTCCCATCTCATCCATTCTCCCTGCTTGCCCTGGGAAATGGCCTTTATACACCTCATCCTCTCCTCCTGCTTTTGCACCTCGTTGACTACAAGCTTCCTCCGTTGCGCTGGGGCTGCCTTGTGCCATGTAGGAGGAGCTGAACTGAGACCAAGACCCCCTCTTCCATGCTGAAATTGTTATGGATAAAACATGGATGAAAGAGACCCAGTAAAACTACATTACACATCCACATGCTAAAACAGCAACCGTTTGTTCCCAACGGTTTGAACTTTTCTAATAAATGACAGCATTTATCCTTTCTTTAACCTAAACTAACGAAAAAAGGAAGAAAACCCCCCCCCAGAAACCTAAAGAAAAAACCAAACAAATAAACAGCCAAAGAGAAGCCTATTTTTATAAGTCAGGGACACAAGGCAGCCCTGATGTCCTTGAGCAATATTACTGATTATTCAGTCTGAAGTCTTGAAGACTCCTTAAGATAAATGAACCCTTTTTTCTGAGGTCAGCGAGTCATCATACGTCAGGGAAATGCGTGTGGAAGTGTGCAGGGCAACACAAACTGCCCTTAAAACCCATTTTCCGGATAAACAATATGTTGTTTTGCTTTTTCAATTTGCAGTACTTCATCCATAACTTTAAATGCTCAATCATAGAATATGTAGAAGAAAACATTTGTCTAAGATTTTACCTAGTCCTTACCATCATCTTTACCAAACAATGAATTAAATGAATAATCAAATCATGAAATAATGAAAGGAACGCTGTAAACATTTGTTGTTAAGACATTATTTGAATGTCTCTGTAGAACAGTGAAAAAATGCAACACATGCGTTAAAATCCCCGCTCCAATAATATATAAACACAGTATTCAGTTTTTGAATAATAAGCAATAATAAGCAATTACGGACAACGGTCAAGCTCCTCATTCAAATTAATTTATATATCCTTTTCAAAACAATTTTATCCCTGAGGGAGCACTGCAGATATACTTTGTTCTCCTACAAATCTACCTGTATATGACAACTTCTCACAGAACTGCCAAGCAGGTTGCTCCTAATGCAACTTAACTGGAAACAGATGCTGTCTCTTAGAGGACACAGTCAACAACTTGAAAATAGCGTATTTTAACCAATATCAGTGCAACTCAAATACAAGGTCAAACACGTATACAGCAGTATGTGTTTGACCTTGTATGCTTTGAATTTCTGAGATTCAGTATCATTGTGGTTCAAAACAGGAAATAAAAATGATGTACAAACAAAATGCTGATCAAAGACCAGATAGCTCATGTGGATTTTTATGACACAGATTTAAGATCCACGTGGTCTAATAAGTAGAACGCAGTGAATTTAAAACAAATCTAGTAGCTAGTAACAGTTGGCCTCATACACACAAACGTTTTGCATCACCCTATAGAATGAATTAATTTTGCTTCATAAATTCCAATAAAACCTGCTGAATAATGTTACGTTAACATATTGAATTACATAACGCTTTTGTAGTTTTCCATATACTTCCATATACAAAAAACAGACAAAAATTGAAAAATGTAACATTTCGAAATCTAACATGAAATACTATACTACTATTATGGCTTCCAGTAGACTTTTGCAATATCATTTTATAGTTTCTTTGATTACATGATGTTAAATAAAAGATCGTAATAATGTTCATATAGTTTTTTTCTATTATTATTATTATTTATGTCTCCGTTCTAAAATTCTAGGTGATGCAAAACTTTTGGCCATAGCTATCAAAAATAGAGATTTGCTGAGATCTTGGTTTACACCAGGGACCTTTTGGCTCATGTCTCAAAAACACTTGGGGTAATCCATTATAACAGGCTATGATGGCCAATAACCCAACTCTCAGAGAGAAGACAGGCTACTATTCTGCTTATGGAAAAATATGTCTGTCCTTTTAATCTTCAGCTCCCCCACTTGGTAGAAAGATTATGCATCACAGTCGTTCTTTACTGCCTTGTGTTTCAAATAAAATAAATAAATAAATAAATAGAAGTTTGTGTTTTGGGAAATGAATAGCATGTTTTCATTATAATAAACAATCTAGCCAAATTCAAGCATGTGGTCTTTTCCATTTTAGGCTTTTTAAACTTCTGTATTATTTACTCATTTGTGGTCAAAGTATGAAAGTAGTGCAGTATTAATACATTGCAGTAACCATTAAACCTGTGCTTTCCTCTGGATTCATTTATTAGTCCCTCCAGCACTTGGGAACTGCAGTGGAGTAAGAAAAAGTCCACACAGCTAAACATAGTGAGGTTAAATAAATACAGAAGCTGGAGTTCAAGCTTTAGCTTTTCAAAGCCTGCTTTCCGCCATCTCAGCTATCGGTACATGTTATAACATTATAATCTAACATTTAACCAGTTATGGTACCTAGATCTGCTTCTGTTTCTCCTCTAACTATGGTCTTTATAGTTCTCCTGAGCAATATTGTCTTTACACATTAATAGTGCATCAATGTCTCAATGCAATGGCAACTGATTCTTGATAAATGCAAAATAAAACATTTTCCATGAGTCAAAAGTAATTTATGTCCCTTTGTAATTAAATGTTTTATGAAAGATTTTATTGCTGCCAAGAGTATCATGTGTAAAATGTAATTATGCTAAAAGTGTCATTACATCTTCCAGATGTGTGGTATATAAACTGTATTTTGAAATGTTTAATTTAAAGAGGAACGTGAAAATGTAACTGTGAATAACATTAAATACAATATCTAGAATCACACAGAAGCTAAACATAGCTTGAAACATATTGAATAAGTACAAAACCTTTTAAATGGATTATATATGAACATGTTAGAAGCCTTGTATAAAGTACAGAGGTGTTCTCGAGAATATCCTTAGTGCATTTAGACAGCATATGGTCTTTATTTGCTAAGTAATTTTTTGGGGTAAATAAATTACTTTTGCTTGAAAGAACAATATGGCTCAATATATACCTTGGCAAATACAGTAAATCACTTTTTATAAAGGCTTTACAGAATTATAGGGAAGGGAACATTTGTTGGATTGAATTCTACTAAAATAGTTTTTTAATTAAAAAAATAAACCTGTGCACCATACATTCAGTAATGTGATAATGTACCATTGTAAATCCCTCCACTTGCTGACAGTTTTCCTTTGGGGTTGAGCTAAATGGAATGTAAAGAGACCAACAAGAGAGCATGAGAGCTATTCTGTAGCTCTGACAGAGAGGTTTAAAATACTGTTATACCTAGCAGCCTGTCAAAACATACTGTATCCTATTTAAACCACTGGTATTTTTGCAATTATTTATATAATTATATAACTATATTATATTATATAAGTACCATTCTTTCGTAAACTAGATACAGGAAGCCTATCAGCTGCTCACTAGAGTAGATGGATATTTAACAGAGCTAGTGTTGGGGTAGTGTGGGAGGCATCAGAATGACACACGGCGAGCTGGGTTTCCAAAGGAAAGGTGCAACCATGTTTATTTACAAAACGGTGCAAAAACAAGAAGACGTACTGTCACTTTAAAACACACTATTTGACAGGCCCTGAGAGGAGCGTAGGTTTGGTTGGCAGTCCTGGTTCATTAAACCCCACAGTCCTGGGAGTGGCCAGTCCTTGGCAGCCGACAGGCAGGAAAACAGCATTGCTTAGTCTGATGGCAAAAATACACAAAGTTTATCAAGGCTTTTCTCTCATACCTGCACGCTCTCTCTCCCTGGTACCAGAAACACTGCCCTGACTGGTGTAGAGGCTGCCCCTTTTGTATACCTTGGCACCGCCTCATACCTGATTACCTGGACTTGGAACAAGGTATAATCATTCCACTCCACCAGCCTCCTAGCAGGCCGACTCCTACAGAATCTTAACCCTGTAGTCGCCAATGCCTGCTGGATGGACCCCCATGTTCCCCCTGCTGGTGGGAGGTGACCTTTTCAGTGCAGGGACTCTATCTACCCTGCCACAGGTAGATTGTTTGATTTGATAAGCACAGGCACAAGTACTAGTGATCTTTTACAAACTAACATTGCTGATACACTCTAATGATGAATGTCTTGGAGTAGCCAAGCATGAATGTTCTTGTTACTGAGGCACCTGGTCAACCCAGTATCATGGCTCTTTGGAATGCTGTCAGACCTTTGTCTTTTCCCCATTGCTGGTAGACTGTTTGCAATTGTATTGCTCCCAAACCTTTATAGTGCTGCAGGAACCACATGTCATGATCAACTCATTTGCATATCTAATGCAGGGCCATGCCAAATCCAATTGGATAATAATTGTATTCCAATGCAAACCCAGTCTTTTCACGAGCAGCTCATACAGTACAGCATTGCCAGCAGATATCTAACCTACATGAATGCTTAACATTCCCATGAGTTCATAGAAATGTTCTTATTATATAATAATAATAATAATAATAATAATAATAATAATAATAATAATAATAATAATAAGATTCTTTTGAAACACGCAGATACAGGTTTGCTTTACCTGGGACTAATGTGGTAGACAGAAAGAGCAGAGTAATAGACAAGAAGCCATGACCAAATATAGGTAAAATTGTTCAGCAGCCATGATTAATAGTTGGCGATGACTGGAGCCAGTGGCATCACCAGGAGCTGCCTAACACATGTACTGGAGGTGGATATCATTATCATGAATATTTTACAAAAAAAAAAAGCACAGTTTGCATGACTGCATTCTGAACAAAGCTGTCTTTCATTTGTATCTGAAATCCACATTTTAGACATGCCATCACAGGAGCGACAATCCTTATTTTGTCAACCATCACAGGAAATGTGTGTTATTTTCCAGTGCAAACAAAGTCACAGGTGAAATCTGAGGTCAGTCAGGGACTTGTATCCCATACTCAGCTTATTAAATGTAATGTTTGGATAAAGTTAGCTTTAGGTGGAAGGCTGTACTGTATAAATCAGCAGTAAAATATCATGCCATCTGATGTAAGTATGGGGATTTAAACAGCAGTGGCTCAGTGAAACACATTTTAATTTATAATGTTTTTTCTTGGAATAGTGACACTGGGACTTAACTTTCATAGCAAACAAAAAATCGATTCATCTCGAATAAACCGAAGGCTCAGAAACTGGAGATTCTAGTTTCAAATTTGCCACTTATTTGCTTTTTGTGTGCTGTAGACTTTTTGGTTGCGTGTTATACCTAGGTTATAGCATGGATATAATGCTATTATTTGATTTTCTTTTTAAAACAATCCAAACTTGGGAACATGAGTTGTCAGGCAGGCGGTAATTACACTAACAAGAAATAAATGTGTTTTAAGCAACCTTTCATTCACAGAAAGAACAAATAAAAGTTTAAACAATAAAACAAAATGGCAGCCCAGGCCAAGAAAGAACCCCTTACCTCTTCTGGGTTTTAAGCAAATAGTTGTTCAGTTTTGATGACGACGATGACGATGATGATGACAAGGACGACGATGACGGACGGACGACCGACCGACCGACCGACCGACCGACCGACCGACCCTACACGCTCCAGCTTCCACTTGTCTCTCTAACCCACCCTGATTGCCGGCTTTTATAACCTACATTCTGGGTGGATTAGATTAATTAACTAATTGGCCAATTGGCTATCTAATTAGCTCTGGGAGCTTATTACAGGGAATCAAGAAATCTCCTGTAGAATTCAGAATATAACACGAGGATCAAAGTGTTATTTTTGATACCTGCAAAGGTTAGGGCCCTGCATTACATCTCTACAGAAAACCTGTTTGAAACTTAAATAATGAATGAATGTCATGTGGACTTTGATATTGGTTACTCATTTTGAAAGGTCAAACGTGGATTTGTGTTTGATCTTAGATATTTTTTATGACAATAGATTTTATTAAGCTTGTGTTATGCATAATAATTTTTATTAATAAGGTTAATATATCTGTCACTCCATAGTTCTATCTGACTAGTAAATTAAATATAAGAAATGTTGACTTCCAGGTAATAAAAATACATGCATTTCTGCAACCTATTTGTGAAACGTGAAGTCATGCTTTAACTGGGTTTCCAAATCCTCTTTAATTCCATTTATTGATTTTTTTTAAAACCACCTGATTTAAAATAAAAACAGACTACTTTTATAAACAGTCTTTAAATCACTAAATATATTGAATGTATTAAATGGCTTTTGCTATCCAAACAATCTGAATTAGGTACCATTTTGTGACACGTTTTCAGGTCCTAGTGCACAAAAAGAAAAACATAATTGAATTGAGAATATATAGCCTGCTATCTGTATGAGTTGTCTACTTGTGTTTGCTTACTGCTTGAAAACAGGATTTTTAATTAATGGTGTGCAAACAGATGTGGTCACAACCTAATCCTTACTGCTAAAAAAGGCTGTAAAAACAACTCAATAAAGCAGTATCACTACAGTTGTCTGATAAGCTTATTCAAAAGTAAATATCAAACAGTGAATAGAGTGGAGGAAATTTGTAAAAATCTATCTCTATTGAAGTGTAAGCGGTACAGAGCTGGAGATGCTGAGTGATAGGAAAAACAAGAGTCCAAACTCGTCCAAACTCGTCTGGTGGACGTTTTATTGCTATACAACAATTCGCTCTCCTACAGGAAAGTGAATCCAAACACTAAACATAAGTGTGGTGCACAGCACAAAAGCAAAACAAACAAAGAGTCAGTTTGCCCAAGACAAGAACCAACCGGCGTGCACTGTGCTCTTCTTCCGCCCACTCCAGTCCGTCTCGCAGCTGGTGCGTTCTGTCAGTCCTTCTGATCACAGGAGAAAAACAGTTATGGTCCTCAAGTTCCGAACGGCTCATCTCGCTGCTTTGTTTTCCCTACTCGACCAACTCTAAAGCTATCACAGTTCCCTATATATACTCCAGGCTCCACCCCATCAATCCATTCTCAGCCACTCATTAACAAATTGGTTAATTGCTTAACTACGGACTTGATGAGGGGAAAACCGAGAGCACCTGTGTAGCTGCCCTTATCAAGGTAGCATTTCTTGTAAGGGTTCACACACTTTAATCTCGACTTTTTCTGTTTTTGAATTGATAATGTAATATATTCTTGTTGCCTGTTCCTTTTCTGTTTTGAGTTAAAGTAAGTTAACCAGATGTGTATATGTTAATAACTTTAAAAATGTAAATAAATGATGGTGCCATTATCCTTCTAGTGTCTCTTAAAAAGTACCAAAAAACAAACCACAACTAATGTTTTTTGGGGAATCTGATGCAATGTTAAGAAAATTGCACAACTGGCTATGCAATTGTGTTTGTAAGATTGAACCTTGTTTATAAATAATTGACAGTAAAGGTGATTGAGCGTGCTATTGTTTATTAATTTATGCACTATAGCTTCTAAAATATACATTTGTGTATCTGACTTTGGCATATTACTGCTTTGTTTTAGCACACTCAGCTCAGCTTCTTAGACGTATCAAAGGTGGTGGCTGTTTTTAGTTATCGAAAATGATACATGTATTTGATTTTGGTGCTTACAGATTATTCCCAGTGGAGCTTTCTTTTCATTTAATGAGGATATTACATCATTTTAAAATACATTTTCCATACTCATCGGCGTTCAAATGGCTTGGGTTTTGAAGGTGGCGTCATGGTTTTTAATCACACGCTACCCTGTCCCTTATCAGGCAAGTGTGTTTGGGCAGTTCTACTTTCTCAGGGTATTGGCAATGAAAAGTGTTCTTCTTGCATTTCACATAAGTCCCATCATTTGCCCTTTGGTACTATTTCTCAGCTGTTTAAATAATGGGAATTTTCACCACAGGGTCCCTGTTGGGACATCTTTGTTATGCCATTGTTGCTGTTATACTAGCAATTGATACCTCAGCAAAGGTTTCATCTTTCAGCACATCCTACTTTAACTTTATTGCAAATGTTCATTGTATTTTTGTAGCCTTTTTTTTTTAGCCTCACAGACTTGTCATTTGTTGTTTTATACCACCCTACAGAAAGAGAGGATTCAGGGAAGATTAAAACGCATCTCAACAAATCTGCAAATGACAACAATTATTGTTGCTGCTGCTGCTAATGTTTTGTTAGACTGTTTTTAAGATAGAAGAAACTGTAACACAGCCAGAATGATCTTTTTTGTGTACAAAATATAAACTCCCAGTTTTATGACGAATTTAACATTTAATTTAATATTATAAATGACTCATACTCTAACCTGGACCCAAGAAATGACACTGTAGATTTATGCCCTTTTCAGTTGTTATTAACTGTGGTTGTGACAGGTGTACTGACAGTGTAGTGGCAGTTCACTTGAGCAATGTGAAAGTGATCCTCAGCTGATGTGACACCCAGTTTTTCTGGCTATGCTCATCGCTTTTATCCTGTCTATATTACTTAAGGACAAGGTACACCATGTTCTGAAATCATTTAGCATTTAAGCCGAGCAACATTCCTTTGCAGACACAGCAGCACTCTGCCCTGTTGGCATTTGTGGAAAGATAAAGAATTCTATAACAGCCATTCTATGCCATTTAAGGCTTGCTAAAGGCCCTGGATATTCATACTAGGGTTTGAAAGTTTATATATATATATATATATATATATATATATATATATATATATATATATATATATATATATATATATATATATATATATATATACACACTACCGTTCAAAAGTTTGGGGTCACTTAGAAATTTCCTTGTTTTCCATGAAAACATACATGAAATGAGTTTGAATAGGAAATATAGCAAAATGAATAGGAAATATAGTCATTGACAAGGTTAGAAATAATGATTTTAATTGAAATAATAATTGTGTCCTTCAAACTTTGCTTTCGTCAAAGAATCCTCCATTTGCAGCAATTACAGCCTTGCAGACCTTTGGCATTCTAGTTGTCAATTTGTTGAGGTAATCTGAAAAGATTTCACCCCATGCTTCCTGAAGCACCTCCCACAAGTTGGATTGGCTTGATGGGCACTTCTTACGCACTCATACGGTCAAGCTGCTCCCACAACAGCTCAATAGGGTTGAGATCCGTGACTGTGCTGGCCACTCCATTATAGACAGAATACCAGCTGACTGCTTCTTCCCTAAATAGTTCTTGCATAGTTTGGAGCTGTGCTTTGGGTCATTGTCCTGTTGTAGGAGGAAATTGGCTCCAATCAAGCGCCGTCCACAGGGTATGGCATGGTTGCAAAATGGAGTGATAGCCTTCCTTCTTCAAGATCCCTTTTACCCTGTACAAATCTCCCACTTTACCACCACCAGCACCCCAGACCATCACATTGCCTCCACCATGCTTGACAGATGGCGTCAAGCACTCCTCCAGCATCTTTTCATTTGGTCTGCGTCTCACGAATGTTCTTCTTGTGATCCGAACACCTCAAACTTAGATTCGCCTGTCCATAACACTTTTTTTCCAATCTTCCTCTGTCCAGTGTCTGTGTTCTTTTGCCCATCTTAATTTTTTTCTTTTTATTGGCCAGTCTGAGATATGGCTTTTCTTTGCAACTCTGCCTAGAAGGCCAGCATCCCGGAGTCGCCTCTTCACTGTTGACGTTGAGACTGGTGTTTTGCGGGTACTATTTAATGAAGCTGCCAGTTGAGGACCTGTGAGGCGTCTGTTTCTCAAACTAGACACTCTAATGTATTTGTCCTCTTGCTCAGTTGTGCACTGGGGCTTCCCACCTCTTTCTATTCTGGTTAGAGCCAGTTTGCTGTTCTGTGAAGGGAGTAGTACACAGCGTTGTACAAGATCTTCAGTTTCTTGGCAATTTCTCACATGGAATAGCCTTCATTTCTCAGAACAAGAATAGACTGACGAAGTTTCAGAAGAAAGTTCTTTGTTTCTGGCCATTTTGAGCCTGTAATCGAACCCACAATTGCTGATGCTCCAGATACTCAACTAGTCTAAAGAAGGCCAGTTTTATTGCTTCTTTAATCAGCACAACAGTTTTCAGCTGTGCTAACATAATTGCAAAAGGGTTTTCTAATGATCAATTAGCCTTTAAAATGATAAACTTGGATTAGCAAACACAACGTGCCATTGGAACACAGGACTGATGGTTGCTGATAATGGGCCTCTGTACGCCTATGTAGATATTCCATTACAAATCAGCCGTTTCCAGCTACAATAGTCATTTACAACATTAACAATGTCTACACTGTATTTCTGATCAATTTGATGTTATTTTAATGGACAAAAAATTTGCTTTTCTTTCGAAAACAAGGAAATTTCTAAGTGACCCCAAACTTTTGAACGGTAGTGTATATATATATGAAGATATATAAATTGCTGTCACTCTGCACTTAAGAATGCCTTGCTTTTAATTATCTTTGAAAAGCTCTGTAAATCTAAATAAATATCTGCGTTTTTCTCATCCAGGATTTGTGCACTGTAAGGCCCCCCGATTTATGGTTTCTGATGATTAAAGACCAAACTCCTTTGAGATATTGACTTAATGTTCAATATACTGGATTAAAGACCCTTTATTCTCAGTTTTAAAGAAAAAATCAATTATTAACAAAAAATTCTCAGGTTTTACAAAAGCTATAAGTTAGCATTTACACCCAAAATTGTGAAAATACTGATTTACACCAAGAAAATCCATGACTTTACATTCAGTAGATACATTTATGTATCACACTAAGATCAGTAGAAAGCTAAAAGTCCACACAAGGATTTGACTCTTCTGTAGGAATGTACTATTATTGTCAGAAAAGGGTATGTAAATGTAAAATGCTCTCAGTAAGGACTGCTGTGTAGGTATGCTTTTGCCATACCTTTGACCTTTGTCTAATATGGCTCATTATTTACAGTATGCCTAGCAATAGATAATAATCTATTGACCCTTGTGCCCAACTTCTCCATGATTACAGGGCTCCTGAAACACTCAGGAAGCTGGCCTGGGTCACTTCCAGTTTCACAACGATTCATTACCCAGTCTATATAACTGGGCAAAATATTCTAATGTAATTTAAATTGGTAGGGTACCACATTTGTTTTAATAACATTCACCAACTTAAAGTCACAGACGGAGCTTGCACATTAATTTCAATTAAAATATTTCAGAAAGTGTTCAGCATCACTAACTACAGTTCAACCCTATTAGATAAATTAGACCCAGGTCTTTAATCCCCCTCTGTGACCATTGAAATGGACTGAAATTAATGATAGTCCTAAGCTCCAGAGAGGTTATAGGAAGGGCTTCTAATATTCCTCAATTAATTTGAGATCCTTAAAAGCCAAGAACTGCTCCAGCTTGATGATAGAGTAATGATCAACTATCGAAGAAAAGTAAAATGTATTAATTAATAACTATATTTTTATTCTTATTCTTATTCTTAGCTTTATAATCCTAGCAAATGGAAAGGACTGTAATGCATTTACTGGAACTGTAATGCTTCCTAAGTATGACCAATAATGTGTAGCATAGACCTCTATTTCATCCATAACTATCAAACACTCAATAGTGCTACATTTAGAAATATTGAAAGAAACAAAATAAAAAAATGTCTTCAACGCTGAAATGGGGTTAGGTTCACACATGGATAGCCACCCCCAACTGTACTGCCAATGTATATATCATATATATATATATATATATATATATATATATATATATATATATATATATATATATATATATATATATATATATACAGTACTGTGCAAAAGTTTTAAGCAGGTGTGAAAAAATGCTGTAAAGTAAGAATGCTTTCAAAAATAGACATGTTAATAGATTATATTTATCAATTAACTAAATGCAAAGTGAGTGAACAGAAGAAAAATCTAAATCAAATCCATATTTGGTGTGACAACCCTTTGCCTTCAAAACAGCATCAATTCTTCTAGGTACACTTGCACAAAGTCAGGGATTTTGTAGGCATATAGTCAGGTGTATGATTAAACAATTATACCAAACAGGTGCTAATGATCATCAATTCAATATGTAGGTTGAAACACAATCATTAACTGAAACAGAAACAGCTGTGTAGGAGGAATAAAACTAGGTGAGGAACAGCCAAACTCAGCTAACAAGGTGAGGTTGCTGAAGACAGTTTACTGTCAAAAGTCATACACCATGGCAAGACTGAGCACAGCAACAAGATACAAGGTAGTTATACTGCATCAGCAAGGTCTCTCCCAGGCAGAAATTTCAAGGCAGACAGGGGTTTCCAGATGTGCTGTCCAAGCTCTTTGAAGAAGCACAAAGAAACGGGCAACGCTTGAGGACCGTAGACGCAGTGGTCGGCCAAGGAAACTTACTGCAGCAGATGAAAGACACATCATGCTTACTTCCCTCGCAATCGGAAGATGTCCAGCAGTGCCATCAGCTCAGAACTGGCAGAAAACAGTGGGACCCTGGTACACCCATCTACTGTCCGGAGAAGTCTGGTCAGAAGTGGCCTTCATGGAAGACTTGCGGCCAAAAGCCATACCTCCGACGTGGCAACAAGGCCAAGCGACTCAACTATGCACGAAAACACAGGAACTGGGGTGCAGAAAATGGCAGCAGGTGCTCTGGACTGATGAGTCAAAATTTGAAATATTTGGCTGTAGCAGAAGGCAGTTTGTTCGCCAAGGGCTGGAGAGCGTACACGAATGAGTGTCTGCAGGCAACAGTGAAGCATGGTGGAGGTTCCTTGCAAGTTTGGGGCTGCATTTCTGCAAATGGAGTTGGGGATTTGGTCAGAATTAATGGTCTCCTCAATGCTGAGAAGTATAGGCAGATACTTATCCATCATGCAATACCATCAGGGAGGCATCTGATTGGCCCCAAATTTATTCTGCAGCATGACAACGACCCCAAACATACAGCGAAAGTCATTAAGAACTATCTTCAGCGTGAAGAAGAACAAGGAGTCCTGGAAGTGATGGTATGGCCCCACAGAGCCCTGATCTCAACATCATCGAGTCTGTCTTGGATTACATGAAGAGAGAGAAGCAACTGAGGCTGCCTAAATCCACAGAAGAACTGTGGTTACTTCTCCAAGATGTTTGGGCCAACCTACCTGCCGAGTTCCTTCAAAAACTGTGTGCAAGTGTACCTAGAAGAATTGATGCTTGATGCTGTTTTGAAGGCAAAGGGTGGTCACACCAAATATGGATTTGATTTAGATATTTCTTGTGTTCACTCACTTAGCATTTAGTTAATTGATAAATATAATCTATTAACATGTCTATTTTTGAAAGCATTCTTACTTTGCAGCATTTTTTCACACCTGCCTAAAACTTTTGCACAGTACTGTATATATATATATATATATATATATATATATATATATATATATATATATATATATATATATATATATATATATATATTACTGAATGGGTGGCCTCCATTTCACCACATTAAAGTTAGTTTTCCTCTACATCTCTCATGGTTGGTGATGAATCAGGGTTATTTCTTCTATGTTTGACATTTTGTAGATCCAGGAATATGGTAGTGTTAAATGTGGTAGTATATGGTAGTGTTAAATATGGTAGTGTTAAACTATCCAGCTTGTCTGAAACTAACCTTTTCACCATATTGCAAATGAAAGTTGGTGTAAAAGAAATTAATTAGCTTTTTGACCTTAAAGGAAAAAGTAAGTCCAGGGGTTGTCATGTGTGTAATGTGTAGGTTGTCTCTTGTTATAAGAGACATAATTTCACACATTTCGGGGTCCATTCAAAACAAGTGTTATTTGCTGTTCTTTATACCAATTAACAAAACTTTGGACACAGTCCCTTAGACCCGGATTATGAAGATCATTGAAATCCTACCTCAATTAAGATTCTTGTGTACAGCAGATTATGCACATTTTTTTTTCTAAGGTAAAACTACAAGAAAACTGATAGGGCATCTCACTTTATTAGCTTAATTGGGACTTTTTTGTTTGTTTTTTGTACAGTAAAGATACAATGCAGGGATGCAAAACTTGTGTAGACAACCTTGTGTAAAGCAGGTAAGACACAGATTTCCATTTACACACAAGTTTCTCCCATACTTTAAATCTTAACCCAAAATAACGAAACCCTAAACTCGGCCTGTAAGTGTTCAGATTTGAGTTTGTGATCAGATCTGGTGTGCTCCACCTTACAGGCCTGACGTTAAACAGACTGCAGGAAATGACACTAACAGCGCTAGAGTGTAGTCTAATATCCATATTTCCCACTTTGACAAAAAAAGGAAAATAAACTGTTTACCATTTTATGCTGCATGTAAAAACAGACATTAAAGGGTATATAGATACATATTGTTTGTGGCTGTTATTTATATGTAAATATATAACATATGAAAAGACATTTAAGTTTTAAAAAATATATTTTTTGGTTATTACTTCTTAACCTGACAGATGATAAAACAACTATTTATTGTATGTCTTGAAGGTTACACTAAAATATGAATTAAATATTAAACAGACATTTGCCTTGGGTTACTGTCCTTTCATCTGAGTCTCATTTTGATTTGATTTAAATTGCCCCAGAATAATGTTCCTTTGGTTTCAAAACAACTATTGCTATGCAACCATTCTCCACTATCTTCTGCTGGCTTAATGAACAGCTAAAGCACCACCAATCACAGTGTATTGTGTAGGTGTGTAGAGCAAACCCATAACTGTCTACTGAGCTGTATCTTTTTCAACTTAATAGTAATAACTTGTATATTTATTATGACAAACCTTCGGGTCATTAGTCAGCCTTGGAATTAAGCAGATACTGTACCTCTGCATACGTTTTTATAAACTTGTTTCAAATCTCGCTGCCCTCGGTGCTCGGTGCCTCAGAGCCTTGGTGCTTTGGCGCCCTCGGTGCTTAGATGCACCGTGCCTCAGTGCCTTTGGTCTGCTTGGCGTCCACAGTGCTTTGGTGCTCCAACTCCTCTGCCTTGGGGGACGAGACGTTCTGCCAAATCTGCGCAGCGTTCCAACCACGGATCCTGCGCAAGAGGCTCGTGAAGTTCACTGGTGCAGCTTCTCCAGCTAGCTCAGTTGAGCCATCTGCGGTGTTGGAAGTCCTGGCCTCCCCCCTCCTCTATCTACCCTTGAGCCCTTTGCAGAGTATTCCCTGCGCTCAGGCTTCAGTGTCTCGATCTCGCAGCCGCACCAAGTCTCCTACACATACTAAGTGGGCAAGACATTCGCTACAGGAAAAGGACATCTCTGACCTGAAGAGCCAGATGGCTCTGGTCGTGGTGTATTTGGCCAGGCAGCAAGCCCTTCAACCTGCTCCGACCCCGGTTCCACCTCTGGGACCTGTCACGGGACCAACCTCGCCCTTACGGGCAGTCACTCCGGATGTCTCTGAGCCAGACGTGGCGATGAGTGAGGAGGAACAGGAACAGGACGCAATCTCAATCGCGGCCTCTTGGGATGGCGGATCCTTCCCTCAGGAGGAAGGTAAGAGAGAGGTCCAAGAGCTGACCCAGAGACGGGTCCCAGCTCGGGTATTGAGATCTCTTTGTCTGCTTTGTCTGGTGTAAGGGCCCTGGGTCAAGCCCTCTCGAAGCAGTGACTGTCTCACTGGATTGTGGATACAGTTTCGACTGCATATACTAATTCCGGCCTACCCCACCAGAGCGCACTCTACCCGAGGAGTGGCTACGTCGTGGGCCCTCTTTAGAGGAGCCTCACTGACTGATACGTACTGCAGCTAGCTGGGCTACTCTGCATACTTTCACTATGTTCTACCTGCTTAATGTGGCAGCTCCCTTTATGCCTTCATTTGGCACAAGGGTCCTTGTTGTGATGTGCTGAAATATCACAACGGCTGTGGGTGTTGTGAGGCACAACACTGTAGACAGAGTGCCTCTAACCCCACACTGTTGTGATATGTCATCACATCACAACATCCTGGAGTGCCATAGTTTCATCATAAAATGCTGTACAAGCAGTATTATTTCATGATATCATGATAACATAAAGTTCTGTGTCTTTTGCAGAAAAAAACAGTATACATTATTTTTAAATAAATGACTAATACTTTGTCTACTCATTAGTGCCGATCCTTGTTATAACTAATCGTTATTCCGATCAATTTCGAAAGGGTTGAAATAAGAAATTTTTAAAAAATCTTTCTTTATCTTTAATTTACTTTGTGATTTATGGTGAATTGTTTAATTATCCCATCAATAGCTTAGTTAAACCCATATTTTGGCCTTAATCTAATATTTCAACTACAAGCATAAACTTATTAACTGTTTACCCTACATGTAGCTTGAAAAGAGCAATACCAGTGCTTATTTATTTATTAGAACTATATCCCATCACCTTGTTCAGCAGTATCTGAATCGGCAGTGCAACACACAACACTGCCCATTACACACCGTTGTTACACTCTAGGAGTGCCATTCACTCAAACTGTTACAGTTGTTAAACCATGTATTTATTTTATTACAGACCGACAGTCAGGTAAGGGTAATTTTGACAACACAAACTGGCTTTAAATATATGTTCAGATGTTCAATATGTAACCCTGTGAGACCTGAACAGTATGTCTAGAAGCCCTGCTCCATACCTTGCTGCATTCAACTACTGCTCCTACCTATAACTACTTACTATATCTTGTATTTGATTTTACTCTTATAGGTATCTGTACTCACGTTTTCTGTAGTTGCTCTTATTTGAAATCATTCTCATCCATTTATCGTACTTACTACATGTTCTTACTGGACTTTACTCATATAAGCAAATAGTTACTATATGGTTTAACTGCACTTAGTCGAATTCACTCTTACTTATAGTTACTGTGTGCTTTATTTTGCTTTTACTTGAATTGATTTTATTGTACTTTCATATCTGCTCTTATCTGTATTATGACATTCTGTAATGTGATATTTTATAATGCGATACTTTGTACTGTGATAACTTGTAACAATGGTAAGTTGCCCTGGATAAGGGTGTCTGCTAAAAAATAAATAAATAAACGAATAAATCATCATCATCATCATCATCATCATCATCATCATCTTGAAAGTGAATGCAGAGACTCATGGTGACATGTTTTTGTAAATAAATTATCTTATTGTCTTTGCAATTTTATTTCTACACAACAGGTATAGTTATTACATTGCACAGTAGCATTCAATAATATAAAAATCTCTATCTCTATGCTATCCAGTGTCCAATCTGCAAACCATGCAGGCCCTTCCTGTATGAAACCATTACATATCTCAGTTTTGCTATGTATTAAATGATTAATACCGGTGCAACAATGCTCTGGGAAAAAATGGGATGAAATGAGCATCCCAAGAAAGGTTCTGGGGACACTGGCACCAGTGTTCCAAAAGTGGGACTGTCCTGTCCAAAACAGGACGTCTGGTCATCTTACGTATGTCTGGGGCACAATTTCAATCCAATACTCTTGGGAACCATTCAGTGCAATACAGTCATCCACAGTGTGACCTGTGGCTTTTTCTTCCCTTTTTATTTTTATCACTTTCCCAAGGGTTCAAGAATAAGTCACACTGATCTTTAGAATAGGAGAATGAAGGTCTGCTTGCAAAACTATCGAAGTCTCTCTGTTCTGTGTCCTTTAAAGTCCTTTACAGTCACTAAATACAGAACTGCTCAAAGACATTTAAAATGCTTTCAAATTGTATTTGATTTTTTTTTACACTTTTTTTGGTCTGACAGCTGGGAAAATCACCAAATGAAAGTTCAAAGAGTGTCATGAAGTTAATATTACTGAAGGTGACTACTGAGGAAGAAACCTCCATTATAACTCCATTTGCACAGTCCAAAGAATAATGAACATCACAAAGCAGGTTTGTAAGACAGGGTTTGACATTTTTTTGGCGTACATGCCAACTTAACTTTAACCCCAGGTGGTTCTGGCTCCTGGGTTTCCCTGCCAAAAGGTACAAATGACCTTCAAAAATGTCTAATTCTTATTTAAAGAGTACTGGTAGACAGTAAGCTCCAAACAACCTGTCATTCTGTCAAACAATTCTTTCAAATGGCTAATTTAAGTACTGATACAATTTTATATTTGAACAATTATACATTTTTAGAAAGAAAAAAAACTTGCTAGTTAAGCAGAGGAGACTATAAACTGAATCATCTGACTAACAATAAATTGTTTTTATCACAGTTTTATTCTTTCATGACGGTAATTCGCTTTTCATACAGTTTTACACTAGATAACACAAACAGATTTGCTGAGAGTTGTAGCCTAACTACTTGAGGCTGGAATTGGAAATAATATCATGAGGACATTGTGAGCTCCCAGGGATCAATGACCCAGCCCAGAGATCAAACAGCCCAGAGATTGAGCGAATGTCGATCTGGCTGTTGGAAAAAATGTTGCTCCCATTAGAATGTAGATACTCTATGGAGATCCGAGTTCAATAACTGACACCCTAATGATAACCCACACAATTTTCAGGCAGCATCTGTCACATGGTCACACCTATCACCAATCATATTAGGGATTAGGTCAGTGTAAACAACACAAGCACACACAATACAAAGCTGGCAGCAGAGTTCAAGGAAATTGATCTGCAATTCATTTTACCTGCTTTAAAGAAAATCAAAAAAATAACTGAAGAAAAACCAGCAGTTTGTAAATGTTGTGAGAGCATTCCTGGAAACAGCCAGAGCATAATTTGCAAGGTATTTCCTCTTTTTTTATATTCGCTTCAAGACCCAGCAATTCTGATGACGCAGGCTATACTATTACACCGTTGTTGTCACCCCTGCTGGATTCGATAAGCTAGTGCAGTATGCTAATCTTTTTTATAGACTCTGCTACCATGGAATGTAGAATGTAGAAAAAAGTACTTAATGAAAAAAAAACTTATCCATAAGGTCAAACACTGATTAACCACCAGCTTCTCCCATGTCTTTCTAAATCATTTGTGATTGCTGACCTTGCCAGTTACAATCCCATAAACCTCTAGCAACTGGTACTGCAAGTTAAATAGTTTGAAAATACACAGTATGCTTACAGTCATGAACCACATAAGTATTACATCAGCAGCTTTTTAAATTTAACAGTTTAAATCAGATTGATGGTGGCTTTATCTTAATGTACACAGAACTAACACAATCATTTACGTAAAGCTTACATATTATGAATTACTAGCATTGTGTAGCTCTCTCATTTTCCGTTATTAATGCTTTAGTGCTTTATTTTTATACAATTGAATTGCAGAAAAAATACATGTAGAACACAGGGACATATAACAAGGTTAACTTTTAAAGTGAACGACAAATACAATATATAAGTAGCTCAGCCCATACATTGATTAACAACAAGATCACTCAGCTTTAATGATGACAAAATAATGGATGTACATGTGAATGTTAAATTATAATACACATTTATTAAACAGACGAAAAATAATAATTCTAGTGACTCGGGACAGGAGGCTGCTGAGAGATCCACCAAAAGACAACTTGTTTGATTGACAGTTCCACAACCCAGAGTTCTGATGTTGGCTAAATCTCAACACAAATTTTTAATAGATTTTCCATTTTAGTTACTTTGTTTTAAATAGAAATGTCGTTCTTCTGTAATCCAAAATAGGGAAGCACACGATAAAGCCAGGTGCTTCCTCAGTGCTTAAAAAAAGAACATTCCATTGGAATATGGAACCTTAATGTGAGAGATGTTGCAACATAAATAATATGCTAATATCTGGGCTTTTGTTGGGCTTTACAAAATATGCTGTAGCCGTGCAAGGTGCAAAGCCTGCGTTATAATAGTGGGTTATAGTGGAGGCAGTCATATGTCCTTATGTCACACTTCACATTTATTCAGAGACCTGGAAAACCACTTATCCAGTTTTGTACAGTATTAGTTAGCATACTTTATTGAGAGTGTTTAATATTAGGGTGTCTTGTCTGTCCGTACATTTGTCCATCTGTATAGAGTCAGCACTATAATGTAACAAATTAATGCACTTACCTGTCACACGCGATTTCTGACTCCATCACCAGTTTTCTGAAACAAAGTCCATCTCTTCAATGTTACAATGTATTTGTTTATCAGTCACAGTCCGTGTTTTTTCTTCTCCCGCATGCCAAATCAGTCTCTCTTTATTGTGCAGTTACACAGCGCTTCTGCCTGTTTTACATGATGAAAATGCAGCAAAAACAAAGCAACGAGATAAGCTACGGTAATGTAAAACAGTTAATCATTAAACAGTTTTAGATATGTAGATGCATTTTTTTTTTTAAAAAATCTGCGATCTTTAGTTGCTTTTGTGCATTTTCATTTGCAAGGGAACTGTGAATAATGTCACTTATCGAGCACTATATTCTGCAATGTTTAATACTGATTTTTTTTTAAAAATCTTTTGCTAAATTGCATTGCCTTTTACTTTTTACGCAGGTCTGTGCATGGATAGCATTTTGATTTCATTTTGCTGTTAGGTTGTTAATGGGAAATTTTACATACTGCTACAATACGTACCAGATTTAAAAGTATATACTGTATTACAGTCCACACATTGTCTCTTTTGGCAAGTGATATTTTCAGAATCATATTGTTCTGAATTAAAATACTTCTTCTGTTGATAATATAGTACTGTACCAACACAACCAACTACAGTACATCTAATTGGAAGCCTACTTATTTTAAGTCCTTTCTGCTATTTTTGACATTGTATATTTTTTGTGTGCCCTGAAAAAATGGACAAGGGTTGGAATGGAGGAGGCTGTGTGGTCCAGTGGTTAAAAAAGGGCTTGTAACCAGGAGGTCCCTGGTTCAAATCCCACCTCAGCCACTGACTCGTTGTGTGACCCTAAGCAAATCACTTAACCTCCTTGTGCTCTGTCTTTCGGGTGAGACGTAGTTGTAAGTGACTCTGCAGCTGATGCATAGTTCACACACCGTAAGTCGCCGTGGTTAAAGGCGTCTGTTAAATAAACAAATAATAACGAGCCAAAATTAAATAATCAGATATGCATCACACTTATTTAACCATCACTGAAGTTACAATTTTATTGGGCCGGACATGTGAGTGCTAACAGTATCCCACTTTTTTGCATATATCTGGGTAACCGCATATGGCGGATGTATCTATATTACTGATTCACGTATTCATAGTTGTGATGATATTTATTTGGTCATGCAGAGCTCTTGGTTTAAACAGCAAGATTTTATTTTGGGATTAAGCTTTAAAAAACGAGTTTCATAAACAGATTAACTGGCGCTCAATGCTGTATGGTTATAAATTAAGCAATTCAGCTAGTGCCTTCAAGGTATTACCTTACATCATAAGTCCTATAAAATAAGTTACTGTGGCTATTATGTAGTTTTTTGAAGCTGTATGATGGAGAAGGGGGATAAATAATACACAGAGATAAATTATTTTTTGCATAATCATTTACTGGAACTGGACATTGTCACAAAACTGTTAAAAACAAACAGGAAAACAGTGATTACATTGAAAATCTGAACCTTTTAAAATACTACTGAAGTAGAGCCAAGAGCCTGGGCATGTTTTTTAAAAAAAAAGCGAATGAGGTATCTTGTTGATGATCTGACAGATATATATGCTATTCAGTCTGTCTTGTCGATAACAAATTACAGCCGTGATCTCCATAATTATAGAAGGCCTATTATTGGCAGCCATTTAACTAATTGATTTTCTCTAGAGAAGTGTAATCGCATTCAAATGTAGTGGACCCACGCGGACAGGCATAGACAGCTCCTACCAAAACACACACTGCTTTGTAGATAAATCATACTGTAATGAAGGACATGATATATAATCATCTCTGCACAGCACACGCAGAAATAGAAAATATTTACATTTTAATCATAATTAAGGCATATAAGCTGTACTTGGCAGGACAACAACCCTGAAGAGTGGTTAGGAATTAGAACATACTGCAATGCCCACAGGGGTACCCGTGATGGCGAGGTGACACACAAAAGTGCTGCTGTTACAGTAGTCTCTGATAGACTAGTTTTGTGGACCCTTTAGCATGACTGGGAGTGAGGACTAGCATTACTGGGCAGTGTAAATCAAGGTAATACTAAGCCCATATTTGCACAGGCATGCAAGCATGAGTACTGGAAATATGCACATGATAATGAACCAGCATGCTGCACTTGTTCTAATGTGTAAAATATACATTTTAAAATATGTTGTTTTTGCTGCAGCAAATGTTTGGTCTGTTTTAAATGAAGCACTTACTTGACAGCACAAATATAAAATGCATTGTAAGATTGTATTAAATGTGTCCCCCTCTGTTCACCTATGTTCTATGGGCGTCAGGGCTTTTTGTTGTTGTGCCCCTAAACTTTGGAACACCATTCCTAAAGAGATCAGGGATTCTACCACTCTTAATGCTTTTAAATCTAGCTTAAAGACCTACTTTTATAGAAAGGCATTTTTATGACTGTTTTTATTTTCTGTTTTGTTTGTTTGTAAAGCGCTTTGAGGTGTTGCTTTTAAAGGCGCTATATACAATTGTTTTATTATTATTATTATTATTATTATTATTATTATTATTATTATTATTATTATAAAGGGAGATCATGACATCTTTCTCTCGCTCTAGTTTCGCATCCAGCCTGTTTATCTTGGCATCCGCATAAGATCGGGTTCTTTTGGGGTTCAAAGTGGCTTTTGATCTCAGGCAGGATGGCCTTGTTTACAACGTGCTATTTCCACTGTAAGAAATGATCTGAGGATAGGTGTTAAACACCATAAAACCCAAACCGCACTCACAGCAACATTCGAGTCCTGGAGATAGATGCTGCTCTTCAGTAAAAATCACTTATAGTTCGTTACGGACCCTTCTTAAAAACTCACTGAATCACACTGAAGGGTTTTTTTCCATCGATAAGGGTCCTGCAGGTTGTCGACTTGAAGCTTTTGCTTGTTTCATGATTTTGCTTGCAGTTAACACAAATGATATGTCTGCATGGCAATCTCTGTATCTTTAGATTTTCCTCTGCTCTGGAATTAAACACTTAAAAAAAAAAATATATATATATATATATTATATTAAATATATATAAGTCTTTATGATGTTCAAACGTTATTTACAGTTTCTTTGCTTAGAAAATACTAACCAAGGCTGTCAATATACATCATAATGTAGGTATGGTTTAAATGTTTAAATGCTGACACCTGCATAGCATTTAAACATTCATCAAAATATACCAAAAGCACATCCCTAGTACTTTGTATTATGTGTAAGTCTGGCAATCTAACTTTTGTTTATTTAACCAGATGTGTGACACAAAGCAGTCTACTTTCCATTCAAATTTAAATTCCATGTATAAACATATCTTGTTCTCTACTTACACAGAAAGGCAGGGTATAACATTGTTTTTGGCAGAGATACCAGATTGTTTTTCCAGTTAAACAGCACAGATCAAAAGACTGAAGAACACAGCCTCATTACTGAACTATCACAAACATATTTAGCATGCTTTAAATGGAAAAAGTTTCGGAGGTGGAGGGGGGGGGGGGTGGGCTACACTGTTTATAGAAATAACTGGATAGATTTCAGAAGCTCGTTGCATAGCCAGGTTTTTTCTGTCTATTTATTTTTAGGATTTATTTTTCAATTATATTTACATGCATTTACAATGGTAATGTATATTGAGGATGTGACATTTTTAAAGAGTCTTACAATAATCTGATGAGTTTACTTACCCTGTATTTGGTATTCCTAGTGGGCTGATGTATTAATTACATTCTCGCAGGTATACAGAACATGTCAGTCACTTCCATTCCTTTGAGACTTTGTCTATGCTAACAATGGAACCATGCTAACAATCATTGCAGGTATTCTTCTACCTAAGATTTCCACCCTAGAATTGAAAGTAAAAAGCCTTCATATATTTTGGGTTACTTTGTAGGATGTAAATGGCTTTCATGAATTTGATATCCACAAATGGGTAAAATAATAGATGGCAAAACTAAAATCACATTTTTCACACGCCTATATTTCACACTAGCTAGATCTCTTCTGCCACTTTACTAAAACACAGTGACCCATTAGCCTCCAATCAAATAGTTTGCCTGAGGAGACCTGAATGGTTTGCATGTTTGAATAGACTCAAAAACTCTGGCATCATATAATCTTGCTTGATTCATGTAATCCAAGTTTGTTTGATTTCAATTATTATGTGTATAAAATAACCCCCCCAAATTAGCTGTGGAATTTAAAAACAGAATAAACCACTGAAAGGGAGAATGTTGTATTTGGAATATTATGGTACAGCAGCTGAGCTGAGGGCCTGCCATATTGAACAGGAAACACAAAGCAGATCTTGGGAGAACTTGGCCTAGCATGTCAAGGTAACACTTCAAATTACGTGTCTCTAATTACTGTGTATTTACATAGTAGTTACTTAGTTACTACATGTGTACTTGCAATGTTACTATGCATAGTTACAATGTACTTCATGTGTACATTTTTGCATGATATAACTCATCCTAACCCTAACCCTCACCTTTTTCTTATGAAATGGTGTACTTACATATATCATGCAAAAAAGATTTACAGTAAATAGAAACACTTCATGTATTATTATTAGTATAATTTGTTTATTTAGCAGACACCTTTATCAAAGGCGACTTACAGAGACTAGGGTGTCTGAACTATGCTTCAGCTGCAGAGTCGCTTACAACTATGTCTCACCCGAAAGACGGAGCACAAGGAGGTGAAGTGACTTGCTCAGGGTCACACAATGAGTCAGTGGCTGAGGTGGGATTTGAACCGGGGACCTCCTGGTTACAAGCCCTTTTCTTTAACCACTCGACCACACAGCCTGTAAAGTGTTGCCCACATTAATTAACTACAACTACAAGCAATGACTTAACCTAATTCTAGATACATAGATCTTGACATTCCCTCTTTCCCGGCATTGTAATAAACCACTGTCTCTCTTTACCGTCCTTGCAATGGCAGTGTTTGTACATCTTGGAGTTACGTCCAATGTTGGAGCATGGTGATTAAAATGTACATTATCACAACTGTTTCTTGTTTATCTTTGGTAATTTGCTAATTCATTTGGTAACATGTCTTTAACATAAACAAGCTACAGAATTGTTTGTCAGTATTTGAATCCTTTATTAAACTGTTGGAGGACAATATTTTTCTTCTCAGCCATCCTTATTATTAATTTATATTTTAAGGCTTATTATTTCCATTTATAAAACCTTCCCCCATAAATCATAAGAGTTTTCCACGGTCCATTTGTTTCAAATAATGTGAAGGACTAGAAAAGCTTTTAATACAAATAATCTAGGCTGCTGTTAAACTGACTACACACTTCCGGTACTATATCTTTTGTTAACAGCAGAAAAACAACATCCATCTTGCGTAGGATATCGAGAGAAGCAGCTACGCCAAATTGATTAAGAACAGATATCTGGCACACTGTATTATGGTACACTGCATTAATCCAATTGAAAGAGCAGATATAGGATAATATGGAAACTTGTTTATGTGGATACATGTTTCTCATTGACCTCTGTGATTGCCCAGCTTGAGTCTTAGAGGCTGTCTTCCCTGCTTTTCATTAAATAGAAAATCTGAATGAAAAAAATGTTCTGTGTGTTTACTGGGACAATGCCTCATTGTATGCCTCACTATCTATACGAGCAGTTCATTGTTTAGGCCTGTGGCTGGAAAATATAGGTATTTTAGCCTTTAGATTGGCATTCACAGCACAAATCCTTTTCTTCCATTTATGAAAGGCTGCTGCAGATAATCCAAATAGAGAAAAAATATAGCACTGAATGTTTGGTGGCATTTACAATATATACTTTACCATGTATAACTTAAATATGCCTCACCAAGGCTATTAAGCTATTATAAATCAGAATTGTTTCTTATAAAAGCTTTTGTTGTTTCGGATTTTTTTTTTTTTGCATGTGTTTTTCTTAGCTTTCTCCACTAATTAATTTGCAAACACAATTAAATGGTTGATTAATGCCAAAAGGCATAGATAAAAGAGTCTTGGAAGGGGGAATGCTATGTCAGCAGTGTTTTGATAGTATCAACAATCAGATGTATACAATTAAATTGTACTGTATATTAATGCACTCAATTTGTACTCGAAGTATAAAAGACAAATTGGTTCAAGATGAAGCCTTTTTGAGCTCAGTTGTAATAATTACTGCATAGTTTTGTTTTCATAAAAATAATGCACAGATACACAAGAAGGAGTAAATAAGGGAAGTACCTTCCTTAGATTTGATTTAAAAGCAGCCTCTCTGGGGTCATGTATTTTATTTCCATATAGTAGGTGCTTTTCATAGCAAGCTGTATATTAACACACAGAAAGGCTAGTCTATGTGAATGTGTAGCTGTAGAAAATAAGAATAAGTGACCTAAACAAGTGGTACAAACATTTGCCTGTTTATAAAAAATTGTACCACTTCTTTTAGTTTCTCTGATTTTTTTCTTCTATTTTGTTTTTTCTCTTTCCATAAATTCTTAATTAGGAGAAATAACTGGCATTAGAAAACGATTCTGTACTGTCAGCCAATCAGCTTCCAGCTCTACCGAGCTCTAATAGATGGTAGATGCCCGCTGGAATGTCTGAGCACCAACTGTGATCCAAATTTAAAATCAATCTGCGCAAGTGCTGGCTTTTTCTTTTTGACTTGCTGTATTTTTTAGCATAGTTCACATCTATTGGACAGTAAATACTAAACAAAGACACAATTGGTCCAACTTAATTTTATTATCCACCAAAACCAGCCAATCAATACTTTGCATTGACGAAAGCAACCAATCCTGTACCTGCAACTGCCGAGAGCCAATCACAGACTGTCAGCTCAACTGGAGCACAGACACGGCATTTTTCAACAACAACAAAGCGAGACGGGGACAGTTTAGTAATATTGCTCCATTCATATATAGATTCAGGAGCGAAAGGCTCTGGCTGAAGGTAGAAACATGCTGAGTTAGGAGGCATCTTAGAGTGGTATTTAATGAGAGATTGTATTGGTAGTTCAGACTCCATCCTACACAGACTGTGTACACGAACTGTTCAATAATTGCTCTGTTCATTCCTTAGGCAATGTCCTAATTATAAATAGGGGTTTAAAACCCTGACAAGTTAATAAATAATAATAATCAATAATTGATTTACTAAATAACGTCTTTACCCAGCATAAAGGTACACGATAATCAGTACAAGTTCAAGGTAAATCAAGGTTTTAAGCAGTTTTTTTAAAAAAAAGAAAACAATGGTAAAAATAATTTTCTGATAGCGATGGTGCCCTCCCGATGATGACTCTACTGTGTGATAGTTGATCTTGACTTTTGTTAGTGCCCTCGCCTTTGGCTCAGGACGCATAACTCCCATCGCGGTCAACTATCACATGGTAGAGCCATCATCGACGGGCACTATCGCTTAATTAATTAGATGGGCCATTTGATCATTTGGGTTACAGCATTTTTCAAGGGAAAAACAACTGTCAGAAGAAAGGTGATTAAAGAACATTCATTGAATACAATTAAACAATCTTTTAAAATGTAATTCATGTATTGTTTCTCTTATACCTCCACCATCCATCATTTATTTGGCTATATTACCTTAAGTGGCCTAATTTGCATAATGCCTAATTACTGTATATGTAGACACTTTGTATACCCATAGGCCAAATGTTTTAAAAAATAGAAATATTGGGGTTGATTAAATTGGTTTAAACAGTGGCAGATTTAACTACTGCCTCTGCTAAGATAATTTATGTAAGGGCCTTTATGTAGCATGGTATTGAAAATAAAACCTAGACAAAAGTGCCTGTTAGTCTCTAGTTTATTTACGTCTGTACGTAACAAGCCAGGAAAAACCCTAGCTCTTCTGAAATAATATACACAAAAAAATACATAAAAACAAGAAAAAAACTAATACATTAATTAATTTCATGAAATTGATACAAAATCTGAATTACATGTGCAACACAAATCATGTCTTATTACTCATGCCTACAGTGTACAGTGCATATTTCAACCAAATGGCAGTGAAATGTCAATGTTAGAGCAAAAAAATATTTCAGATTCCTCCAGCTTTGTAAAATATATCTGTCAATCAACACAAAAAAAGCTTTAAAAAATGCCATTACTGTCCATATATATATACAGCACACAAGAGACCATTTCTGTCAAACTGCGTTTCCCCACATTGCACTACTAATACCACGTTTTGTAGTATTTGTGTCATAGTTATTAAAGAGCAATATGAGGTTATTTGTTTTTTACTTCACTGTCATTTTCTGTAACTGTGACATCAATTGGCTGACACTGATCTGTGACACTGACAGCCATTTAAAATGCTTTAGGACATCAATATTTGTATGAGCAACAACTATCCTACAGGGTGCTGAATGCAGGTATTATCTTTAACCTTTTCAAGGGTTTTCTTGAAATGTTTCAGTCTTTTAGCAGTGAAGAATGCAATGTAAAATTCAGAAATCATGAGTTAGTGACACTGGATACTGTAATCTACAGTCTTGTGCTCTGCTCTGTCTGGGGGGGTGTGGCAGGGCAGACCCCCGGTACATGTATACTATTGTATACTATATTATAAATATTGTGTGTGGTTTTGGCACGGATGAAAACCCTTCACTGTAATGTACAATATAGTGTACTTCTCCCTCCAATTGGGGAGGTCAACCAAACATGAGAAAATGTGTGTTCGAATGACTGCTGTAATTTAGTAATAAAAGTGTGTACTAATCGATTAACTGAAATCTCCTGACTCCTGTCTCTGCTATTTCTGCCACTAGCCAGCCTCGGCCGCAATGCTACCCTTCCACAGTGGGCCATAAACGGGGGTGTATTTCTTTCACAGTAAAAATGGCTTATTTCACGGCATTCTGTGGTCTAAAAATAGGTATTTTAAGATCTTTCATGATTAAACATAATATTTATAAAAACGGAAAAAAATGATTTGTCACATTCAAAATGTATAATTTTCTCTAGAGTTGTTATACAACAAATATTTAAATGCCTATATGAAAAACAGTTAATGCTAAATTGTAGAATATTTCTAAAACATAAATAAATGTAAAAATAACAACAGACGTGTGAAATGTCCCCTTCTTGTAAGGGGCAGAGCGATCTTTAGCAGAAATATTTCCAATGTTTGATGCAGCTGGTGTCTTTTTCGTTGAAGCCATTTTAAAGAAATCATGCAGCTCTATGCAATGTGTTCAATAATTTACCGGAAAGCAAACTAAACCACCTGCCAGGTTCCTAAATGCAGTGGAACAGGTAGAGCATCAATAAGGCAAACGTTTCCTGCCTTTATTTTTAAGTGATAAATAATATGTATATTGATACAATTCTTTCAGAAATGGGAATTTTCACAGAGATCATGAAATCCATGATAACTGTGAAAAAAATACAGCCTTAGCCATAAATATCAGCCCAATACTAGCTGAACACATTTCTTGGCAAAAAAAGCTTTAAAAATACAGAAACATACTTACAAATTAAGGGTACTTTTCTCAACTTTATAACAAACAAACGAGGCATACCAAAGGCGACAACCACCCAAGCAGTGATCTGGTGGAAAGGATTCTTTATAATGGCTTGACTGGAATGTAGTAAAATGAGAGGGGGAGGGGTTATCATGCTTCTTGAAGCTGCTGAAAAAGATTTAGTTAAGACATCTTGTGCCACTAGGTTGTAAGGAAATGTATTAATTGAGGATGGCTGTTTTAATAAGAAGCTCAGTGAGTCTTTATTGGGCATTGGGCATGCAGCCAGGGCTTTTATTTGTGTTCAGTGAGTCGAATGCACCAACAGCAATGAATACTAATAGACATGAAACATCATGGTGACATCTTGGTTTTTACCATGGAAATTATTTCTTGTTGTGTTTACTGATTGGGTTGAAGAGGTCTATGGAAACAAGAGAGGAATAATAAAGAGGGATTGTAGAACAACATGGCTCAAGAGGAATGAGGGTAATATCTTGGTCCAGTAGAGGTTGTAAATCAATTGTAGTACTTGGACTAACCTGATAAAAAAGGACATAAAAAAGACATGCCAAATTGTTCAGCCTGTACACTGTTCTTTTAATTGCTTGGTGCAGCACAGTGCATATGCAGCAGGTCTTAAATGTTGCATTTGGAGAGATCCAAAAAAAAAAGTTTGACAACCTGCTCAATTTCCAGCAAGACTGGTTACATAAACCAGTCTAAAAAAAGCTTCTTAAGTATATGCTAATAATTAGAAACATGTTGTACTTGTTGGTTGATTAAGAAAATAGCATGCATGTCAAACGTTGATTAAACTGTGATATTTATGTGAAAGCCTGTGAAAAAAATAGATCAGCTGTGGGTGTACAGTATGTGGAATAGCAAAGCAAATTATCACTCTTATTGCTTTGCATTAATATGATTCTCTACAGTGCTGACATACTAAAATACACGTAATAAATGTAATGACAAATGTTTCAACTAGAAGGATTTTTAAATGTCTTCAAATATCACTATACTTGTTGGGCTTGGTTTTGATACAGGGATTACAAATTTAAAATAAGATACAGTAACAATAATGACCCATATCAGATACAGTAGAACAGCTAGTGTATAGAGGATTCACCTGGTAAAGGTACAACTGCATCCTGGCTGTGCAAAGCTGCAGGTCTTCAATGAGGATAGAGAGGTAAAATTGGCAGGGATTGAATCACCCCACCATGCTACAGTGCCCCTGGCCAGACTCTAGAGTTCAAGTAACCATACAATAATATTTGTTACTGAAAAAATTAAGTATTTTGTTTCTGTCAAAAATATCATTAATTCAGTTGACTTCTTTTCTGATTGCATGTTCATTACATAAATCATACGTCCTTCCGGTATATGTCAACAACAACCCTAATTCAACTCTAGATGTCACGAAAGAGGTAGGAATGTTGGAATCAACAATTGGGTAATTAAACCAAAAAACAACTACCTTTATTCTCTTCTTTAAATATGACATCACACAACATTCTCTGCCAAGGGTATCACTGAAAAACAATTATAAACAATCACGTTTGTTCCTTCCAGTAACATTTGATTTTCCCCATGATTCCAAGCAGTCTGGACAAAACAGCACTGTCACTATGCAAGTAGCGCCAGCCATAAGGGATTTTGTGTCTTTTACATGGGCTGCAGTTGCTCTGGCCATTGAACCCAGTGTAACCTCCCTCTCAATTAACTCTGCAAGGGTACAGGAGTGTAAGCCTCCAGATTAGCTTTCATTCCTGTTTGTGTTAGGCTGTTACTGCCAGAAGAAACATTCCGTTTCCCCATGGCAGTAAATTATCTGCTGAAGAATGGTCCCATTATTTCTGAGGTTGCTTGTGAGCGTGAAAATGTCAGGCCTCACCTTGACCTGTGAGTGAGCAGAAGGATCAATTGTGAGTCTTGGCAAGAAAGAAAAAAACAACTTTGTACTGTACATGTTTTTTTCTGTAGTATAAGTCAGTTTTGTTTTTTTATTTCTATTTATTGGAGCTGTGTGTGTGAACCTTTTTTCATTCTCATAATTTACCTTCACTATTTTTGCGGTACTTCATTGTGCCATTTAGTTTCATTCCTAATTTCATATTCAGGGTCTACGAAATCCATTAGCTAATCAATATAGATTTGTGGCAGCTAACCTTGATGTACTGTTTAAAGGTTTTCTGCTGCCATGTGAGTTAATGTGCTGTTATAAAGTTGTGAAAGTGCCTGCTTGTTTTGTAACTTCCTGCCTGTCTTGTCCCAGGGTGCCTCAGTAAGCAGGCTATGTTTCAGTCCTTTGGGCTTTTCAATCTAAATGCAATCTGTGAAATAAATGAATGAATTAATAAGCTGCTGCTACTTCGCCTGTGAGTCGATGTGTGACCAGGAGAGGTAATTGGGAGTTTGAAGATTTAAGGTTTCACTGTCCATGTCAAGGTAGAGAGCTACAAACTATTATTTTGCAAAGTATCTTGTCACTTTTATTTTTTTTTTTTGCAAAAGCTCAAGACTCAATTAATTAAAATGTACAGCCAATCATAGAAGCACTAACTTCACAACAGGCAGGATATAAATATGGTTGCGGTGCCCATGGAAATGGCTTTGCTATTAATTTTACCTGTTTTAAAAAAATAAAATAAAACACAGCACAGACTGAAGGAAAATGACATGGACAGACATACGATTTGAATGTGAATCAACAGAAACATCTGGATGTGTTTTTCTCTGAGTGTAAGAAAAAAGAAACAAGCAAATATTATGTAAGAGTTTAAATATTTTTTTTTAAAAAATGAAGCAGATTTTTAAGAGCATGTTGCCACTTGCTGTCAATATACCACTGATTAATGAAAAGACTTTTCAGTTTTGTTAAGAAAACATTATTATTCCTTTAAAACCCAAGTGTTTTTTTCCTCTGTTTTTTGATCATATATACACTAAAAAAAAAATGTTTGTCGTGTTTGTCGAAGCATCATTGCCTCCAGAGAGTCCAGAATAAGCAAACTTCTGTACACAAAACAGGATCAAATTTACTTTAATTACAACCAGTCAGAGTGTTTCCATGGCAAGAATGAAACTATTTAAAATGTATAATGAGCTCCTAAAGTACTTCTACAGAATACTGTTTTAGGCTAGACTAATTAAAGCTTTGATATTGCTGAATTTAGCAGGATGTCTTATTTAAAAAAATGTCAAGAACTTTGTCACAATAGTCCACATACAGTGAGATATGTATAGCCTCTATTTTTTACTTTAATTAAAAAATGTGTTCTGTGTTTTACTGCCTTGTTAGAGCATTAGTTCAGGCAATGTTAAGAAGCATAAGCTAAATTCTTTCCCAACTCTAAAATGGACCTAACTAAAAATCATCTTGGGGTCTTGCTACACTATAATCACATTTTTAAAAGGCTGCCAAATGGGTGACTGCTAACACAGTTTGTTTTAGTGTATGTACTATAGAGTCAGGCAGATATGGCCTTCAAATATGCACAGTAATTACCAACTCTTCTCTATAGGGACACAGAGAGCCTTTGGGTAAATTATTAAATTACCTGTTTATTACATTACTCTTAATGCATATATATATATATATATATATATATATATATATATATATATATATATATATATATATATATATATATATATATATATATTAATAAGGAGTCAATAGCTATGCATTAGGGGTTGTTCTATCCACTATTAGACTGCCATTGCCATAGCATATATTCCATACGTATGTTGAGTAATTTTATTATTACTTGCTCCAACAGCTGTTTATCGTTAGCGATTTTTTCATGACCAGAAATAAACAACAAAGACATATCAGACATTTAATTTAATTTCTCTTTCATTTTTGGTGTAAAAAGCATTGGGAATCTAGCACCGAGTGTCAAACTGTCCCACTACTTGTTGGAATATTGGCAGTATATATATTTATAAAGCTTGTTTTTATTCCATTTGAATGTTTTCAATTTCCAAAGCATGTGTCTTTAAGCTACAGGCATCCTACAGGAAATAAATTTGCTGAAGTTCAAAATCCACATGTTGAAAGGTTGAGATCAGGTTCTGAAGTGACCCCTAAAAGCAGAGCCTGTTCCAGTGGAAAAGATAGTTAATAAGATCTCAGTCATAAAAGTCACTTTTATACCACAGTATACTGTTCCCTCAGTCAACGCTCACAGAAGCAGAAGGGAGTTGTAAAATGATTTCACTTATTTTTTTAAGTTATATTTATCTCAGGGATGCAAATTGCCCTGGTGTTCTCAATTTGTGATTATCATGTTTTTTTTACATTTTTTTAATGTACATTTAAAGTGACTATACCCTTTAGAATGGATCAAGTAGATATAAATAATAATGTGAAAAAAAAATAATATATAAATGTGTTTTTTTTCCCCGACAGTTTTGTACGTAATTTTAATTATTAAAAAAAACATATTCAATTATTTTTGCCTGTGGAGTAATGTTAATTTCCTCAGAATTCATCTTCAGTCTATTTAGCTGCTCCTAATAGCTAAACATTTAAAAAAAATGAGGATGAAGATATAGGGAGCATACTCAAGCTCTATGGTACCTTGAATGATCGTGCATCATCCATCTGGTGCATTACTATGCTTTTTGCAGGCTGAATTTTATGAAGGCTTTAAGCTTCCGCACCTAAGTTCCAATTCTATGCTTAAACACACCCATAACAGAATAAAAGATAAAGGCTAAATAATCGAAGTACCTGACTGACATGAATGTTATAGAATGGAACTGTGGAGCTAGGCTTTGTATGGTCTGAACTTTGACTACTAAAATAAATGTGCATGCACATTCTGTAGTATTTACTATGTGGTCTATAAAAGATATTTTAAAACATGTTGAAGATTTATTTAAGTTTGTGTGCAAAAACAAAACAAAATGTATTAGGCCTTAATTCAATTGATATGCACAGTGCACTAGACCAGCTATACCAAAGTATTACGTATGCCATCTTGATATCCCGCAGAAGCTCCCAAACCAAGCCTTCTTACAAAACTCCCACACAACTATTTAGGTATTTTTAGAATTGAGGAATGTCATCATAAAATGAAGTTGGCTGCAGATCTATCTCCCATATTACAAGGTGTGTTTCAATCATTCATTTGTTTTACGTAGCAGTACAGAGTAAGAGCCAATGGACAGTATACAGTACTAGTATATAACTGTGCTTTACAGTACGTGCTCTTGCATACAGTTTATTTATTTATTTATATTTATTTATTTATTATATCACAATTTTTATACAAAGCACTGTACAGTACATAGCAGAAAAATAAAGCAAACCACAATACATTTGTATTGTGGGTCACACATATAACTGCCACAGTCAGACCATTTAAATAACATTTAAATAACAGTATACACATAATACAAATGTAGCAATTTTAAAGTTACACTAAAACCCAAACCCAAGATAAGAAAGCCATTTTATAAAAGTGTGTTTTTAGTCTTGACTTGAAAACTGTAACGGTCCCAGCTTCCCTGACAAACGAAGGCAGAGCATTCCATAATTTAGGAGCTCTACAAGAAAAAGCCCTTCCTCCCGTGTTGCTTTTGTTGACCCTAAGAATAACCAGCAGCCCTGTATCCTGTGATCTCAGAGTGCGGTTTGGAAGATATGGGGTCAGTAACTCCTGCAAATAACTAGGTGCTAATCCATTCAGGGCCTTGTAAGTTAACAGCAAAATCTTAAAATCAATCCTATACTGCACAGCAAGCCAGTGTAAAGAGGCCAAAACGGGTAATATTTTCACTTTTCCTGGTTTTTGTCAGAATTCTAGCGGCAGTATTCTGAACAAGCTGCAAGCGGGATACCACACGTTTTGAGACACCAGAAAAAAAGTTAAAATAAATTAAAATAATCAATTCTAGATTAAACAAAGGCATGCATTAGTCTATTGGCATCAGATACAGAAATAATATGTTTCAGCATAAAGTTTGGCAATATTTCTCAAATGGTAAAAATATATTTAGTAACTTCCCTAATAGAAGTCTCAAATGAGAGATCAGGATCAAAGACCCCCAAACTCTTAATTTCTAGTTTAAGAGAGTTGAGAGACTGCAAGGGTCAAGCTCATGTAATCCCACATTTCCTTTTAGTTGGTTCTGTAAGCCCACTAGCATGACCTCTGTTTTATCTGAATTTAAGTTTAGTTGTGCGTTTATTGTAGAATATATATATATATATATATATATATATATATATATATATATATATATATATATATATATATATATATATATATATATATATATATACAGTATATATACATATTGCTTTGAAAAAATTTAAATAATGTAAATCTAACCTTCTCTAAAAGGTTTTATGAACTACAAGCTTCATTTAGTTAATTAAAATACTGCTTTGAAGAAGTCCTTAAAGTGAAGAGGGCTCAAGGTATCTGTTAGAATCCAATAAATAATGTAGTAATTATACACTGTTGCATCATTTCTAACCAAACACTTAAGCAGTGGTTTTCAACACGGATTGTCTAATTCCTCCAAATGTCCAGGGAGTATTTGTTTTGAACATACATTGGTTTTCCAGTGCACATAGTACAGCACTTAAACACAGACTCTTATACTGTAAACAAAGTGCTCCTTCAGTGATTGCAGAATCAGGCTGCTATACAAATTAAAAAGAAAAGGACGAAAAAGAGCCAGATTAAAAAAATACTGAATTTAAAGTTTGATCTGGACTATGAACCAGTTTAATTTTATGGGAGAAAATCATCAGCTTACATCTCCAACCCCAGAACAAATTCATAGGGCGTACCACTTTTAATAAATGTGCAGAGAAACCAAAATATATATATTGAATTGAATTGAAAAATGGTTGTAAAAAGTAATTGAGTAGTGACAGGAGCTGAAATAATATTACAGGAGCAAGGTATTTGGTGAGGGTGACAGTGAAAACAATACAAAAATTATTATATTTTTATTGACTCGCTGGCTTCGTTTCATTTTCTCTGTAAGCGAAAATACTTGGCATGTGCTGAGCTTAATTGCTACATAATTAGGTCACAGCTGTTGTATCTCAACTTTGATGCGTTAATTCTTTACTTAACATGTGTTTATTTCCTCAGTTGTCATAATGATTTATGAGTGATTATTCATATCCAACATGAATCCTAAACTTGTGTTCTTTCTGTAAGAATTCATTACAAATGGCCCAAATTGTTGTTGTAATTATATTTTATAATGCCATCATATCTCTGCAGCTGAGCAGAATTCTAATTACTTTATATGCCTTTTTTAAAGATGAAAAAAGCTGTAAGTTATTTGTACTGATTGTGCATTTATTCTGCTGTCACACTGTAATTGTAAACACCCTGCAATTATTCTGATTCGAGTGTAGTGTGGAACTCTCACATTCAAAAAAGCTTTGTTATTGGTGAGTATCTGCTTCAGCGTGGAGGAGGTGGCCAAACTAAAATAAGTCAACAACAGCTTTCTATACCAGCTGTTTTACCCTGATTTGTCAAAGGATTAGTTCACTGACAGATACATCAATATTTAAACTTGTATGATTTCAATATGACAGGTGACGAATACAATACAATTTCACAATACAATGAACTTATACCAGGGGTATTCACGATCCTGGAGGGACACTCCACTCCAGGTTTAACTGGTAAAATGATACAATTAACTACCTCAGGGTCTGGATGTATGCTTTGTTGGTTCAATTAAACAATTTAGAACAGTTGGAGCATGTTTTGAAATTGGAGTCTGAATTGAGGTTTGACATTAAAGTTCTAGGTATCATGACAAATTATGTTCTCACTGCCTTCCACACTTTAGCAAATGATATCCAGTGAAATGCCTATTTATTTTCTAGGGTTTTCTTGTTTTCTATAATTTTATTACAAATTCACTTTTTTTGCCCATCCCATTATATTTAAATTCAATGACTCACCAATCTGTCAGCCCAAAGGCTACTTGAAGTTTCAGGCTGGCGGTATTAGTGCTGAAGCTAACAGCTAATTACTTTAATTAAAAAAAATGTGGTAGAACAGAAAAGCGATATTTATGCTTTCAATGTGATACATTTTTTTGGTAAAATTGGTTAAAAAAAGGAATTTGCATGGAAAATCATGCTTCATTTAAATTAGCCAGTAGATTTAAATAAGCCCTGAACAAATTCATCGCTATATAAATTAGCCAGTAGATTTAAATAAGCCCTGAACAAATTCATCGCTATTCAAAAAATAATGATGTTTTATACAGCCAGAATTGATTTTCCACCCTCACAAAACACCATTCAAAATAAATTCTAAATCTTACCCTAAAGCTATTGCAAACAACTGTGGCATTTAAAGAAGGATTTGACAGGGACCTGTGATCTTAAAGGTGTTTAACCAAGACAATACATATTCCTACCTCCAAGTAGGACAAAAATATTCTCACAAACAAATTTCTTAATTATCTTGTAGTTTTACAGAATTCATATTCACATTGACACAGTTGAAGGCTACTTTCCCAGCAGCGATACTATAAGTTTGATAAATGTAATTTCCTATCCACATTTTCCAGGTACAGTAGCATGACTCCAGTTACCAATAGGAACGTGAATGTAAAACCTATGAAACACCAGACATACCGTATATAATTTAATGGAAAAACACATTTTAAATGCCTTCAGAAATGCCATCTATAAACTTCAATAATACTGTACAATACATTGGTGCAAACTCTTGGAACTTGAGTCTGTGTGATTAAGAGTAGCAGAGGAGTTGTGCAGTAAGCTGTGACTTTCTGCCTTTCAGTTTCCAGTTTCCAGGCTTCAGACACCAGTCAGACTCTATTATTCTTTCCACGGTAGGGCTAATAGGCTGACATTTGCTGGTTCAGCTCCAGCGGTGGCTGTCTAGCTATTTATAATATTGCAAGAGACAACAAAAAAAGTGTTCTAATTGGTAACTAGACATGGAACATTGATTGTTCTCAAAGGCCAATTTAGATGGATTTATACTATTAAGGTTAATTAGCAGATGAAACAAAAATGACAGCGTTATCATCATTGTTGAACCAGCCAAATTAACTGGGTAGAATATATGTGCATGTTGTTTTCTGGCTGAAGAACTGTTTTACTATTTACTGACGTGCAGGCATCAGATGTGCAATTAAATATGCCGTTTGATTTTCATGGTTTGATTTGACTTGCAACAAGCTAAATCAGCTTCATCAAATAAAAAAAAACATAAAACAGAAAGGTTGGGGAATAAAGTTTATGTACTGTATATGGGGTGTGAACGCGCAAGATACAGCTACGCTTTTAAAATAGTATCTGTAAATACAGGGACAGGTTACTGTAATTAGTCTGTTGCATATATCCTTAATCGTTTGGTATATGGATTATTTCTCTTTTCCTGCTTTAATCTGCAATGTTCAAGAATCAGCAGAACTGAACCCTTATCAATCATCTAATATTTTATTTTTTTTGTTGCATTCAATTCAATTTAAGGTATAGAGGCAGCAGGTACAGTGACATTTGCAACCAACTGATTTTCTATTACTATGCTGCCTGGAGAAATACGAGCAACTGACACATAAAATGGGGATCGTGTTTAATCTGTCATTTATTTTAAATCTGCTAATTAACCAAAAGACATGCAGATATTCTGATTGTAATGCAAAGATTATACAGCAAGAAGATACAGTACATGAACATTTGTCATCTTTAAAACACGTCCCCATGTCTGCTCTAGTGCACTGGGGTTTGAGATCTGTCCTCTAAATCAGTGGTGTACAAAGTGTGGGGCACAGACAGCCAGTAAGGGGGGTGCGACTATGACTAAAGAGGCACTTCTATAAAAATGTAAAAGTTTTTTTTTTTTAAAGGATGGAAAATTTTAAATAAATACATAAATGACAGCTAATTAGTCCAAGTTATTACCTTTCAAATGAGCCGTTGATGATCACTCTAGGAATTGGAGATCCAGAGAAATTATGGTGGCTTCCATGTATGTAAATTGTAAAAATAAAGCACTAATATTTTAACAGTGTTTTTCCCAGATTTAATGAAAATTGTGTATTTTTTCCTAGATTTAACCAAAAAAAGTTCTGATTTAGCTTAATACATACATGTTAACAAACACATTCTTAAAAGTTTTGAAAAGTGTACATTTTTTTGGCATTGTAGTATGCAGAGGAGGCGGGGAAGTGGAGATATTGGCTCTCGGAGTGTAAGGGCAGCTCTGCAGCATACAGTGCCAAATCAAACGCTTCAATGGGCTTCTTGAGCTTCAGATTTAGCTGGCAAAATAAATATTTATTTTGTGAAAACCCAGATTTATTTTTTGAGATTTAATTGCTGAACGATAATGTTTTTCAGATTTATCTGTTAGGTAAATGTTGAATTGCCAAGTGTAAAAAAAAAAGATTTATAGACTGGTTTTGAATGTTGAATTTCACGATCACGCTTTTCAACATATAAATTATATCTGAAAGTACAATTTTGAAAACTTGTAAGAATGTGTTTGTTAACATTTATGTATTTAGCTAGATCTGGACTTTTTGTGATTAAATCTAGGAAACAATACGTGATTTAAATTAAATCTGGAAAACAAATATAGTGTCACTGTGATGTGGTGTATGTGGCCATAAGTATATAATGTATTTACATTTTATTGGGTTTTATTTTGTGCACTGGGATGAGCATGAGTGCACCAAATTTTAGCAGCTAGAGATTTGTGCACCAGGATGACCACGTTGAATAGATTTATTATTTTATTATTTGTTTTAAAGCAGGCGGCACCGAGATGCTCTGAAGGATGAGGCTGTACTCTACTTATTTTTCTTCAGCCATTGTTTAGGTTCAATGTTTTTGGATATGTGTAAGATTTTGTTTTAAAATAAAAGTTATTTAATGCAAGATTGCCCAGAGTGAATAGCAGTTGCTTTGATAGCTTGAAGCTTTGATTCTGTTTAATTCACTGCAGTTTGGTACAATCAAATTACATTTTCTGATACAATGAAGCAGACACTGCGGTTTTTTATTGATCCAATGGATGTGTCAAGCATTGCCAAACATCTACAGCTCTACACATGGTGGGCTATTCATTTTACATGAGAAATAAGCAAATTAATGATTGTATACTGTAGATGTTATTTTGTAGTTTTTGTTTAAGCTTTTGCTGTCATTTTATCAGCATGAAGTATCAACATCATTAAACACTACTTGGTACTGTTTGTTTTCTTTTTTTTCTGTCTTTTGCTTTTAGTGTTTGCATAAGTTACTGGATTGCCAGCATCTGAGATCTGAAAAAGCCTGCCACTACTCTATATGTGCAGGGATTGGCAAAAGCAATGGACTTGAGGGGTCCCAATATCTCCACTCTGTCCTGAGGGTACTAAAGGGATTGGCTCTTATTGGAGCTGTGCCATCAATTTTCCACCCAAAAAGCTACCAGAGTTCATCAAGGTTTATACCACACTATTGATTCACTTTTCCTCCAAACACTGTACCACAGTCTTTATCACTTCTGGACTAAGGTAGCGTACTGTGGCTCGCCGTCTTGGGTGCTCACAGCCAGCAATTTCAAACATGGCATGATTGTATAACCAGACACACTCTGTCAATGTCAGGCCATGAACTGGGAGACCAAGAGTCACAACACCTGTCTGTGATGTCAATTGTTAGTCAGCACAATAAAAAGTCACTGCACCTGCTCTAAAACAGAGTTTGTCATTTTTCAATCACATCTAGTGAATTTTATCCAAATATAAGGGATAAGTTTCTTTTGCTGCTCAGTATGTATATACTGTATGTATATATATATATATATATATATATATATATATATATATATATATATATATATATATATATATATATATATATATATACTATATAGTTATACTATTTATATATAGTTATACTATAGTTATACTATTTATTTAAGTTCAGTCAGTTGCATATTCACACATTTCTAGCACATATTTCTGCTGGAGCAAGACTTATCTCAACAAGTTCTCAGCCAAATATAATAAATATATAATAAATGCCACTAAATGAAATGATAGAAAGAGGAGACAGTAGAGGTTTCATTTTTATGAAGAGGTTCAAATGATGCTTTTCATTTTTCATATCTCTCCAATCTTTAATTTTCAAGCATTTGTATGCAGGAATACATCCCACTGTTATAAATTATGTCTAGAATGCATTATCATTGTAATTGTTGACATTCACAGCATTGTAAGCATTACAGATGACACCTGCTTAGTTCCATTCTGTTATTTAAATGAACAAGAAAGCTCTTTGTCATATCTGAGAATAAAAAAAATGTATTAACATGATTTACATGTTTTTTTTAATGAAAATGGAGTGTTGCTAAAGGTCCATATTTTTCTAATAGTCACACAGATGTTCCAACAATAGGAGATGTGGTCCAGTTAAGGGTGATATATCACTGAAAAACCCAGAATAACTATGCTTACCCAAACTTTATGGAATTGGAAGCATTCAGCAACTATGCACAAAGTATGGAGCACAAACAGAGTAAACGTCCTTTACCAAGATTGAATTTATTGCATATTTGATTTACAGTCTAAGTGCATGCTTTCTTGCTGTGAGTGCATAAGAATGAATGCATGCATGATTACAGGTTTTTAATGAAGAACAAAATGCTAGTGAAATCTGTTTTACAACAAAATTCATAGCTTCTAAAAATGCCTTTACTGTTCAATTCTTTAAAAAAAAAAGCATGCTGATTACAGACGTATTGACTCTGTTGTTTGTGTTTTGAAGACCATTAGCATTCTTGTTGCAGAGTTGTTTTAGTGTGAACCCCTCATTCAAATGCTTTAGACCTTAATATAGTGTGTAGGAATACATGGATTTAGGAGTCCCCAAATTTATTTACTGAAACACATTAATGATGGGTTATTGACACACTTTAATTCCAAGCAACATTTCACAGCTGTGTTAATACATGTACTGTACAATACTTATAACCTAAAAATAGAAACCTTGCATACATAATAAAACATGTAAAATTCAAGCAGATAAATCAGAATTAAAGGCTGTTTCTAGGAGTCGGAGTCTAATCTCTTATTTGTGGCAGTCTAATGAAGTTGCTCCCAGAGTCATGTGTTATATTTGAGAGTCTGTGATGGGCTTAGTCACCCAGATGCATGCCTCAGTGGAACCCTGGTTAGAACTATAGGTATAAAATGTTTTTTTTAAAAACAAAATGTACAGCCAAAAGTTATTTTTCTGCTTACATTCATCTACCATCATTTGCAAATTGTTGCGGCCTTCAGCAATTATGAATTGGTAGGCTGAAGATATAAGTGTTGATTAGGGACTTAAGAAGTTAACCTATAATTAGGTACATTTCCAAAACTGATAATAGAGATGCCTAGGCTTCTACATTCAGAAAGTAGGCTTGGGTAGTCTGAAATTTGTAAAGAATTACTGATGGATCTGTTTCTAAACCCCTGGCAGATCTTATGCTCCTTGATTCAATGCCCAGATGTATTTGTGAGGTAAAGTGCAGGAAGGCCAGATGGTTATTGAGGAATACATTGTTGTCAGATTCTGGTTCTTGTAAAACCAGCTACAGCAGGTACAATGGGGAGTTCCAGACCACATTCCAATAATGCAGTCATGTAAACTAGTATGTACAGTGTCAATGGACCTCTATTTCATGCCTAGCTGAGATACAGTATAAAGGCGTATAAAAACAAGTCGTCTCACCATTAATATTATTCATATCTCCATGATGGAGGCAAAATCAAGAACATCCTCCACCGAGTTGCAATCAGTTTTATCTTTTATTATTATTACAAAATTTCAAAAGCGTCATGAATATTTGGCTGGAAGGTTTGCATAATTTATATACATATTTTCCATTAGTGCAGCTAATTATCCACTTATACCCCAACACTGTGATTTCTGAAACAGTCTGGAAGCAGCTGGTTGTAAGTTAAATCATTCTACGCAGTCATCATTCTGTGCTGATTGAGAAGCCCTTTTATGTGATAAGCTTCAACTGGACTCAGTGCTATGTCCTCGGGAGTGTTATGGCCCTAATGATGAGAAAATACAGCTGCCCTAATGTTAGAAACGTCATTTGGTGGTGTGAGCTCCATTCCAGTGTCATTAATACAAAACAATGATGTACCAGTAATATGGTTCATTATGTTATTATTTAGACTGTGGCGTTAAAGGGAGATAATAAAAGTGCAGTTTGTCTATTAAAACATGGTTCATGGGGTAATCTGCATGAAACCTGTTACAAACTCTTAGCCAATTTATAAAACTTGTCCAGCACTGCAGCTTTGGATCAAGGCAAACAAAATATAATATTCTGCTCTGTGATGAAGAACCATGAAGTATTAACCAGTTCAAATGTAGTTTGACATAGCAGCCGAAAGCACCTACTGGAACGTTCCTGATTTTCGAATCAGGTAGCTAACGTTCTGATGGGGAACCAAACTGCCAGCTTCTGTTTTCAAGCTACATGAAAACGTCTCCTTACATTAATGGACTTGATAGAAATCTTCTGGGGGGTATTACAGTGTATTAATAAGGGATAAGGATTGGCTCTAAGGGCTGGGTCGGGCGCCAGACCCTCATCTCTCCCTACACCCCCACTCGACCTCTCCGCTCCTCCTGCACTAGAAGACTGGCTGTACCTCCTCTACGCTCCCCTGCCTCCAGAGCCCGCTCCTTCTCCACCCTCCCCCCGCAGTGGTGGAATGACCTTCCTACAGATATCAGGACTGCCCAGTCCCTGACCACCTTCCAGCGCCTCCTGAAGACTCACCTCTTCAGACAGCACCTGTAGAACTCCTCTTTTCCCTCTGGACACTTTATCACTCTTCCTTAATGCACTTTACTTGCTCTTATCTGCTGCCTATTTTACTGCATTTAATCCTATACTTTAGAGTACTGTTATCTGTCACAAGTGTTATTTAATCTGCAGTATTTTGTATTTAATTATATCCTGATGTAACTATCACTGACACTGTTATCTGCTCTGTTATTGAATCGTATTTTGTCGTATACTGTACTTGTACTTGCTAGAACTGAAGTCGTTGTATTTTATCTTGCTCTTAATTGTATTAATACTTGTACTGTGATTGTTGAAATCTATTTTTGTTTACGACTGTAAGTCGCCCTGGATAAGGGTGTCTGCTAAGAAATAAATAATAATAATTACATAAACATTTTTTTCCCATCCCTTATTATACAGTTGAACACACCATTTGTTTACAAATGGAACATAACTTTAAAATGTAAATTATTTTCATTATGAAATAAAATATATGTAAAGACCCACTGACAACCCTTAACTCTATACCACAATGCCAGTTTTAATGGGAGTTGGTGATAGATATTGCTTTAGCTGAAGTCAAAAGTGCTTTACAGTTTCCCAAGTCTGTTCTCAGTTTCCTGTATTTTCTAAAAACCTCAATGGTGCACGACTGATCCCCAAGGCAAACCTGGTGTGTGTGTGGTGGGCCTTTTCTTCAAAGGAAGAGGGGAAGGAAACATTAAGAAACTTCCTATTTGTGCTGGTTTTTATTTGTTGTTTTCCCTTAGTGTTTGTTGAGAGAAGGCCCTAAGCAATATTTTTTAATTCTTCAGGGCAAAGTACTTTACATTTGCATGGAATTGCCATGCCCTTCATGTTGTGATTTTGAAGGGCTGGGAGCTGGTGGAATTTTGCGCCAATCATGAGCAGCTGACACTACCTTTTTAAGAAAACGATAGCCCTGAAGAGTCTTGCCCGCTAACTAGTACTATATTACTGGGGCATATGGACTCTGAGCTGTCTGGCAGTGAGTTACAGTAGTTAATATTAGTATATGCACCCTTGATGAATGTGAGTTGCAATATGAAAAGTGTCTATAATAATAAAATACAAATACCAAAATAAAATGTTGACTTTAGGTAATTAATAAGAGACGGAGAGGTGCTCAACCTAAAAAGAAAGTACCGGAGTGACGTTCTGGTCCGCTGGGGCTCTCCGGCCCTACTACACCCCTGGTATGACAGATCAGAAGGCCAATGAATGTGTATCTTTGTGTACTGCATACACTGTTATAAATTCAGATATTTGCGAATCCAATACATCATTCGAAGGCTGGAGTATTTAGATTTCAAACTACATTAATATTATTTTTATTTGATAGCTTTACAAAAGATTGACTAACATCTAACACAGAGTAAACCTCTGCAGAATTCGGTTATATGACATAAGGAAAAGCCTATAGTGCAGGTATAGTATTGTTTAATTTTTTTTTGTTTGGCTTGTGTATCATTTTTGTTTTCTTGTGGCCAAGGGCTGTTCATTCCAAAAATGCCCTTGTTTTAGCTAGTTGGCTTTTTTTCTTTTGAAAGGGACCCTCCAGGAGTGTGGGCACTTATTAACATTTTGCCAGTAAACCTGGGTGCTAATATGAATAAGGGTGGACAGTTGAGACTGGGTGCTGTTTCGAGCATATACGGTAACACAAATATTGTTGGCTGGTTGAAACAAATTTCAGTGAATCCAGATCAAATGTATGGATTATCAAAAGGAAAGGTAGATTAATTCTCATTTACAAGTATGCAGCTTGGAAATAATTATCTATAATTATCTATACTTATCTAGCAATTCAGTCTTTGAACATGTCCTTTGTGATCAACCCTATAGAGTCTTTTTTTTAACTCAAATTATATTTTTTAATCTGTACAAAAGTTTCACTTAGTAATGATGTGCACATATAAGTTATTGTGCAGCCTCTTGGCACACCCAGAGATGGCTGCATTACAGCAAATTCTGCTGCTGGTTTGCTATCCATTTTAACATTTAAATGTGACAAAACCTTTTACGTATTGAAATCAATTTCCCAAGATTTGTCTTACCACAGCCCAAGTACATACAAGCTTTCTTTGGAAGTCACTTTTAGGTGTGTCTGGCTATCCTGCTGAGTTGCCTTTTCCCCCCAATACTTTAGCTAATAAATCCATTAGTCTGCCGTCATTTGTTTATATAAGAAGCGTTCTCACTTGTGAGAATTTATCTCTGTTTGACTGTCAGGAGCTTTCCCAAAACAATCAAAGCTGGGAATGCCTCTACAACCGTTTCCTTGTGATGTACAGAACCTTTTGCAATGCTTAAACCCACACTGTGGTTGCCAAAATACACGTGTCTGATGTGCAAGGTCAAAAGTATAATAAAAAGTATAATAAAGCCCTGTGAGCACATCAGTTTTACAATTTGATTATAATGATCTTCTTTTATTATTGAATTGTTAAGCAGACACCCATTCATATGCCGCTCATCTGTCACATGCTTCCAGTATAATTCTAGTTCTGTGTGGAGTTGCACGTGCAGTTCTGCATTTTATCTGTGAAAGTCAATCAAATCATATTCAGTAATGCACACTGTCTAAAAACAGTTTGGTCAGACAATGGCCTGGTGAGCAATATAATTATTGAGAAAAAGAAAAACAGATGTCATGTTATGCTGTTAATCTTGTTGTTTTTCTATTTATGCCATTTGGTGGATATACCGTATGTGTTCACTGCATTTAGAGAAGGGTATGTGATTAATATAACAAAACAGAGACCATAAAAAATAATTCAGTTTCTAAAAATGTTTTTTCAATTGTCTGATCAAAGTTCCCATGGCAGAACATCTGTAACAATATATTGCATTTTTAGTTTGTTTAACGAAATAGTTCAATGGAATTTAAAACCATCTCTATTAAAAGGACATTAATCTCTTTGTGAGCTTTTTTTTTAAACTATGAAATATAAGCATAGCACACTACATATTTAAATACATATATTTAACAACCATTTTAAATAAGGTACAACTTCTAAGAAAGTCACAAGACAAACATTGACTCCTTGAAGCAAAAGAGAAACTGAAACTGAACCAACATCTAAAAGACCAACGCGAGTCAAAGATGTAAATCTGACAGAGAACAAAAGAAAGAGAGAAGATACATTCTCAGCACACAGCCAGACATGAGAATAAGAAAGGGGGATGCCAAACAGGCTCAGGATTCACATACTCAATCAATTTGATCGCAAAAACTATGAATTGTGTGTAACTTGCTGCTCCAAATATAATATGCAATGCATTGGAGAAACGCATTCGTCCAGATTCTGTGATCGTTTTACCCATCGGCCACTCTTGCTACTTTGTTCACAGTCTCATTACTCATTTAAACAGCATGCAGCTGTCTTCCCGACAAAGACAATGACCACAAAGAAAATGAATCAACAAAGTCTCATCACTTTACCAGAAAATATACCCTGCCTAATTTCCTCTCCTTCCTATGTATTCTTTCTTTCCATTTTATTTCTGCTTTATTTTACTCATTCTTTCTTGGAAACATGTCCATACTTTTGGGGAAATTCCTTACTTTTCATCCTGTTCTCACCTTTCCCACTTAACTTGCTAGTAATATCTCACAATTAACAACCAAATCTTAATTGTGATATTTACACCTATATTATCATAGGGGAGAGGTCAGCCCTTCCTAAATGTTATAATAATTTAAAGGTCAGCCTTCATGCAAAATTCAGTGTCGGAGAGGGCCCCTCTCTCACTACGATCTCCATTTCCTACCTCAATCCTGTCTCAATCCAGTCCTGCCGTGTAGTCCGGATGAGGCCAGTCGCACGTAGTTCTGGGTAGCAAGGTTCCACCTCTGCTCCTGAGTTCGGTCTTGAAACCTGACTCCCGAGCTTACACCCCACCAATACACCAGCCTCGGGTGGGCAGAATGGGAACTTCTCTTTGGCTATCATATCTGTCAATCTGTATTCACCTATATAAGCATTACTTCTGCACTTTGTATTGCGTTCATTTTTTTTCCTCCTCCTCCTCTTCCTTCTATACCGCAAGCAATGCACAGGGCTCCTTCTGGGAGCAGTGAAGCTCACTCCCCCTGCCTTGGGTTCAGCTGCGTCGCCTATACGCCTACACGGCTGAGGTTCTCTCGGGAAGCCAGAGGGGACCCCTGGCCACAACTGTACTTTCGCAGCTTATGCGCTTTTGCCTCTACATAGTCCCTCTATCCTAATCTTTCTCCTCTCTGTCTTAGCTCTGGCCTCTAAACTGTCTCCTATTCACAGGTTCCTTCGGGGCATGTGACCCGGCACCGGATGCCGGCTTGACCTCGACCACGAGGTTGTCAGCTGGTGCTGGCCCTGTCTAAATCTTTCTTATTCCAGGTCTGCAACCTCTCTCCCTATGGGTACTAGTCTTTACCACAATGTGGACCTCCATGCAGTAAAGGGACTCTCCATGTGTTATATATTTTTTGGTTCCAACCATCCTGGAACCTCTTGCTCTCATGGATATCTTGCTTCCAGACCGCCGAGGAAACTCCTCACAATTCTCGAGTAGTGAGAGTCATGTCTGTCCTGTCTGTCTACTAATTCTCAGCCCTTAAAGGAGCCCAGTGAATTCTAAATAAGATTTTTTTTTAAATGTTTCTGTTGTAATTATACTATGTGTTATGGACCTGCAACTGAAAGATGCCAAGGACAATAAAGTAAGTGACCCATATTTATGACACAGCTGCCGGAAAAGTGCACAGATGGCACTGACCTGTATTTCCTGGACACTTCCAAGTCAATATTTTTTTGGTAAACACACTAACAGTGGAATCAGGACAAAGTAACACATGTTCGAATTATTATTGGTATTGGGCCGACAAATTAATAATAAAAAAAGAAATTGGAAATGCTTGCAGAAAACCTACTCTGTCCTGAAAACAATGGAGTGGCTTCTTGGCTGTAGGAAGGGTGTAGATAAATGATAAGCATGGGTGTTTAGTGGCCCAAGAGCTGAAGTGACCTGCAAAGGGTGGTGTAACAGGAAATGTGGTGTTTTAGATTTATCATAAAGTACTGCTACAGAGTTTTTTTTTTATTTTTTACCATGATCCGTTCCAGAAACTGATGTCATTAAGCAAGTGTTTGGCAGTTAGATTGCCTGTTCTAGTTCAACTAAATAATCCATCTTTCATTTGATTAAAATGAAAGAATTGGGTTTTGGTTTTGTCTAAAGTTGCATTATCCAAAACGAGGAACAGTTAGTGGACCAGGCTGTTTTATCATTATATAATTGATGGATACTTAAATTGTTGATATTTTTAAACCACTTTTTAAATATATTTATCAATGCTAAGAATACATTATTTAATTTAATTTTGCATATGATTGTATGTGTTATTTCTTGGCATACTGGTCGATCGTAGTGGCCCACCCCTGGCCAGTCATGTGGGAATTGTCATTCAAGGCAAACAATGATTGCTTGTTAAGGTAAATATGTAAATTTAAAAAAAACACAGGCTGTAGATCTAGCTAATCGATTACAAAGGTTCTAAATACTGCAAAATTTTAAACCATTAAAATTGGACAAGATGTTTTTTTAAATATTTTTTGAGACAAGAATACACAAAAGACACTCGCATGCACTTTTACATGTTCGATATATTAGGTATATTAATTGACATATTTTGATAATTTCAACAAAGGCAGTATTTAGACCAACTGCTATTTCTATCAATTGAATAACCCATTAATCTGCTGTCTTAGCTTCATTAGATCACTCATATGTGTATTTCTTTTTTTAAACCCACTGCCATCATCCCATCAACAACCACTAAGATTATGTGACCACAATCCCCCAGGCCTGGTGTAACGGGAGGTTGCTATTCTTGGTTGACATCAAATTCTTGATCTGTTATGAAGGTCACATGAAATAAAAATAGCATGGCAATTCAATTCACCAGAGGCCTTTCTTTTAGTTATTAATTTGTTCTTATTGTCTCCTCTTCGTGATAAGAACATTCATGAAACTTTCTTCAAGCTATATTAAGGGCTGGGGTTTCTGCCATTTTGTTCTGTTATAATCTAACTTCAGCTGGAGTTGTTTTTAATGTAATAGCCCGTCTCTAGCCACTGAGTGCTGCTCATAGCAAGCTTATGTTTTTTCTTGGATTTAATGTTGAAAGGACAGTACAACCTCATCTTTTAAAAACTTAGTTCATAAACCCCAGTTCTAAAAAAGTTCCATGGGGACGAAAATATATTTAATTCATCAAAACATACTTTAAAAAAAATGCTGTGAATATTTGTTGTAAATCCATTGTGTTGCTATTAAATGATCTTGTCTGCTAATACTAGTACTAGGTTCCTTTATAATGGTTCACCATGGTATTGGTAACTTAACTTAATTAATGTCATGAATTTGCCAGTGTGATGTAACCATATAAATCCAAGCAATCTATTTTTTTAGGTTGTTGCTGTTTTTTTTTTTATATATTACAGATACAGAATATTTGTCCCCATTTTCCGCCCAGCTTACATGCATGCAGCTGGAGCTGAAGAATAGAATATGTCAGCATACAGAAGCCAACCATTAGTCAGCAACCTCGGCCCTGCCCTTTCTGTTCCTTTCAACATTCTGAACAAGTTTTTGTTAAATGTTTCCTTTGCCTGAACTTAAAACCCTGTAGACAACAAGCATCTGGTTCTTAAGATTGTTTAACATTAAGAAGATGCTTTCCTTTCTTTTTTTGCTACTAAGGACACGGCTACCCCAATGAATCCTGGGAGGGGGGCATTATTAGCAAAGGCTCAGGAAATGTCATGGGAAAGTGCATCCTGGGAGTGTGTCCTACCATCAGCTTCAGGAAGTGACCACCTGGGTCTGTCAACCCAGTCAATTAGAGGCTTGCTTGATGTAGATAGTTTCCTCCCATTCATGGTCATGCAAGCAGTCACCACTTAAGGGAGGTGTGCCTCCAGTATCTTTCAAAGCCCCTTTCTAGGAACACATTTTCATCTTTCCCTGTTTCCTACAATTGTTCTGCCTCAAGCTGAAAAAGCTGTGCCTGTATCTGGGAAAAGGTGGGATTCTAAAACTTGCTGTTTCCTGTCTGTCACTAGGATCCATGCCAGAAATCTGCAGAGTGGAATTTCACGGATTTATTTCAAACCAGCATCCTCCTTACAGTCAAGCCTGCAGTCATATGTATATATTAAAAATGCATACACCAGTGGGAAAGCTTATTTGATATTTCGGCACAAGCAGCAGAATATCCCCCTACCCATTCATTAACAGCCTAAATATCTTTCAGAAAAGCCTTTGAGGAGACGGCAGTTTCTAAAAGATGAGAAGTAATTAAAAATGTTTATAACTTTAATTTCAGAAAGCCTTGGGTGGATTATAGCAAGACAACTTCAAGAAAATGTTATTGAACATGAACACAGATGTCATTTTACAAAGAGACCCTGACCCTAGTCAGTTGGAGAGGGATGCTTCCTGGATGGATTTTTTTGACAAGATACCACTGTCAATGCTGCAGCTGTTTTTTGTTTAAAACAAGTGCCAACGGATATTTGATAACCACCAGTAAAGTGGACAAGGTTTTCGTATCTCAGTAAACACTACCACCAACAAAACACCAGCACCACGATCATTATTCAGATAGATGAAACACCCCCAGGTTACCACTATGCATGGAACAATTACATAATAACTCAAGGATAGTAATACAATCCATGAGGGACTGTACACTGAGCAAAGACTGGGCAGTACATCCAGCATAGTATAGATTGTATCAGTGCACTTGCTGGATACCTTTGATATCTAAATCTAAACCAGTGATGAATCTCCCAGTGAATCTCCTTGTCAAGAATGAAAACCTTTTCCCAGTATTGTTTTGACCTGGAACTTACTGTGGTTCAAAGTAACAAGTAACAAAGGACTAAGTCTTATTTTTGTTATTATGAGAGACAAAATGAGATACGAACCTTGGAGAATAACAGTTCAACATGACGGCTCTGTTGCTGATTTGTTGCACAGCCTGTCTAGTGCTCTTCTAAAGCCCCCACACCAACAATATCTAAAACCGACAGGGAAATTACAAGCTTGAAGTACGGTGTAAATTATCTTGGCGTTAAAAGAACTGCAACAGATGCTGAACAAACATTAACTGTAAATGTTCAATTGGGAATGAAAGTCAATGAAACTTCTTTATGAGGAGCTGGTTTGCTCCTTTTAATATTGGTATTGTTTTTCTCAGAGTCACATATATGAATACTCAATCAAACATGTTTGGTCACATTGAGGCATACAGTAGCTGCAAATCTAACTTGCTCTTGAGAAAGGGAACATTTGAAAAAGGGCTAAATGAGCAAACAGTAGTGAGTAATATGCAGTAACTATAGAATGTTTTTTTATGCGTTTCTTATTTCCATATATAGAAGTAAAGGAAATTACGTAAACATGTTTTTGGGCAATCTGTTTTTCCGAGATAGTGAAAAGAGACTGCATTCCCCATGGATCTTCTTAAACCTCTGGCTCTTTAATAATGCATGCTGTTTACTTTCAATTTAAACGGTTGATGTTGTATGCAAACTAATGCCTTTCATGTCAATTTCTGTATCCTGTAATGTTGTACACAAATACTGCAATATATATGAATCATTACATTTTAATGAGTGAGCTTATTTTGTACATATAAACATAATAATATATAATATAGGGTTAGTGAAATTAATGGTATTTCTTACTAACTAATTAAAAAATGTAAAATACGGACCATATGTTGTTGCATTAGTACAGCTGGACATGGTAGATCAATTTACAGTAAAACCCTTTAACAATATTGAATTCTCTTGCTACTCTTTAAAGTTTAATTAAAGGTAGTTAGATTGGATTAAAGGGTATATTAACCCTATCAGTAGCTCTCACAATACAAATAAATACAATATCACTATTTACCAAGTATGAAGAAACGATGCAGTTTGATACTTCTGAAAATAAAGAAGTATTATTCTAGTTTTCCAGCCGTTCTGCCACTGTCGACACAAGGAATAGTGGATCCAATGTGGAATAAGTGGGCTTATGTGTCAAGTAAGATCATACAGATACTGTACTTTAGCAAGCACTGGATTAATTAGGCTATGGAATGAAAAGCCTATCAAAGCCTAGTTAAAATTCTTATTCAGTAATTACAGTCCCAGTTCAACTGACTTAATTTTTTTTTTTATAAAAATGAAATTGGATTGAACTACAGAGTGAAAGGGCTGAGATAATTTAACGCTAATAATTTCAATTAAAATCACATAGACTCACTCATGTTTGCTCTGCTCTTGCCTGTGAATTAAATACAGTTGGATATTCTCAAAACTGTTCTCGACTCATCCATCAGCAGTCTACAAAAGGGTAGTGTATATATTCTTAAAGATATGGGAATAGGGCCGGTTGTCTCCTTTTTATTTACTTTACAAAAAATTAACTTAAATTACACTGTTACCCCTTGACAAATTAAGGGACCCCCAAAAGTGTGTATATTATGGGCATGGGAATGGTATTTACTGACTTAATTTCCTTTATTTTCTGATCCACTGTTATCAACTGGAGGAACATTATAGCCAGCTTACACCACACAAGAAATTCCATCTTATATTTAGAAGGCAGCTTCAGTAGCAGTTGGAAGCTGTCCTCACTTGGCAAGTACCTGCATAATAAGGAGGACCTTGACAGAGGACTACCACGGTTGTTGATAGCAGGTCAAGGTCAGGTAACGATGAAGCAATAGGGAGGAGTTTCTTTGTCATCAAATCCATGATGCTGTTCCTTTCTGACATGGGTGTGTGTGGTTAGGGAAGACCCAGCAACATCTCATCAAGGAGTCAGAGAGGCAGGAAGGATAAGGTGTGTGGAGAAAATCATGTCTAGGATCGGCACTTTTACTGCCAAACCACCTGGTACAATACAAAAACCTGGCTGAAGTGCCCACGTACACTGTGGAGATATGAATCTAGTGGTCTCTGTCTACAAATTCAAAAAGGGTTAGAAAGAAAAAAGGGACACAAAGAGACATATTTTCAAAGCATTTGGCCCGTTGCTTAGTTTTGACTACTTTATTTTGGTATTTCTAAGAATTTTATGTTGGATATGTTATGGCTGTAATATACTGTAGTGGTAAAACTCAAAACACGCTATTTAGCAATAAAAATGTATATATGTTGAATTTTACTAAAACTAAATACTGGGAGTACAGATCTCATCAGTAATCATCACCCCTTCTATTCAATATAATGCTCAAAAATTCAATGCAACAAATTATGCATATTTAATGCTTGTTAGAGAATAGATCATTAGTTTCCCTTATTTGCTAGAGTGAAAGATTATCAATACCTTCTCAGTAAATGTCATCTTCAGTGGTCAATGGGAAGACATTAATCATTTGCTTTCCATTCCTTCCAAATTCCAACGCAACATGGGTTAGTGCAGTGGCCAACATAATTCACAACCAATTGGAAAATTCTGTCTCTTAAACTGATAACACCTGATGTGTTATTTAACAGCCAGTGTGACAGGGAAGTGTCACAGCCCAGGCTGGCTACTGGCAGGAAAAAAGCTGCAGTTTTAAAGTGCTGTTGTGCACTTTATTAAACAAAAAAACAAAACACAGGATCAAATAAACACGGCACAAGGGCCAAAAAAAAAAAAAAAAAAAAAGATTCAAACAAAACAAAAGGCTGGGCATTTACCTTCACTATAAAGTTTCAAAACATCCCCCCCCCCCACTATATACATTAAGGGCTTTCACCCTGCCACAGCCAGCTTTGGCAGGTTAGAGTCGATAATGAAGTTAAAACTGCTTGAATTAATTATGTGGGATTAGGCTGGAAGCACACAGCTATAGCAAAAAGCTCTTGAACAGGAAGAAAAATATTGCATGGTGGTGATGAGAAAAGAGGAAGTCTGCCTGTGGCTCTGGTGTGAACGTGGTGATAGCAGTCACATAGGGCTGATAAAAGTGGACTTAAGTACTGCTTGAGAGGAAAAACCTCATTAGGCTGAAAGGCTATTCCTAGAGGTTTAAGTCATGTTTTTCTACCATTGTACACTTAAAACAAAAATTCTGGCATTATATGGTGGTAATTACAACATGCAGAGAGATTACAACGCTTATAATGAGCAATAACTTTTTGATCCATATGCTGAACACTAAATGTCTGCCAATATTACCTAAAGGTTTATAATCTTCTGCCTCAGTAGGACATTTACATTTATTTCCATCTCTGCTGGTGTAAATGTGTCGCTATCAAAAATTCTCATGAGTTACACAAAAATAGGGGTGCTGTGACAACATTTAAAGCATGTGATGATGCCTTCAAAAATAGATCTAAATATTCTGTATATTTTACCTGTATTGCCCAGTTAAGCAACACATACCCGTCACATACAGTAGGGGAAAGTGGTACACTGTAGTATTAAGTATTTACCAGGCACAATCATATTTGCTTCTTGTAAAGTGGTGTAGGGCTGAAGTTGTTGACTTACTGTAGGATTTCATCAAGAGTTCTAATAATAATATATTGGGCACCAATATACATTCTAATGGCATACTCCAGTCCAGTTTTTTACAACAAGCAGGTTCTAATGTAGTTAATTGAAGCTTCAAAGATGCAATTAACTAATTTAGGACCTGGTTGGACTGGAATGGATCTTGAGGGCCAGAGTTGAGTACCACTGCTGGATGGCTTAATAAAGGCCACTGTTATAGTGTAATACTGCACTTGAGTCTCCTTCCTCTTCATGGCTGCATTTAATATGTTGGGGGAATTTCTTCTTGGATGAGTTAGAACTTGTCCATAATGGTGTACCAACTAAGCCTTCCTCTGTCATTTGGGGTCGGACTTTTAATTCTTAATGCATTTAGCTTGCCCCATGACCTTGTTCAAAGAAACATCTTTATATATTTTCCACTTTGAAAGATTGTATTTTTGTTTAGGTCTATGCATTTTCTCAGTTTAATAGCCTGTAGAATATTTATGTTGGCATTTAGGGTCATCTTAAAGATAGCAGTGATGGAAGACAGCATTCTAATGATTTCACCAAACACCAAATGAGGTATTTGCTGACACTGTTCATAAAAAATAACAACTCAATATTTGTTTAAGGTGAAATGTGTGTTATGACTTGACATTCACAAAGCGTTTGTTAAGTTTTATTAGGAAGAGGCTCTGACAAGTGCTGTATTAAACAAATGCATTTATCAAACTTGCTACTGGCATTACACTTGTTAGATCTTAAGAAAATACTTTGTAGAAATTAATTTATATGGCGAGGTGAAGGAGCTGCTTGATAATTCTAGAAAAAGCCAAAGAAACCAAGTGATTACTACCATGAATGATTTTAATTGTAGGATACTGAGGATTTAAATCATCTAAATGTCTGATTTGACTATTGTGTCATGATCAGTAAAAAACAACAGACAAGAAAACAAAAACAAAAACAACACATTTAATACTTTCTTTGTTTACAGTATATCAATTGGGCTGTACAAAATGAAAGGACATATTTTTGGTGCTATTTGGAATCATTTCTCAGTTTTTTTCAGTTTGTACCGTAAGTAATGTGATGTTTTCTCTGGACGCAAAGAATGGTTGGAATCCAAAAGTGTCCCATCTTAGATTTATTGTAAGAAAAAAAACAATTGCTACATCTTCAGACAAATCAGATTATACCACACAAGAATAAAGTTCTGTTCTTTATTTGGAACCTGTGAGTTTAATGGTTATGTAATGAAAAATAATTTGAAAAATAATTAGTTCCCTTTCAATTCGAAGATAACCACCAAAACATTACTTATGTGATATGCCTGCCTATTGGTAGGTAGTCACTGAGCTGTTTATATCAGAGCTGCCAATAGGCCCCTTCCTGGATGACATACTCGCCTACCGAGGGATTAAAGCTGTCATTCCACGGAAGCCAATTTT